>OY735221.1:19957448-20089948 GCA_963457665.1 Thysanoteuthis rhombus | reverse complement strand
GAAGTTGTTGACCAACTGCTTTCTCACTACACTCGACTCTAATTACTGATAACACTACATCGAACAGAACCCAAGTCCTTGAGGTTTTCCGGTCTTAAGCCGTAGGGTCTTCCTTTCTTTCTCTCTTTGTCATTTCTGTTTTTTGCTTTTTGTCATTGTTCCTTCTTTCTTTCTTTGTCTTCCTTTGTCCTCACTTTCTTTCTTTCTTTCTTTCTTTCTTTCTTTGTAACCTCTCTTGGTCTTCTCATTTATTGTCTTCCTTTCTTCCTTTGTCCTCTCTTTCTTTCTCCCTCACACCACACACACTCTCTCTCTTTCCTTCTTTCTTTCTCTCTCTCTTTCTTTATTATCATTGTTTTAATTTTCCTTTCTTTCTCTGCCATCTCACTTTGTTTGTCACCTCTTTGGGGCAATTTTCATGTAATTTACTAAAACTAACATTTTCGACACAAGGCCACGAGTATGGGGCACCCAATTCGGTTCAGACTCACTACTCAGTAGAAATAATCTGTGAGACCAGTTAGCTAGCCATTTCTCCTCGGTGAGACGCCATCTACCTTCCTTTCTTCCTCTCTTTCTTTGCTTCTATGCCCTCCCTCTTTCCTCATGATCTCTCTTTATCACCTCTATTCTCTTTCCCTTTTCTTCTTTGTTATTCCTTCTTCTGTCTTTCTTTGTAACCTATCATTGCTTTTCTTTCTTTTCTCCCTCACTCTTTCTTTCTTATTTCTGTTTATTTCTTTATCATTTATTCTTATCAACCCCTCTCTCTTTTCTTCCTTTCGTCATCCCTGCTTTTTTCCCTAATGGTGATCTACTTCCTCTCTCCTCATTAGTGATTTGACCGCCTTGCGACACCCACAAAAAAAAACTATAATAAGTATAAGTAATGTAAGTCACAAAAAGGCCACATCCGATAACAATGTACTAAATAAAAATCTAGGAGAAGGATAGTTTTATTTTATTCTTGTTTTCATTTCTTCATTCATTCATTTATTTATTCTAAACTAGATGAGTTGTCGTTTATTCAGCAAACTAGCAAACTTCCGAGGAAAATTGACGAATATATTTGAATTTCTGTGAAATGATTTTTTGGATAAAAAACAACAGAATGCAACAAAATCTTTGAGAAGAGACTTGTGCTATGTCTATTCGAGACTCTCGAAGGAAAGTTTTCAGAAATGTGTCTTAGTGATCTAGGAATAGAAACATACTCTACTCAGTCTAAAACCATATGCGTTGAGTGTAGACAGCACCTGCAAGTGCTTGATAGTGTTGATTATATTAATGAAACATTGCTACAATAACAACAAAAACATTTCTAAGAGGCAATTTAAAATAAAAAGACATTTCAAAGAACATACTTGTACATAATCAATACTTGATAAACAAAGTAATATTCTCCTCCCTAAATACTAAACTTCCTTTTTGCTTCCTAACCCCTTACCAGATCATTTTTCCAACTAACGCTTCATTTTGGAGCATTTTTTGACAGTCTATAAATAAATATATAATATAGGAAACTGGCCTCTAATTATCTATCCAGTGGCATCTATCTACAAGATGACTATAAAAAAATGACAAGGCATTATAATTTGATTACCAAAGTAATTTTATTTTTTGCTTACATCGAAGGATCTAGTAATTCTATCTAAAATTAAAGTTATTTATATGACCTGTGTTGTTCACTGCAGGTATACGAGGCTAAAAGTAAGACTGTCTTTAAGACTCTACCTAAATTACCAAGATTTTTTTTTGGGAAAAAGAGTTCTTGTAAAATCCGTAGTATCAATCTACTTATATAATAAACCACGTATGTGTCCATATTTTGGTCTGTGACATTTGTCAGGGGAAATAGCTATCAAATGAAAATTATTGAGTAGTCTCCCTTATTTATATTCTTGCAAATGTGTAAAAACCCTGGGTTCATTCTGGTTGATCATTAGCAAGAAAATGTCGAGCAACATTATGTTTTCGATACTTTTGGAAGTAAAATGTAATAGTAAAACCACTTAAATACAATCATCATTTTTTGACAGTAAGGGTAAACTAGTTATGAATATAACAATCTTACTCTGTCAGCCGGTAATGTTTTCAGTAATTCCTACCAACTAATGATCATATCTGATTTTTTATGTATTTCTATAGTAAAATCATGTACTTTCACTTATCATTCTTATGTATCGCCACGTGTATGTTTACATTTTTTGTCTATAACATTTGTCGAGGGCGATAGTTATTAAATGCTCGTTATAAAGTAGTGTACTTTACTCATTGATTTCGTTTTGCAATTCTCAAAAAAATCCGGGATCATTCTTTTTGAATATGAGCAAAGAAATGTCGAGCTACATTACATTTTTGATATTTTTTCAAGTACAATGTAATTGCAAAATTATCTAAATACTGTTGTCATTTTTGACGGAATGGGTTTACTAGTATGAGATGAACGTTCACAAACGCGAAGTGTTATCCATAGTGAATTTAATGCTTTCACTCTTCCTTCAGACAACATGGCGCCGCGTCTATAAATAAGAGACGTGTTTTTTCAAGAGACGCTTTAGTGACCATGCCGTCCGGAGTATTAAGTCAAGGAGTTTCTACTTAAAGCTGATTTCTGAAATCTCAAAAGTCTCCAATTTCAGGTCTGGTTCTGAGCAGGTTCTACTCCAAATTAAGGATACAAAAATAATGAAACTGTTAATTCTTTTACAAGTAAAATTCTCGATATTTTATGGAATAAACTACCATTCGAAAAAGACACTCACTATCATCGTTACGCAAATCATTTATAGTGAGTTAGTTTCACACTGAGTGCTTCATGAATGAAGCCTTGTATCAAAGTTGCAAAGGAATATCATACATTTGCAGGGGTACCCAGTGTTTCCCAGGGGAAAATAATTTCAAATTTGAAACCCAAGTTGGAAAGATTTCTGTAATAAATTTCTTATTACATAACATCATAAAAAGAAAAATATTTACACCGAGGGCTTTATCTATAATTCCGATCTGCACCATTTACTCACGGTTGTAGATGGACGTCCTGATCTGAGTTGTGATGAAAAACGAATTTCACCAGTAAAACCGTATCAATTTTGTTTCCAAAGAAAATTTTGGTGCTTTCAGACAATAAGACTTCCGTTATCTTTAAGAGCGTCGGTTTTGAAAATATAAGTTTGGTGTGAGCGTGTATCGGAGGGGGTTTGGTCTCTCTTTACGCAGTAACTATATTGCTAAAATGGAATCTCACTTTCTGTCCGTGGTACGAAACAATGAATTTGTATTACTTCGGTCACTTCCGTTTTTAAAAGGAATATTTCGGAAATCTTTTTATTGTTAATTATGTTTAGATAAACTTTTGTTGTTATCTCATGCTTCTGTTCATCTCTAAACCAACCTCCGTGTCTTCTCATTTCCTTTATCCCGTCCAATCTACGTTGCCTGTCTATATTATTATCTAAAAGTTATAGAAACATGAGCTAGTTTCATATTCGAAAAGATATAAGAAATCACAAATACTCTATACTGCATCCTCGCTTTTATCCGTCTTCCGCTCTATCCTTTTATAAAGAATTTCAGTAAATCAAAATTTTAACGCCTCTTCATCCATACCTGCTCTTTTAATTTTTCACTCACTTTATCTGCCAACATATCAAGCCAACAAAGCCTATTTCTCTCTGCCTTGCTTTCATCTTTATTCTACCCCTCTGTCTATGTGCCTCTGTCTGTCTGTCTGTCTGTCTATTTGTCTCTCTCTCTCTCTCTCTCTCTCTCTCTCTCTCTCTATATATATATATATATATATATATATATATATATATATATATATATATATTCACTTGGTTTTCATTTTAGTTCCTTACCTTTTACCTATCTTTTTTCATATCCTATTTTCCCACTTCAACTCTCACTCAATAACCAAATCCTTTCCCACTTGAAATCGTAACTAGTTTCAGTTCAGGCCCATATGCTACATACTCATCTTTGGCAGAAAAGTGTGACCGTTGTACATACAAAGAAGCAGAATAAAATTAATGAAAACAAAAACAGAAATCATGTCATGAACTCCTGTACGATTTTATTGGGCAATTAATTCGCAGGAACATTGGCTGCTTCTTCGGCTTCTGCAGATGCGACCTGATCGACTGAAGCTTTGTTGTAATGATAACCAACGATACCACCATATCCATGGTTGAAATGGTATGGGTAACCAGCAGCCCAACCGTAATGGTAAGGCCAGCCATGATAGGCAGCAGGGGCATGCAAGGGATATCCGTACCACCCATAGTGATCGTTTGGGTAGTAGACTGAAATAGATAAGAAAAGCCAAAGTTGACAGTGGATGTAACAAACCTTTAAAGTTATGACTGTCTGGGCGTTTGTTGAAGCAGAATGATTTTTTCAAGTACTCACTCATTTGGTACACCCCCCTCAAACATCGTAGTTGTCAGAATCATAAGAAGTTTGAGGAAAAAGGCGACACATGGGTTATTAGCAAAAACTTGATTTTGTTCAAAGGAGTGACACAACAAAGGAATGACATAAGTACGGTGCGGAAGAAATATAACGAAGGATTGACATAAATGCCGTATCAAAGGGATTACATAATAAATTGTGTTAAAGTTAGGGTTAGGTGTTGAGGTTAGGGTTATTCATCACTAGGCAAAGAAATGGGGAGCTTTAACTGCTGCTGCCCCAGCTGAGAACACAAGCACAACTGAAAGCCGATAACTCATGATTTCAGAAAGGACTGTATGCTTCTAAACCATTTAGATTGTCGTTTCGCTTCATCAGAAGTACTCCTTAAGTATTAAAATTGATTCAAAAGTGCTTTTGTTTTATTTCTCTTTCGTTATGTCGATCCTTTGATATGTCAACCCTTCGTAACTATGCCGTTGAAACTTTGCCTAATTTTCATTTCTAATTTGCGCATAGCGTAAAACTTGTGCATACAGAAAGAGGTATGTTTGCAATTTTGGAACACACAACAATTTCCTCATATAAATGAATCGTAATTACTTCTTCAGCTTACGCTATTTAAGTTTCCAAAAGTTTTTATGGGAACACTTTACATTCAGATGGTGGGAGAAATCAATCAATGTGTTTATTTCATTTGGAAAATAAAAACCAATCAAAATCTTTAAAGATACGGAAAAAATGAAAAAAATGAAAATTAAAAATTTCATGTAAACCTCAAATTACTTACAAGCAGTGGCAACTGCCATCATGGCGAAGAGAACGAGAATAGTTGCGACTTTCATGATTTAGCTGGAACAGAAGAAAAAACAATTATATAAACATATATTTATTCATACTTATATAAAACCACTCCTATGTCTACAGTCAGTTGAACGATTGGGTATTAATAGTGAATTTAATGGCACCCACGAGCGTTTATACCGTCTCTTTTGATATATTTTATTCAAATGATAATTTTTTTCTTATTTTCCGTTAGGTATCAAACTTATCCCTTTTTGCAAGGTGAGATTCAGTTCACTTGATCTTTTAGATTGTTTGCTATATTTCTTAATCGATTTTGATTTGCAAACTGCATTTTTCAATTTGCTCTGCGTATTTTTTCAGATTTGCTCAGCAAAAGGTATAAATTTTTAGACTCTATAGAACGAAGACACACAGATTGACAAGAAATTGAATGTTAAACAGAATAAACATCTGATTTTCACCGGACTATCAAACAGTACAGAGAAATCATTTCAACGCTACTTGTCGTAGCGAAAACAAAGCAATCAGCCAACGTGTGAACCATCGTTGGTTGTGTTAAAGCCTGGACGCATCTGGTAAATGGAAAACAATTTTTTTTCATCCTGAACACTGACTTTTCGTTAGTTCTTAGTTTCTCTGTCCGTAATATAGAATAAACGTATGAGATAATTTATATTCATTGGACTATTATTCTATATATGATAAAAATGGCACGTGGTATTTCCCTGAGAACTGCGTTTTACCTAAAAACAAAAGTTATAGGCTTTAGATATTTCAGTCTAGATTATGGGTTATATATCTAAAAAAAAAATTTCTGTGATCTTTTAAGCTCAAAAACATATTCCAAGAGTTAAACAGTAAGTAACGTTTATGATTTCAAATTTTGGCTTCTCAAAATAGGTATCATCATCGTACCGTTAATTTTTTTCTTTCAATTTATACAAAATATAATTTATACATATAAGTTAATGAAAAAGGTTTTCCCCTGGGAAAACTGCAATGCAAATAAACAAAACCATTTTTTAACCCAAACTCATTGCAATAAATTGATATTTCCTTTCACAAAACAAATAAAATTACGTATCTGCTCCACAAAATTAGGACGTCTATCATTAAGGGGTTAGTAGATACAAAAATTAGTCAAACTGGATGTCAATTGGTACTTTTTCTAAAAAGAATGCTACATTTGCCAGCGACTTGGAGTTTACGGTATTAAAACATTGAATCATTTTCTTACTTTGTGGTTTACGATCATAAGCACCGTATTCTACGACCATAGGCTCCATATATCTAATCTAGGGTGGGATTTTCAGCTAATGTGTATAATGCAACGTAATTGATAATGGTGTTGTCAGGTAGAGCATTGCAAATAATTATCATGGCTTGCGGTCAAGTCAATCCTTAATTATAGAATTTTCAAACATAAAATTATAGCAATTGCAGTTGAACTCTGAAAAGCGCTGTGCTGATGATTAGCAAATATGAAAGACTTTGCTTTGAAATAGAAAAGAAAAATGAATTGAGATCAGTTGCTCGAATCACTTCCTGATTTTCAATAGTTTGAGGAGAGGAAACAGATAACGATGTAACGATCTATCTTCATTTAGCAAAAGTTACTACTGAACTAAAACGGAAATAAATACATCCATAGATTAATGTACGAAAAATAGTCAAGTTGAGCATATATCCTAATGACGCTTCGGTTTAGTTCCTACTTATAAAAAGAACGACTTCTGCTTCTCATTGTTCACTCTCTGGCTTCCCTAGCCATATGACACCCGTGTGCTCTTCAGTATGCGTATTTATTTTTCTTACTGTATCTTATATTAGCTTTGTTTGTTCTATATTTTTAGAAGCATTATGAAAAAAGGAAACCCCAAAGAACTCAACAACTACAGACCTATAAGCCTACTCAACGGTTTATATAAACTCTTCACAAAAATCATCACCAACTGGATCACTAAAACACTTGATGAAAACCAACCACGAAAACAGCCTGAATTTAGAAGTTACTGGACCATGGACCATCGTCATTCAATAAATCAGTTGAAAGAGAAGGAGGCAGAATACAAATTGTCACTCACTGTAGCATTCATAGATTTCAAGGAGGCATTTGACTCTGTAGAAATTCCCATGGTCATGAAGGCCATCACTCTACAAAGTGTTGACCCTGTATACGTCAAAGTACTGCAACATATTAACTATCACAGCAACTCATTCATCAAACTACATAAGGACTCTAAACCGTTCCAGCTCCAAAAAGGAGTAAGATAGGGTGATACCAGCTCGCCCAAACTTTTCACAGCCTGCTTCGAGATGATCTTTAGAAACATGGAATGGGAGAATAGAGGGATCAAAATAGACGATGAATATCTGAGCAACCTTAGATTTGCAGACGACATCGTCCTTTCTGCAGAGAATCTACACGACCCCTAACTAATGCTAGATGAACTAAACGAAGAAAGCAAAAAAATTGGCCTACACATGAAGTTCAGTTAAACAAAAATCATGTACAACAATCATATTGAGGATAAGAACATATCTGCCAAGATAGAAGATGCAAAACTCAGCAAGGTTGACCACTACATCTACTTAGGACAACGAATCTCAATGAGATCCTCAAAAGAGGAGGAAATCAAGCGAAGAATCACTCTAGGATGGCAAGCCTTCAGCAGAGCAAGCTCAACTTTCAAAAACCAGATGATCCCAATAATCCTAAAAAGAAGAGTATACAACCAATGCATTCCCCCCATCGTCACTTATGGAGCTGAAACATGGAACCTAACCAAGAGACAGAACTGTAAACTGAGAAGCATGCAACATACGTATGAGAGAATCTTGCTCAATCTTACATGCAGAGATCACAAGACAGCACAGTATACCAGGAAGAAAACGGAGGTCCAAGACCTCATAGAAACTATTAAAAAACTCAAATGGTAATGGGCAGACCATGTTGCAAGAATGGAAGACAATCAATGGACATCACGACTCACAACATGGATCCTCAGAGATCACACAAGAATACAAGATGGAGAGATGAACTTGACAAATTCAGAAAATACTGGCTCTGCGACCCCCATGATAGAGAATTGTGTCGATTCCTGGTGAAGGTCTATGTCCAACAACGGATGTTATTGATGATATTCTATAATAACTTCTTCATGGCTCGCTCAAGTTCGTCTGAATTAAGTGGGCCCTTAGTCTTTTCGACCAGTACATTCTCTATGAGATTTTTCTTAATCATGCTGGCTCGTCGTCAGGATGACGCATGCATGGTAACGAGGTTTATGTGTGCCCTTCCTTTACTGTGACTCATATCGCGTTTAGCTACGCTATTTTTCATCTTGGTGTTGAGACTTCCCAATTACTGACTTCTACATTCTATAACACACGCTTTCCATAGATATATTTTGTTGTCTGGGCCAAGTTTTTGTTATGAGGGTCAAGTTGGGGTTCTTGTTATTAAGGGAACCATAACAACCGAAGCAGTATCCCTGATTCTCTCCACCACGAAAATATAGCAATGGTTTCACGTAACCCTATATCTCCTCTAGTTTGGGCTAGCAGCCAATCATCTCTGTCTATCCCTCCTACAATTGTCTCTTTTTATGCTCTCTATTCTAGCTTACACGTATGTATAATTTATATTCTCTTTTGTTGCTTATTATATGTTTTTTAATGTTTGTCTTGAAATAATTGCATTTGTTTCTATTCTTCATTCGTGAGGATCTCCTTTCTGTCTTTGTACTTATACGTAATTGGACATCATCTGTGATTTTATTTCTACCTCGTGCTTATGTACGTGTTGCTGATCAAAACCATAATAGCTGACAGTGGATTCTTTACCGGCGACATTGTAAAAGTCCACCAAAGTCTTCATTCACGATCGCACAGATCTTGGCGCTAATTTTGCCACGTGGATTCAATTCAATCCCTTGCAT
This sequence comes from Thysanoteuthis rhombus, assembly GCA_963457665.1. NCBI lineage: Eukaryota > Metazoa > Mollusca > Cephalopoda > Oegopsida > Thysanoteuthidae > Thysanoteuthis > Thysanoteuthis major. Next base: position 20,080,787 of record OY735221.1, on the reverse strand, counting down.
TATTATGTATAAATACATTCTGCTTATACTGGATTATTTTTCAATGTATAATCTATTTCGATTTGAAGTATTTCCCCAGCCTCGTACTGGTAACTTTAATACTCGTAGAACATTCAATTATCCTACAGAAATTTACATGAATTCATTTTTCTGATTAAGGAAACGATAGTCAGAATTGGAAGCAATGCCAGAGCTAAGACTAAAAAGCTTCCAATCCCCTCTCTCCTCCTATGCAACATTTCCCTTTTTGTGCATGTGCATATACCATACATGGGGGATAATCAATATCCTTCCCCACATGCAGATTGTCATCACATCAGCAGCGACCAGATAATAAAAATGCCCGCATCTAAATGACGAAGCCTTCTATTCATGGGGTCACTTTTGACTTATTCATCTATGTGAATTGCCAAGAACTCTTGAGAAAAGTAGATTCATCTCGCACTTTATCATAAGCCTAAGATGGAATCATCCCTGAATGCTTTCTATTTATTTCCCATGTCTTGGAAAAAGGAAGGATGACACAGTGCTGTGTCTGACTATGGGATGATACTTAACAAGACTCTTATCCTTTCAAAGCCGGCTTTTTTTCATGCATCCTGTTGTGCCCTTATGCATGCCATTCACGTTTTTTTGGGGCACCTTCGGAGTCAGGATGTTTCATCTCTGCCGCCTCAGATCTCTGTATTTGGTTGGTTGCACCACCTTTAGGACATTATGATAGGGGTTATAGCCTTACCCTGACACCATGATCCATGATGCCGCGGAAGCGGGAGAAGATCTCTGAATGATCCCCTACTTACGGCAAATACTGTTCCTAGACGGCCACTCCTCTAAGTACTGACTAAGCTCGACGTTGCTTAACTTCGGTGAGCTTACGAAACCCTGTGTGTGCAACAATCTATGTTATCGTATTTATTTGTGTGATCAATTATGCTTATATGTGTGTATCCTATCCTACTCCGTAATCCAGCAAGTCATTGAAGAACCACAAATAATTCACGCTGGACCAGCTCTCTCGTCCCTATTCCTTGTAGCTCACCGATTTTTCAATATGCCCACCCTTCCTTGTGTGCCTCCCTTCCCTGGTACGATGGTACAGGATGGCCTTTACAAGCCCAGTGACTTCCGCTTCCACTTCTCAACGACAATGAGAAGATCATCATTGGACCCGATAGTTCGGTGATGATATATGTGTGTACGTTTAAAGGGAATGGTGAAAATCGACAAAATTAGAAACAATTACAAAGCCTAAACTCATTTTGAAACTGTAAATCAGTATGGGTAAATAGCAGGTCAGGCTGGGTTCCTCTGATTTGTTTGGTAACCAGTCTAAAAGACTGTGAATTCTGATCTGGAAAGTTCTACCCCTCACCAAGCGAGGACAGAGTTGGGAACGTGTTTCTAAAAACGTATGGTTAACAGGGATCTGGTGAAGCGTCAACGGATCTAACAAGCCGGAAGTGGAATATGATAAATCGTTTAAGTAAAATAAAGGAAAACAAAATAAAATAAAGACGAAATAACGAGACTGCTGTCTCCTCTACCCACGACTCCTCGAGTACAAGTGGAAGATTAAGAAAAGTGTACTTAGAGATTAACTGTCATAAAGATTCAAATTCCTGTGGCTTTATAATAAATCAGAGGAAATAGGAAATACAACTAAGATTAGCTTTACAACACCAAAAATAATTTGTTAAGTAATAGCTTTCAATTCAGAAGTATCTTACGGAAATTTGTCAGTTTTCTGAAAACATTATTCTTAAAAATGTTTAAAGCTGACAGATTTCCAGAATATAGAGGATATAAGAGAAGGCAAGTAAATTATATGGATTGAAAGCACATACAATTATCTGAAAAAAAATTTCCTGGAGATGTAGACTGAACCGAATTTTGACCAGAACTACTGACAATGAAAATGAGGCCACTGGATTCGAAGTCTTGTTGCTTGATGAGAGAGAAACTCTAGTAAAACGAAGAACAAATTTACCGTCTCTACGAAATAAAGCTATTTGCTGCTTTCGAAAGTTCACTTTGTACCATGTTTTCGCTTTTACGAAATAGATAGTGTTCTGTGATTTATTTCCAGCGAACTGTTATGGAGGCAGTACACCCTGTCTTCTCCTCTCTTCTAAGCATCTATCTCCTGTACCTCTCATTCCCCAACGACATAATTTTTTGGTCTGGGAACGCTGGAAAATTTTTCCATATGAATTCATAGTAATTGCTTCCTCGTTGTATCCTGTTTCAACGACACTTTTTTTGTTTTTATACAGGAATGCTCCATTTTGGATTGCGGAAGGAAACTACGAATTCTTTCGAATCCGAAAGAGAGAAACTTTTCACCTACAGACGCTGGATGACTTGAATGCAACTCAGTGATGGATTCAAGGGAGTTGATCCTATCAAGAACGCTTAATCAAGGAGAGAGAAAGAGAGAGAGAGAGAGAGAGAGAGAGAGTGAGAGAGAGAGAGAGAGAGAGAGAGAGAGAGAGAGAGAGAGAGAGAGAGAGAGAGAGAGGACAACCTTGAAGAAACCTATGGAGAAGTAATGTTTTTCTTACCTTCTCTCAAGTTATTTGGTACAATATCAGCTTGAGTTGAAAGCGAAAACTGGTCGAATCTTCAACGGCTTCTATCATTTATACTCTGTTATTCCTACCCCTAGGCAATACATTGTGTCAAGTTAATGTATTACCAGGAAAGAAGTCAAGTTTGATTGACTGAATTGTACCTTCTACCATTGCATTAGCGAATTGGTTCACCAGATGAGCTTGTTAACTGCAACGCCATGGTAAGCACCTATATATATATATATATATATATATATATATATATATATATATATGTATATCATGTATGTACACCCTCTTGAATGTAAAATATTTTAGGCCACGTCATCGTAATAGCGTGTATATGTTTGTGTACAATGCCCCCTGTAATCTTTAGTGGTGAATGCGTGCAAAAATCTCATGCTACGCATCTTTTTTCAATGGCAAAAGTATGTGCACACTGAATGCTTAGTCGTTTCGTTTAATGAAACATTAATGATTGTTTCTTATTTTTTGTGATGCAATGTCGGAATAAATTAATAACAATGATCAGCATCACATATGTGGAATTCGTTATGAGATAGTTTGTCTATTGCACCAATAAAATTGTTTTTGGACGAATCAGATGTTACTTTTGGGACAACTTATATGTGTGAGAATGTTTGTCTGTAATAGATGTATGCAAAAATTCCTCACGCCATATTATTATGAAGTGTCTTATAAGTTTAATCTGCTTTTTATTACTTGTGGAGTCAAGCAACGGTAGTACGTCGTTTACAAGCCTTTGGAACAAATCAGAATACAGCAAAATGGCTTCCACATTGATTACAGCAATTAACATGTCGTCCAACAATCGTTGTCTTTATTGGCGAGATAATTACCAGCAGGACCGGCTCAGGGTAATGGCAACACGTGTTAAGGCGACTGTCATATGTCTGAGAAAGTAGGATTTTTCAAATACAAATGGAAAATTTGAAAAATCAAACAATGACAGAATAAGGAGAATCTCCCAGGAATATCTGACAGTCAAATAATTTATGAAGTACAAAAATTATGGGAATCAATTGGTAAGGAAAGTTTCCTATAACTGACGCATAATACCTATATATAGCTTTTTTTTTCATTTTTCTGTAGAAAATAGATGAATGATACTTTAAAGTAAGTTGGTAAATATGCTTTGAAGTGCGTCGGAATTCAGCTCGCTCGGGACATCAGGAACCCTAGGGCCAGCCCTGGTTACTGGTGAAGAAAAATGCATTCATTACATAAATTCAAATCTAAGAAAATCGTAAGTAGATCCTGAAAAGCCTTCAATGTATCAACCAAAACGAAAACTACTGACGAGAAAAAATCTCTCAATATTTGTTGGGATTCAAAGGGAATTCTTCATTACGAATTGCTAGAATGTAGCCAAACAGTTACAGCGCAATGCTACAGTAAGTAATTGGCTCGTTTGACTAACACATTAAAATAGCAGAGACCTTTATTCGGGCAAGAAAGTCGAATAGTAATGTTAATGCGTCAAAACGCCTGTCTCTTGTTACGACATTGACGCATCAAATGATCATAGAATTAGAATGTGAAGTTTTTTCACGTATGGTGTTCCAGATTTGTCACATTCAGATAATTTTTTTGTTTAGTTCCATTCATCACCCCTAAACTGGTCAGCAGTTCCAACAATATTTGTACATTTGATGTTTCCTCCCTTGTGATAGATCCAAGTTGTAAAGATCCAAATCAGAACATTCCTTTGTTTATCACATTCAAATTCTTCCACTTAAGCACCTTATGGATATAGAAACTAGCTTAGCTTATCATCCCATCAACCTTAATGTAATAGTACATAAAACGTTGCAAACCGGATTACTTGACGGGAATCCTGTAGCAAACCGATGGTTAAAATTTCCCATGTTTATGTAATGTATTTCATAAAGTACCAGACACTGTGAAATCAATCTTTTCAATTAAAATAAGTAAAAATATTAGTGGTAAATATTAATCACATAGATCGAATGTAATTCTGTGAAAATTTCAGAAGTAAATGTGGATGATAACTGTACATCAAAGTTTACGTATTTCATTCTTAATTATGAGTAGTTCTACATCTGGTTTTATGGCACATCAACTTACATATAATAGTGATGTTTCGCTTAACTGTTTTAAAAGGTAAATTCTCATAATCTAAACCAACAATTTGAAGCTTCAATTGTTTGTAACTCTCTACTGTCAGTGGGAGGATAAGTCTTCTCGATTAGATGATTACCAAAGAATAGATTACTCTGATTTGACATCAGAGATGCGTTCCTAGAGGAGTCTGCATGAACGAAATCCGAGCAAAAAAAATCCATTATTCAAGCATATAAGTTTTTACTAATAGGTATAGCATTAATTTGTTATTTTCGTATATACAATAAGCAGATGATAATTCAATTGATAGGATAGTACTTGAATCATCAATATTAAGAAAAAGATTGGGCAAATTCAAAAATCGCATTATCATAAATCGACGTATTTTCACCTGGAATAAAATTAGTCTATACTGCATCCGAGGTGGGTATTACTTTTAATCATAAGTTATATATCTATATGCTTTGATGTTGCTTATAGTGTCAGCAATGGTTTTTGCTACGGTCGAAAAATCACTCAATTCCTTAAAAAACATTTTTGATTGTTACGTCTTTTTCAGTTTGAGAATCGAGTGAAATGGCTGAACCTTTTTAATCTCTGAGAAAACAGTTAAAAACTACTTTAATGCAATGCAGATTCTTGGATTGTACCGAGTAGGTTTGACATTCTGTAGTAGTAGTATCCATCTCAGAGTACAGTACATGACATGTACACTCCATAGTCTGTGATGGTTCAAACAGTCCCAGTATAAAACGTAAAGGAGATTCGGCCACACTGATCTGGGTCCATCCAGAGCTTTGCTCACAGAGAATGAAACTCTAAACAGAAAAGGCCTTCGGCTACCAGCAGTATAGCTGCTTCGGCATCTGACTATTACGAGCTATAATCAACGATGACAAACGTTTGCGAGAATAATACCAAGGACTTTGTGAGGTGGACTAATTGGCCCAAGTACCAACCCTATTCTCAGAATTGATGAACATTTTTATCTTGATGCTTTGAATATTTGAACTCCATTGTATGATAATCAAGAGGTGAGCTACTGAACCGTGTCCTCGTCACTAGCTCAAAACGTGTATACACCTCAATCTCTCGCGAATCTCTCGTGAATGAAATGGCAATGCTTTTAATTAAAAAACAGTTACGATGATCTTGTCTTCTAATTCTCATTACTTCGGCAAGCGCACATGAATAAACCCCATGTATTTTCTGTGTCTTAAATAGTCTGTCTGCTGTGTGCTTTCCAGCGTCTGAGAATGGCCCCCAAGTTGCTCACACACGATCCCAAATACATCGCCCACAAATTAGCAGTAAGGCATAGATACTGATGCCCGGTCTTCATAACCATTCTTTAGTACGCTCCAAGCCTTATAGATTCATAGCAGTTCAGTCATCATCGCTCCAAAAGCTTACGATTGCAACTACCATTGATTTTTCACATTGATACTATCGCCCATCTTCTCTCCTCTTCTCTTAAATACGATTGTATCAAGGTTTTCTCATATGTATTCCATTTCAGTCCTGCATTGTCACAAATGATAATGCATCAAATATACGTTTCACATGTTCGTCTAAATACTGGTGTTTTCTTTTCTCTGTTCAATCTCTGCGTCCACAATCATACTTGACGCACGTATTCTCCCCGCTGTCATGGCCACCATACATCTCCTTTCATCTTTCAATATTTTTGCTGACATCTACGTGCAGGCCCACAACCACATCGGGTACCCATTCTCCAATGATAATTGATAACTCAGAAACCTAAATTCTAGCCAATACCTTCAACATAAAATCGATTTGTGTCCAAGATATAAAAAATGGCGCAATCCATTGGGCTGACATCTGTGAAATATACGACTGTAACATAAGGTGTAAAAAAAAGAGGTCCTACCCACTTGGCTGACAACTATCTGGCAGGCAACTGGCCCCAGTGGTAACAATATTTTAGGAACGTGCTGGCAGTTGATCGCCATGATCATCAATGACAAAACTGATGACGACAACGATTATGCTGTTTTCACAAGTTCTGTTGACGTGCATAAAATTGCAGTAATTATTTCCTCCTTAAAATGTTTTTTCTACGTGAAATCTACAAAGCAATAAAAGCAGATGTCTCAAGGTAAATGAAAAACTAAAAAAAAACAAACAAACAAACAAAAAAAAACACACCAAAACCTATCCTTACTGATGCTTGGTTTGCAAGATATGGCATCTTGATTGTTTGATTCTTTTTTTTTGACTCGTGAACATTTTAAAATTAAGGGCCTCGTTTTTCATATCATCAGAAAATGAAGCAATCAAGCAATTCTTAAAAAATTATCCTGTTTTTTCGTGATATGTAAGTTCATTTAATAAGATCTGTTAAGTAAGACACACTTACATAATGAAAAAGTAGATTCATCTCTTCCAAAGGGCATTATATGAACGCAAACTGTCCCAATCGGAATTAGAAATCGATTCCTTTATTGCATTCTCCGTGCTCATAACCATTTGGGCACTCCAATCTTTGAGTGAAAATGATCCTTCTCAAAATTACAAGCATAAACATTTACAAATAAAAGAAAAAGTAACGTTATGTTACCAACTGGTTGAATACAGAACCTCGTCATTTTATCAACCAAAAGTAAAATAAATTACGGAAAAGGTAACTGAAAAATATGAAAACCTTATGAAAAAATTACCACATCTGAAATCGAACGGTTGAATGGCGTAACAGTTATCAGCACTGAATCAGCGAACCGAGCCCGAATTTCAGTTGAGGCCGCTTATGTTTACTTTTCACTAAGGCATGAATCCATATCTACCCCTGCTGTGGGTGAATAGTAGATCAGTTATAGCGTTTCAGCTCTGTTTGGCGATCCATCTGAGAGAAGCTTTCTCTGACAGGAAAAAAACCCCAAAAAACCAAAAAACAACCATGGCCATGGAGCTAGCAACTCCTCTTCATAAAAGCATAAATACTTTCTCCTGAAACTGCAACGGTATTAGGCGTAGTGTGAGTACGGAATCATGGTTCACAAAGAGTTTTATCATTATTATCACGAGACAGTACGTATGCTAAATGTTTTATATGGTGGGTCGGAGTTCGGTAAGTTGTTCTTGTACTAAAAGACAGTTTCTGGTCCCACGTTTGTACCTATTAACCTACTTGAACCGTGCTTCTTAGCCTGAATATTAGAACAAACGTCTTGACCGGATGCGTCATCTGACTTATCCTGAGCTGTAATAGTAGTGGTTGAAGAGGAAGTGGTAGTTGTAGTAGTGGTAATATTAAGGGTAGTAGTAGTGATGCAGGTTGGAGGTTCTTATATTATAAGAGGTATAAGTAGGTATATGTATCATTGGCCATCGCGGATGTCACTAGTGCAATAATGGGCTGGCCACAGTAACTATAGAATGTAAAAAATTGCTCCGTACCTTCAAAAAGCTGAAAGGACAATGTAACAGCATTATTTAATACTTTCAATGATCATTCTGTGAAATAGTATTCAATTGTAACCTTTTTACTTTTCCACCATCATCATCATCATCATCATCATCATCATCATCATCATCATCAGTCACTTAGCGTCTGTCGTTGGACATAGACTTTCCCCAAAATTCCCGAGACCTCTCAATCATGGGCATCGTGGTGCCAATACTTTCTGAATTTGTCTAGTTTATCACGCCATCGTACTTTCTATCGTCAACAGCCTCACACCTGATCTCTGGGGATCCATGTCGTGAGACATGTCCAGCGGTTGCCTGACATTCTTGCAATATGTCTAGCCAATTGCCGCTTGCGTTTTCTAACCGTCTCTATGATATCTCAGACTCCTATCTTTGAACTGGTCGTTTAAATCTGAAACATTCATCAAGTCTACTATATAATCATTTTAACATTCCGAAAATGTGTACAAGCTTCCCCCACTAGTGGGTATAGTTAGTGCAATTTAATTGGATGAGTTCTCTTGGTAGTAGGTATAGTTACGAATAATGCATTGTTATAATTGAGAGAAACCCAACAGAAGCATATATTTGAGCAAAAAGTAAGATTCTAGAAATATAATGATCACCTGGTAAGACAAATGGAATCATATAAAAGTGGAACTCAATAATGCATCGTAATAAGGTGGAAGATAGAAAAAAAACAATAGGAAAAGAATCACTTGTTAGATGTCTGTTTTGTTATTTTGCAGGCATTTTGTTTTTCGTCTGCCTACAGTTACAGCTAACCAAGTAACCCAGCTAACCGTGTACTAACCAGGCCCAAACACGTGGTTTTCTCTTCAAGAAGAGGTTCTGACAGAAACTGCTTGAAATGTAGTATATATATATTATTTATTGCTACTTCTGATGAACGTAGACTATGCTGTCACCAACCACTTAGTTCAACATGAACTGGGCACTTGTTTGGGAAAAAAGGAAAAAATTACTTATTAGGGTGAAAAAAAAAGTTTTCCATGCAAGACTTTTGTGCTTACAACTCATATGACTCTAACTGGGAAAAAAACATCCCGCTAAAATCTCAGGTGATCCATCTCTCTGTGAAATCCAGAAGATAGTGTACTAACCACACATTGAAAAGAGCACTATCACGTACACTAATGTAAAGTGCAATACAAGAGAAAATACTGCAACACGAGAGAAAAACTGCAATACAAAAAATGCAAAAAACCGAAATACGCAAAATAAGATTGGGAGGAAAATTAACCTTCCTTCAACGTACTACTGCCCTAAGCTGTTGGTAAAGATTCGGCGATAAATTATAATGAGATAAGAGTAATGAACAGACAAGCAAACACAAGCGTCATGTTGAAAGCCTTTGGTGTCTTTATTAAGTCATTTATTCGGCAACAGGGACAGCAGATTCAGCGGCTGCAGGTTCAGCAGGGGCGACAGCAGCAGCAACTTGAGCAGCTTGGTTGAAGTTAAGACCATAGTATGGATAACCATGACCCCATCCATTATAGTAGGGGTGGCCATAGTAGGCAGGGGCAGCTCCAGTATAGTATGGGTAACCGTATAAACCACCATAGTAATGGCCAGGGTAGACTGAAAATGAAATATAGGTTGAAGTATCAAGATTTGCATGAAGTAAAGTAAAATACAGTGAGTACAAAAAGTATGAGGATTACAACGATTAAAATTCTAACACTTGCTTAACGTAATTTCTGGGGGACAAATTTCTCTAGACGATCAGTAAATTGTGTTTTCATGAAAACAGTGTCTTCACTTGATTAGAGCAATGTATGTTTTAGCTGTTCTTGGGCGTTACAAATCATTATTTGATATATTTGTATACAATGTTTCTTCTTATCATAGCATGTTCACAACAAATATATATAAAACGTATCAATTGAATCCTTTATCAGATAGAGTACTTATACTTTAATTCAGCATTCACAATTGAAATAACTTTACACTAAATCCGTGGAATCCTTCTTAGATGTTGAAAGTCTTAATCCGACACTGATTTTAAACCATTACTATCACAAGTAATCAATGGATAATGAAAACGTGCTCAAGACAAAAAACTTTTATTTTAGGACTGAGGTTAGAATTGACAAGTTTTTTTCTTTTCAAACCGTAATCCATCTCAGTCAATAATCGTTCTGGACTCCGAATTCACATATTCTCCGTGCCATTAACGTACATCCAACTTCACAAATCTGATTATGAAAATATTTACAATATTTATAGTGGCAATACACTGGCCTTTTCATTGAACGATGACAATGCACTGCTATTTTGATAGAAAGAGAAGGTAAAATGGGGGAAGCAGATGCAATATTTTCAAATATTTGGAAGAGACTATTTTGTCAGAATACAACTGACAAATAAATACAAATCAAACGATACAACTACAAACTCTATTATCATGATCCAATTTCTGTATGTTTTTATGATTGTATGTTTGTTATCGTAAACTTGAAAGAAACGGCACATCATTGTGACATTTGTGTTGGCATCAAGCCATTACTCTAATTTAGGAGAATAATGTAACTTGCAACTAAGTAACAATGGTGCGTGGTCTATATCTGCACTCACTCCAATTAAATATAATGTACTGATCCAATATCACAAGAGAGATAACTCCAGGTATATCATATGCTAATTAGAAGTTTCCCTTAAGAAAAATATTAGCAAAAAATTATAAGAAAATCATAAGTAAGAAGTGACTTGACATCGAGCTTGAAGGCTGGCAAATGTGACCTTTAAGTATCTTTAAAGTCAGAAATAAACAAAATTTCAGATTACTTACAGGCAGTAGCTACGGCCAACATAGCGAAGAGGGCGAGAACAATGGCGACCTTCATGATGAGATAAAGCTAGAAAGGAGAGGAAAATAGAAATAAAGTTTTAAAAATTCTATGTTCAAAAGTTACCTTCCGGATATTAATATAAATTAACAAATAATATGAATAAAGTGAGTTGCAGGGCATATTGCAGACTTTGTTTGCGTTCTGCAAGAAAACCATCAAAACTGAATATTCGGCTTGGCTTGGAACTTTCGTCACTCTAAACAATAAAGGCACACAAAACAAAAGTCATAAAATGTAAATGATTTTCGAAAAGGAACAACGATGAAAACATCCGTTTGGAATTGAAACAGTGAATTGAAATGAAACAGATATGACTGGGGAGTATCCAGCCATTTAGTATCAACGACAAAAATAGCCAACTTAAGGAAATGGTACCTTTTACTCACTTAAACAAAATTCAACACAAAGATCATGGAATCTATATTAAATGATTGTTGAGAACGAACAGCGATGAAAACACACGTTGGGAATCGAGACATTGACGTGAAAAAATATCACAACCCAGTTGTTTGATGGGTTATCATACTGGATACCTCAGTGCAATAGTGTTTACTCAGCGGCACCCATCTCCTTTCCAGTATACGGTATAATTCTATGTTGAACAGACGTCTGATATTAGCTGATACAAGAATGAGAGAAGTAAAAGAGTAAAACGTCAACGAGAGGTAAATAATGATAAATGGTCGGTCTAAAATAGTTCTCGTATCATTAATACAGTTTTAATCTTTTCGCTTTCGAAATAATAATGTCTTTTATATGAGAGATGTAAAGGTGAAAATAATGATGAAGTGTGTGACAACCGTCTACTTGCCTCTATAAATACAATAATTAGAAATAATAGTGTTATGTATATGAGATAACAGATTCAGATATGAATCATGTCGTGAGATGACTATCATCTAGTTGCTTCTGTAAACTCTTTAATTCGAAATAATGGTGTGAAAAACCAGGATGGGAAAGATGTTGAATTCAGTTGTGGATTGCATCTAATTGCTTTTATAATCTCATTTATTAGCAAACAATAGTGTTACAACCAACGATTGGAAAGATGTCAAATTCAGCGGTGAATTATTATATAGTGAGATAATATCTGTTTCCGTAAACAAATCAATTAGAGATAACAGTATTAAAACTACGATGAAAAAAATGTCAAATTCAGGTGAGAATAATTATCTAGTGGGATGATAACCGTCTAATTACTTCTGTAAACACATCAATTAGAAATAATAGCGTATAAAATCACGATAGAAAAGATGTCAAATTCAGGTGAGAATAATTATCTAGTGGGATGATAACCGTCTAATTACTTCTGTAAACACATCAATTAGAAATAATAGCGTATAAAATCACGATAGAAAAGATGTCAAATTCAGGTGAGAATAACTATCTAGTGGGATGATAACCGTCTAATTACTTCGGTAAACACATCAATTAGAAATAATAGCGTATAAAATCACGATAGAAAAGATGTCAAATTCAGGTGAGAATAATTATCTAGTGGGATGATAACCGTCTAAATACTTCTGTAAACACATCAATCAGAAATAATAGCGTATAAAATCACGATAAAAAAAGATGTCAAATTCAGGTGAGAATAATTATCTAGTGGGATGATAACCGTCTAATTACTTCTGTAAACACATCAATTAGAAATAATAGCGTATAAAATCACGATAGAAAAGATGTCAAATTCAGGTGAGAATAATTATCTAGTGAGATGATAACCGTCTAATTATTTCTGTAAACACATCAATTAGAAATAATAGCGTATAAAATCACGATAGGAAAGATGTCAAATTCAGGTGGGAATAATTATCTAGTGAGATGATAACCGTCTAATTACTTCTGTAAACACATCAATTAGAAATAATAGCGTATAAAATCACGATAGAAAAGATGTCAAATTCAGGTGAGAATAATTATCTAATGAGATGATAACCGTCTAATTACTTTTGTAAACACATCTATTAGAAATAATAGCGTATAAAATCACGATAGAAAAGATGTCAAATTCAGGTGAGAATAATTATCTAGTGAGATGATAACCGTCTAATTACTTCTGTAAACACATCAATTAGAAATAATAGCGTATAAAATCACGATAGAAAAGATGTCAGATTCAGGTGGGAATAATTATCTAGTGGGATGATAACCGTCTAATTACTTCTGTAAACACATCAATTAGAAATAATAGCGTATAAAATCACTATAGGAAAGATGTCAAATTCAGGTGGGAATAATTATCTAATGAGATGTAACCGTCTAATTACTTTTGTAAACACATCAATTAGAAATAATAGCGTATAAAATCACGATAGAAAAGATGTCAAATTCAGGTGAGAATAATTATCTAGTGAGATGATAACCGTCTAATTAATTCTGTAAACACATCAATTAGAAATAATAGCGTATAAAATCACTATAGGAAAGATGTCAAATTCAGGTGAGAATAATTATCTAGTGAGATGATAACCGTCTAATTATTTCTGTAAACACATCAATTAGAAAATAATAGCGTATAAAATCACGATAGAAAAGATGTCAAATTCAGGTGAGAATAATTATCTAGTGAGATGATAACCGTCTAATTACTTCTGTAAACACATCAATTAGAAATAATAGCGTATAAAATCACGATAGAAAAGATGTCAAATTCAGGTGAGAATAATTATCTAGTGAGATGATAACCGTCTAATTACTTCTCTAAACACATCAATTAGAAATAATAGCGTATAAAATCACGATAGAAAAGATGTCAAATTCAGGTGAGAATATTTATCTAGTGAGTTGATAACCGTCTAATTACTTCTGTAAACACATCAATTAGAAATAATAGCGTATAAAATCACGATAGAAAAGATGTCAAATTCAGGTGAGAATAATTATCTAGTGAGATGATAACCATGTAATTACTTCTGTAAGCACATCAATTAGAAATAATAGCGTATAAAATCACGATAGAAAAGATGTCAAATTCAGGTGGGAATAATTATCTAGTGGGATGATAACCGTCTAATTACTTCTGTAAACACATCAATTAGAAATAATAGCGTATAAAATCACGATAGAAAAGATGTCAAATTCAGGTGAGAATAATTATCTAGTGGGATGATAACCGTCTAATTACTTCTGTAAACACATCAATTAGAAATGATAGCGTATAAAATCACGATAGGAAAGATGTCAAATTCAGGTGAGAATAATTCTCTAGTGGGATGATAACCGTCTAATTACTTCTGTAAACACATCAATTAGAAAAAATAACGTATAAAATCACGATAGAAAAGATGTCAAATTCAGGTGGGAATAATTATCTAGTGGGATGATAACCGTCTAATTACTTCTGTAAACACATCAATGAGAAATAATAGCATATAAAATCACGATAGAAAAGATGTCAAATTCAGGTGGGAATAATTATCTAGTGGGATGATAACCGTCTAATTACTTCTGTAAACACATCAATTAGAAATAATAGTGTATAAAATCACGATAGAAAAGATGTCAAATTCAGGTGAGAATAATTATTTAGTGAGATGATAACCGTCTAATTACTTCTGTAAACACATCAATTAGAAATAATAGTGTATAAAATCACGATAGAAAAGATGTCAAATTCAGGTGAGAATAATTATTTAGTGAGATGATAACCGTCTAATTACTTCTGTAAACACATCAATTAGAAATAATAGCGTATAAAATCACGATAGAAAAGATGTCAAATTCAGGTGAGAATAATTATCTAATGGGATGATAACCGTCTAATTACTTCTGTAAACACATCAATTAGAAATAATAGTGTATAAAATCACGATAGAAAAGATGTCAAATTCAGGTGAGAATAATTATTTAGTGAGATGATAACCGTCTAATTACTTCTGTAAACACATCAATTAGAAATAATAGCGTATAAAATCACGATAGAAAAGATGTCAAATTCAGGTGAGAATAATTATCTAATGGGATGATAACTGTCTAATTACTTCTCTAAACACATCAATTAGAAATAATAGCGTATAAAATCACGATAGAAAAGATGTAAAATTCAGGTGAGAATAATTATCTAGTGGGATGATAACCGTCTAATTACTTCTGTAAACACATCAATTAGAAATAATAGCGTATAAAATCACGATAGAAAAGATGTCAAATTCAGGTGAGAATAATTATCTAGTGGGATGATAACCGTCTAATTACTTCTGTAAACACATCAATTAGAAATAATAGCGTATAAAATCACGATAGAAAAGATGTCAAATTCAGGTGAGAATAATTATCTAGTGAGATGATAACCGTCTAATTACTTCTGTAAACACATCAATTAGAAATAATAGCGTATAAAATCACGATAGGAAAGATGTCAAATTCAGGTGAGAATAATTATCTAGTGAGATGATAACCGTCTAATTACTTCTGTAAACACATCAATTAGAAATAATAGCGTATAAAATCACGATAGAAAAGATGTCAAATTCAGGTGAGAATAATTATCTAGTGGGATGATAACCGTCTAATTACTTCTGTAAACACATCAATTAGAAATAATAGCGTATAAAATCACGATAGAAAAGATGTCAAATTCAGGTGAGAATAATTATTTAGTGAGATGATAACCGTCTAATTACTTCTGTAAACACATCAATTAGAAATAATAGCGTATAAAATCACGATAGAAAAGATGTCAAATTCAGGTGAGAATAATTATCTAGTGCGATGACAACCGTCTAATTACTTCTGTAAACACATCAATTAGAAATAATAGCGTATAAAATCACGATAGAAAAGATGTCAAATTCAGGTGAGAATAATTATCTAGTGTGATGATAACCGTCTAATTACTTCTGTAAACACATCAATTAGAAATAATAGCGTATAAAATCACGATAGAAAAGATGTCAAATTCAGGTGAGAATAATTATCTAGTGAGATGATAACCGTCTAATTACTTCTGTAAACACATCAATTAGAAATAATAGCGTATAAAATCACAATAGAAAAGATGTCAAATTCAGGTGAGAATAATTATGTAGTGGGATGATAACCGTCTAATTACTTCTGTAAACACATCAATTAGAAATAATAGCGTATAAAATCACGATAGAAAAGATGTCAAATTCAGGTGAGGATAATTATCTAGTGGGATGATAACCGTCTAATTACTTCTCTAAACACATCAATTAGAAATAATAGCGTATAAAATCACGATAGAAAAGATGTCAAATTCAGGTGAGAATAATTATCTAGTGAGATGATAACCGTCTAATTACTTCTGTAAACACATCAATTAGAAATAATAGCGTATAAAATCACGATAGAAAAGATGTCAAATTCAGGTGAGAATAATTATCTAGTGTGATGATAACCGTCTAATTACTTCTGTAAACACATCAATTAGAAATAATAGCGTATAAAATCACGATAGAAAAGATGTCAAATTCAGGTGAGAATAATTATCTAGTGAGATGATAACCGTCTAATTACTTCTGTAAACACATCAATTAGAAAAAATAGTGTATAAAATCACGATAGAAAAGATGTCAAATTCAGGTGAGAATAATTATTTAGTGAGATGATAACCGTCTAATTACTTCTGTAAACACATCAATTAGAAATAATAGCGTATAAAATCACGATAGAAAAGATGTCAAATTCAGGTGAGAATAATTATCTAATGGGATGATAACCGTCTAATTACTTCTGTAAACACATCAATTAGAAATAATAGCGTATAAAATCACGATAGAAAAGATGTCAAATTCAGGTGAGAATAATTATTTAGTGAGATGATAACCGTCTAATTACTTCTGTAAACACATCAATTAGAAATAATAGCGTATAAAATCACGATAGAAAAGATGTCAAATTCAGGTGAGAATAATTATCTAATGAGATGACAACCGTCTAATTACTTCTGTAAACACATCAATTAGAAATAATAGCGTATAAAATCACGATAGAAAAGATGTCAAATTCAGGTGAGAATAATTATCTAGTGTGATGATAACCGTCTAATTACTTCTGTAAACACATCAATTAGAAATAATAGCGTATAAAATCATGATAGAAAAGATGTCAAATTCAGGTGAGAATAATTATCTAGTGAGATGATAACCGTCTAATTA
Source organism: Thysanoteuthis rhombus (assembly GCA_963457665.1). Classification (NCBI taxonomy): domain Eukaryota; kingdom Metazoa; phylum Mollusca; class Cephalopoda; order Oegopsida; family Thysanoteuthidae; genus Thysanoteuthis; species Thysanoteuthis major. The sequence goes on along the minus strand of OY735221.1, from coordinate 20,063,681 downwards.
CTTCTGTAAACACATCAATTAGAAATAATAGCGTATAAAATCACAATAGAAAAGATGTCAAATTCAGGTGAGAATAATTATGTAGTGGGATGATAACCGTCTAATTACTTCTGTAAACACATCAATTAGAAATAATAGCGTATAAAATCACGATAGAAAAGATGTCAAATTCAGGTGAGGATAATTATCTAGTGGGATGATAACCGTCTAATTACTTCTCTAAACACATCAATTAGAAATAATAGCGTATAAAATCACGATAGAAAAGATGTCAAATTCAGGTGAGAATAATTATCTAGTGAGATGATAACCGTCTAATTACTTCTGTAAACACATCAATTAGAAATAATAGCGTATAAAATCACGATAGAAAAGATGTCAAATTCAGGTGAGGATAATTATCTAGTGGGATGATAACCGTCTAATTACTTCTCTAAACACATCAATTAGAAATAATAGCGTATAAAATCACGATAGAAAAGATGTCAAATTCAGGTGAGAATAATTATCTAGTGAGATGATAACCGTCTAATTACTTCTGTAAACACATCAATTAGAAATAATAGCGTATAAAATCACGATAGAAAAGATGTCAAATTCAAGTGAGAATAATTATCTAGTGAGATGATAACCGTCTAATTACTTCTGTAAACTCATCAATTAGAAATAATAGCGTATAAAATCACTATAGGAAAGATGTCAAATTCAGGTGAGAATAATTATCTAGTGAGATGATAACCGTCTAATTATTTTTGTAAACACATCAATTAGAAATAATAGCGTATAAAATCACGATAGAAAAGATGTCAAATTCAGGTGGGAATAATTATCTAGTGAGATGATAACCGTCTAATTACTTTTGTAAACACATCAATTAGAAAAAATAGCGTATAAAATCACGATTGGAAAGATATCAAATTCAGGTGAGAATAATTATTTAGTGGGATGATAACTGTCTAATTACTTCTGTAAACACATCAATTAGAAATAATAGCGTATAAAATCACGATAGAAAAGATGTCAAATTCAGGTGAGGATAATTATCTAGTGGGATGATAACCGTCTAATTACTTCTCTAAACACATCAATTAGAAATAATAGCGTATAAAATCACGATAGAAAAGATGTCAAATTCAGGTGAGAATAATTATCTAGTGAGATGATAACCGTCTAATTACTTCTGTAAACACATCAATTAGAAATAATAGCGTATAAAATCACGATAGAAAAGATGTCAAATTCAGGTGGGAATAATTATCTAGTGGGATGATAACCGTCTAATTACTTCTGTAAACACATCAATTAGAAATAATAGTGTATAAAATCAAGATAGAAAAGATGTCAAATTTAGGTGAGAATAATTATCTAGTGAGATGATAACCGTCTAATTACTTTTGTAAACACATCAATTAGAAAAAATAGCGTATAAAATCACGATTGGAAAGATGTCAAATTCAGGTGAGAATAATTATTTAGTGGGATGATAACTGTCTAATTACTTCTGTAAACACATCAATTAGAAATAATAGCGTATAAAATCACGATAGAAAAGATGTCAAATTCAGGTGAGAATAATTATCTAGTGGGATGATAACCGTCTAATTACTTCTGTAAACACATCAATTAGAAATAATAGCGTATAAAATCACGATAGAAAAGATGTCAAATTCAGGTGAGAATAATTATTTAGTGGGATGATAACCGTCTAATTACTTCTGTAAACACATCAATTAGAAATAATAGCGTATAAAATCATGATAGGAAAGATGTCAAATTCAGGTGGGAATAATTATCTAGTGAGATGATAACCGTCTAATTACTTCTGTAAACACATCAATTAGAAATAATAGCGTATAAAATCACGATTGGAAAGATGTCAAATTCAGGTGGGAATAATTATCTCGTGAGATGATAACCGTCTAAATACTTCTGTGAACACATCAATTAGAAATAATCGTCTTGCTGCTTCTATAAGTACAGTATTTCAAAATGATAGTTTTAAAAACCACGACGGGAGAGATGTCAAATTCAGATGTCAATAATGATGTTGTGAGATGACAACCGTCTGTCTGCTTCTGTAAACACATCAATTATAAATAATAGTAGTAAAAACCACGTTGGGAAAGATGGCAAATTCAAGTGTGAATAATGATGTAGTGAGATGACAACTGTCCACACCGGAAAAATTGTTCCTTTGGAGGAACTTGGAAAGATTTATTGAAAAGAAATTTGGTAATATAAATTTATTAGTTTGGAAAAATTTGATTAATGTTATAAACGTCATTAATAGATTAACGTGTAACAAATTACAGTATTTTCACGTTGGTTTATGCAACAGCATTCATTCTAATTGCTTCTGTGAACAAATTTCTTGGAAATAATAGAGTTAGAAACCACAATGAGAAAGATGTCAAATCCAGGTGTGAATAATACTGTAGTGAAATGACAATCTGATTGCTTCTGTGAACACACCAATTAGAAATAATAGTGATGCGAATAAAGAAGACAATATTGTGAATAGAACTTGCTGCATTGTTATCTACTAAGCTTATCTTAGCCTGGCACAAGGCCAAAAATGTGGAGTAAGCAATTACAGTCGAACTCATTACTATTGTCTGCGAGACGATCTTGTTCCACACAAAGACAGCCCATTGATATTAACTATGCTTATCTTAACACAGACCGAGGTTACAGATAAGATTACTCAGGATACTATCTTGCTTCACTGAAGCACCCTATTGTTGAATGACCACAAGTGAGGGGATGCCAGTAATGATCAAACTCCGCAGTTGTAATGGTCTGCAAGACAAGCTCATTCTATGGCAAGATGTCTACATGTTGCCTTTTTCGGAACTTATTTGTTCTCGTTCTAATATTTAGTACATATATTCATACTAGCATGAACAAACATTATAGCTTGGAAATGTAAAATCACATACACATTAGTTTAATTCCAAGAATGACTGAATGTCCTGATTCAAATGATATTTCTGTTACCTTTCAATCCAGTTATCCTGAATGTGGGGCCCATGTCCCACCAGTAGGCAATTTGAATATACTGGGGGCAATTTAGGATTTGAATGGATTCGTCTTGTGGCTCAAAACTAAGGTTTGTGTCAATGCTTCACTAATTAAATATTTATGCACCCGTATCATTTCCTGATTACACAATAATATTCATTGTAAATTTTACTATCACGAAAAAATTAATAATATCATATATTTTTCCAAAGAATTTTCCAAATGATGTGCAAAAGTGGACATAAAATAATTGAGCTGTCGAAGTGGAACATGGTGTAAAAAGGTTGAGAACCACCGATCTAATCATTTGTTAGAGTCATCTAATCCAGCATATTTTCATTTACCTTTCCCTAGATCAGTTGAAGAGTTTACGACCATCGAGTCTTCTAAATAGTCACTTACGGAGCTAAAACATGAAACCACTCCTCAAACTGAGAACCATGCAGCAAATCATGCAAAACATCATATGGAGGGATCCCAAGATAAATATTCTGAAAGCTTCAAGGACACTAAAATGGCAAGAGGCGGGCTAGGTCGTGAGAAAGTCAGACAACCGCTGGACATCGAGATTCATGACATGTTGAAGTTTACAATGTATTGGCACAGAGTAGGTAGGAAGCAAAAGAAACAAAAAAAACTTGCAAATCATGAAGAAGACCAACATTCAACAACAAGACCTTGGAAGGCTGATTGATGATGATGATGATGATGATGATGATGATGATGATGAACTAACCCTTCTACTGGAGCAAAAAAAATGTTATTAAATTTAACCGGTCGATCACTATTCAACGACAAGGAAGCCAGCACAAATTGCTGTATGAAAAATTCATCGTGTTGTAAAGAGCTAAATTTGTCAGTGAAGACAGAAACAGAAAAGATGTCATCTTACCTTCTCTTGTAGAGTTATTGACAATGTCACTAACGTAGAGAATTGAAGTGTGACTGAAATTTGGAAGTCTACCACTATTTATACCTTCAAAAATGTGACACTTTTGTCCCAAGGGGATGGATGGGCCCAAGGTACCGGTTTGAAATCGAACTTTCAAGCATCATATCTGTCAGGTTTTAAAAGAGAAGTTTCATTGATTTATGTGCGTCTATGCCAGTAAATTTGTGTTTGTATGTAATTAATTCATTATTTGTTTTTTTTTCATTAGAGGAAGTATTGTAAATCATTATAATTAATACATGGCTAAATGAGTTGAAATTGTGACAAAAAACTTCTAAAAATTTAGATGATGGTAAATTGTAGTCATAAATTATTTCTAATTACCATTCGCACTTGTTAGTACGATTGTGAAGACATCTCTTTTATGAGTTTACGCTGTTTTAGAAAATTATCCAGTCATGACAATTTCTAATTTTTTGTTCATTTTGACAGTCAAATGATGTAAGGAGGGGGGCATTATCTTCAACAATCATCACCTACTAAATGTAAACACAAAAAGATGGCGTTTAGTTTTACTCAAGTTCATTCAAAGAAAATCATTTTTTATTGTATTTTAGAGGATGTCAAAGTAAAGTACACAGAAAAATACATTGTAGTAATTAGGGTATATTTCTTTATTGATTCTTAAACTCATAATTGAATAAAGTAAGCAATATTTCCAGAATATCAAGCTTGTTGTGAGAAAGTTAAAAATACGACTCAAACGCAGTCGTGCAGTTGATGGAAAAAGTGTTGAAAATGATCAAACATGTCAAAAGTGGTTTGCCGAGTTGATTTCTTGCTCCAAAGTCTAGTACACTGGTTGATAGCAATCAAATCGAGACGTTACTTGGGAATTATCAACGGTTTACATTGTGGTAGACAGTAATGCACTTGAAGAATCCAAATCAAGCGCTGATAATAATCAGCATCACCCTAGTTATGTCAATTGCTTTGATGTGTGGCTTCCACATAACTTGAGAAGAAAAAAAAGCACTACAGGACCGTATCTCAGTGTGGGATTCGCTACTTGAATGTAACGAAAACGTCTTACCTTTGGGACAATTGTGATGGGCAATGAAAAGTGGATATTCTAAAACAAGGTTGAACGCAAGAGATCGTGGGGCAAGCGAAATGAACTATCATTAACCCTACTAAAGGATAGACTGCATCCAAAGAGAGGAATACTGTTTATATTGTGGGAATGAAACAGAGTCCTCTTCCATGAGCCAATTCGGAGAATCAAACGATTGATTCGATCAAGTAATATTCTCAATTAGTTCAGTCAACAACCGAAGAAAAGTTTTTGGAATTAGTCAACAGAAGTCGGCCTACACATGAACTTTAGTAAAACGAATACCATGTGCAATAATCATGTTGAGAATAAGAACATAACTGTCAAGATAGAAAATGCAAAACTCGGCAAGGTAGACCACCACATCTACTTAGGACAACAAATCTCCATGAGATCCTCAAAAGAGGAGAAAATCAAGCAAAGAATCACTTGGGATGGCAAGCCTTCGGCAGAGAAAGCTCAACTTTCAAGAACCAGATGATCCCAATGATCCTAAAAAGAAGAGCATACAACTAATGCATTCTCCCGATAGTCACCTATGGAGCAGAAGTATGGAACCTAACCAAGAGACAGACTTGCAAACTGAGAAGTATGCAACGTGCACATGAGAAAATCATGCTCAACCTTACACGGAGAGATCACAAGACAGCACAGTATATAAGAAAGAAAACAGGTGTTCGTGACATCATAGAAACTATTATAAAACTCAAATGGCAATGGGCAGGCCATTTTGCAAGAATGAAAGACAACTGATGGACATCATGTCTCACAATAAGGATCCCCAGAGATCACATAAGTAACTGAGGCCGAAAGAACACAAGATGGAGAGATGAACTTGACAGATTCAGGAAATATTGGCTCTGCGATGCTCATGATAGGGAATTACGGCGAATCCTGGGGAAGGTCAATGTCCAACGACAGACGTTAAAAGACTGATGATGATAGACACAATATTCTATCCTGATAATGTGAGATCGCATGTTTCTTTAGTGACCAGACAAACATTGTAACAATCTGGTTGGAAGGTTTACACTTCCCCACCTTATTTAACAGACGTTGCTACTTTGGGTTAACATTCATTACGGTCATGGCAGAATTATCTCAATGAAAAAAATGACAATTACATAAAAACTAGAAAACAGCAGTTATTTGCTAAGAAAGAAAAAGTAGAGATGGAATTATGAAAATGTCTGAAAAATGGCAGAAGAGGATAGAACAGAAACGTGGATGTGTCGTTTAATAAAGTTAATATTGAACATATTTATTTTTACGCAATATACCGACGGACACTTTTAGTGTATTTCGTGTCTATGTGTATAATTGGTCATGTCATCATGTGCGCACAAGTATGCATCTGTGTATTTGTCCGTATGCGGTGTGTAGAATTGTGCTTTTTTGTAGAGGTGATGATTTGAAGTACTTTATTTTTTATTTTTCCTTAACATCTTAATTTTTGCTTCACCTTTGCAAAAAAGAATGTTATTAACTGATTGACAAATCACTTGCAGTTGACATTGCTCATGGCTAAAGTCTCCTCAACATCAATCAATTTCGCAATTTATTCAAATCTCATTTTGGGGGGATGGGGGCGGGTAATTCATGTGTTCCATAAAGGACGCAACCGTGAGGATGAGAGGGTGGAATTTATGTGCACGTACACTTTATTCAACAATAGTAGTCACGTGGCAAGTCTGTACTCAGAGTTGACAGTATCTAGCAGTTGAAGTGATTGTGAGCATCCATTTCGTGGTGTCAACAATGTTGTTTTCCAATGTAATAAAACATTCATGAAAAGAAAGGGTAACAAAACAGCATTCAGGTGAAAGGAAAACATTTTCAACATTAATTGTTAAGTTAAAATGTACAGTGAGTACCAAAAAATACCCGATACATTTCAAAAACATCATTTTAACATACCTATATACCTTCAAATTGACAGAATCTGGGCCAAAGATTTCCAATTTTCGTTCATAACCTACGAATTTCAATCTTTCTTTGATTTTTGTATTTTTCAGTTTTGAAACTGTATAAGGACATTAAAACAAACTTTTAGAGATGTATCGGATACTTTTTGTATAGGCATCTGGCATCTCTTTTTGATCTTTTCATAATTTGTTTCTTTCAAAAGGTTTTCAGATTTGAAATAGTTTAAATACAAGTTGTCAAAGAGAACAGTTTTGAAATGCCCTGAATTATGCCCCACGTTTTCTCTCTTTGTTTATCTCTTTCTCATTCTTCCTCTCTCTCATTTTCTTTTTTATATTTCTCCACATTCTCCTTTCTTTCTCCTATCTTTCTCTCTTTCTATTTCTCGTTCTTCCCTATATCTCCACCTTCTCGCTCTGTTCTCTTTTCCTTCCGTCTTTTCTCTTCTCCCCTTTCCCTTTATTTTTTTCTACTTCTTTCACCTCTCTTTCTCTTTACGCATCACATACCCGCTCACTCTATTTCTCTCTCTCGTTTTTGTCTTTCTCTTTCATCTTATTGTTCTCTCCTATCACTTTCCTCCTCTCATTCTCTCCTTTCTCTTTCTCTGTCTTGTTCTATCCTTTCTCTTTCATCTGCTCTTTTCCTCCTCCCTCTTTCACTTTCCTGTTCTTCCATCTCTCTTTCTCTTCTAAGTTTTTCTCCTCTTTTTAATAATTTTCTATTCATTTTATTTTTCAACGCACCCTCATCTCTCAGCCACCTATCCAAGAATTCATTTTACGAAATAGAGGAATTTATAGCCGGAATAAAGTCATCCTTTCCTTAATCAATGATTAACCAATATTTAATACTGCCATATTTCTCATACGATATACAGTGAGAGCAAAAGGTATTCAATAAATTTCGAAGGGTTCATTTTAACATACCTATGAAATTGGCAGTATTTCGACCTAAGATTTCTGATTTTTGTACAGAACTTTTCGGTATTCAATCTTGTTTCAATATCTTTCTGATTTTTGTTTTTTAAAACTTTGTTCCAAATTCTGCCAAATTTTAATTTGCACTCTATGTCCGTCAAGTTTTTTTCTGAAAGGAGAACTTTGTACTTCTATTTTTTTTTTATTCAATGCCTATGTGCATCTGACCCATAGCACATTGAATACAGAACCGGTTTAACTAGGTAAAAACTGTATGTTATTTTTTAAAAATGTACTTTTGATGTTTACTGGCCTCATGACATGTTGATTACGAAAGAAAAAGAAAAACGCTTTAGGTTAAAAGATAATTTCTTGTGACATTCTCATTTTTGTGGTAATCATGTGTAGTTAACTTTGACTTCATTCTCATAAATATTATACTAATAAAATGACTCGATGAACTCGCAGAAATTCCACTCGAGCTGACAAATAAGATTATCGATTATCTCACGGATTTGCTCTTCTCTCACCTCTTGCTTGTATCTTCTTATTCTCTCCCTTATCCTTTCCAATCTTTGTTGCCTGTCCATGCTTTCATTTAAATGTTATACTAACATGGATTAGTTTCTTATGTGAATTAACTAATGTTCTTTTCTCCCCCCCCCTCTCTCTTATAAAACTACTTGACTATTTTTCACCTTTTTTCCTTCTCACCCTCCTATTGAACTACCAAACTCCCCTTTCTCTCCTTTCTCCCCTTACTCTTTACTAAACTATATAACACCTTTTTCTCACCTGTTTCTTTCTAAATAAAAAAAGGAATATTTTATTTAAAATAATTAATGTTTTAATCAATTCAAGTCATGGTATTATATAAAGAATATGTTAATACATATAATTTATACTGACAAGAAATAATATTTTTCATGAAATTAGTAAGAGTTCTATCCACTTAATTTATAATACAATAATTAGTATAGTTACATAAAAATACTCTATTTTCCTAAACTATGTTAACCTAGATTATTTTCACAAATTTAGACGTATAACTTACATTAGAGAATTTTCCTTAATTTTCACGCGGAAAACGCGTGGATTTTTACTAAAAAATCAACTGGTTGTATGATCTTGATAAAATCCCCAGTACTCGTCTACTAACAAGAGACTAATTTTTTCAAGGAAATTTCTATTCGAACTTCCAGGAATTCATTTAATGTGATTAATTCAATAATCCATTTGATAATATATATATATATATATATATATATATATATATATATATATATATATATATATATATATATATATATATATATATATATATATATATGTGTGTGTGTGTGTATGTATGTGTTTATGTGTGTGTGTGTTGGTGAAATATGTACCGCACGTCGTATATATTATTCCGAAAAAGCCCTATTCTAAGACTGCTCAGAGAGGAGACAATATATCGATTAAGTTCATGAATCTTGTCTATGACAATGGAATACCCTCGTTTCGCTTTATTCAGCTCCTCAGATATACAATGCAACTAGGACTTACAGTTGTATATATATATACTCAGAAGATAACTTCTACAATGATTTGAAAGGTGACGGTTGGAGTGAACTCTAATTGTTTTCCTTGCAAGCATTATATGATTTCGTTTTATCAAGGTTTGTTCACTCAGACTTACGATAAATTGTTTCTGCTTCAAACTGTTATCTGATGTTTTTTAAAAACTTTTTTGTGAATCCACAGTTCTATTTGTTTGATATATTAAAAGGTATCATTTGTTCAAGTAATTGTCATCTTTAATTCACATTATCTATTTCAATCATGCTTTTAATTTCTTATTATTCAGTTGTTAGCTTTCACAAAAATAAAATTCCATCTTTAAAATATTTTTTGATTGTTCTGCTTTTGTCAAGGTTTGTTTTTCCATTGTATTATTTTATTTTATTTTACTTTGCTTCAAAATTTTTCTTCGTTATTTTTTAGCAACGTTTATCATTTAGTTATTTTGTGTTTAATTCCTATCGTTAGTTATATTCTAAGTTTTTTATTCGTATTATTCCCTTATTTATTTGTTTTTTGTTTTACAGGTGTGTTTTTTTTTGTAAGTTGCATTCAGGTGTTTAGTACATTTTTTTCTATTTTCTTAGTCTTTAAAGTTTCATTGGAGTAAATCATTTCCTTTGCCGAAATTTGACCCCGATATCTGACTTCTAATTATGTAATTTTTTTTATCTTTAAATAATGAAATTTGTAGATTTTCTTCGAGGGACAAATTGTACCTGGAATTAAAGTTTTTTCACATATTGGTTTTAAAAATATTTTACATTCTACCGTTGAATCTTTTCCTCCATCTCTAAGTTTTCAGAAATATAATGAAGTGTCATTTTTGTACTTTTCAAGATTAAAGGAGCTTATTCGTTCTTAAAATTTAATTTAGAGATTACTGTATAGAATTTTGAATCACTTTTATCTTTCTGTGTATATATTTGTGCTCTAAATACAATTTCTGGTGTTAGGCGATTGTTTTGTAGAACGCATTCTTCTGGTCCTCTACAATTACACATTTTCTTATCAGTATTTCTTTTCAATTTTCTCTTATCCATTGGACTGAAAATGTTCTCCTTTCCATGTTGCTCATGCAGCTGTATTTTAATTTTATTTGAGTTGAAAATCCGGTGTAATCCGTTATTCGGTTAGCAGTATTTTTTTTCAACTAGATCCATGATGATTTTACCAACGTTTGTTATTACATGCTTATTGAAGGTTGGGGTAAACCAAAATGAATTTTTTTGCCACAACTTTTGTTAGTTTTGGTATTCTTTTTTAATTTTTTTTATTTCCTTATTAATTTCAAGTTTATATTTTACAAATCCCTTATCTTCAAGTGCTTTTTAGTAAATTTGGAAGCTTTTTAAAAAAATAAAATTCATTAATCTAGTATCAACTGAATTTGGGACCTGTTTCAGGGTGGCTGGGACCAGTTTTTTTTTATCTATGTAGATTGGATAGCTGTTAGGTTTATTGTATGGTTCAATGGTTTTGAAAATAATTCAGAGAACAATTGAAAGTAAAAACAACTAATTGTAATGTAACCTGAGTTGACATAACTTGATTAAACAATATCATATGATGCTTGGGAGACAAATTATTAATACTCACTCCATATATATATATATATATATATATATATATATATATATATATATATATATATATATATATATATATATATATATATATATATATATATATATATATATATATATATATATATGCAGCGCAAACTCGTTTATGTTCCTGTCTGGCAGAAAGATAAACATCTTGGTGTAGCGAATGTACTTACTACTGTATTTCCAGCTCTACTCTAAACCAACTTGACTCTTGGAGTTTAAAGTTGAATGTATCGAGCACTCAACGAAATAAATCCATCACATGTCAGACTTTGCTTTATATTATATTACATTGTATTATGCTATATTGCGAACCTGATTTGTGACATATATATATATATATATATATATATATATATATATATATATATATATATATATATGTATATATATATATTGCTAATTTTAATCAGATGATATTTTATTATGGATAGCTGTAGCTGTAATAAAGCCATATCAATCATGTTACTTCCATTCATTTACGAATTTTTTGCATTTAAGGGTTTACCATATATAATACTTCACGGTAGAATTCAGTGTTTCGGAGTACTAAAGCGAAAAAATCTGAATCATTTGCACCTGAATGATAATATTACGGGGTCAGCGTAAGTACTCATCTCTGACTACAAAGCATCATTTGGGAGAAGAAGATGGATATGCCCACAAATTTTCTCTTATATATAAAGGGATTACAAGGATATCAGTTCATAGACAATTTATTTCCAACAGAATGCAATAATTTTAAAGATATTCTGGTAGGAACTTATTTTGCCCGGGATCGATGTCACTCAACTGCAAATCAAGCGGCCTCAGATCGTGCATTCATGTCTACAATCACAGAATAAAGTGATAAGTGAGTTAAGTGCACTTCTCAGACTCCTGCTCATCCAGAGTAGCTCAGTTGGTTAGAGCAGTACAGACTACTTCCTAGTGGACACGGGTTCAATTCCCACGCAATTCTCATTTTTTTACGCGATCTGGGGCCTCTCGATTTGCCGGTCAGTAACGTCAGTGCTGAACAAAATATGTTCTTACTAAGAACACAAACACACACACACACATAAATATACGATAGTGGATTAACGTGATTATAATGTTACTATTATTATATACGTGGACGCTTGACGTAGGCTTTACTCTATTTGTGAATATACAAATCTTCTTATTTTATATGTTTATGCATATAATTCTTCAAGTGGTCAAAAGTTTTGGGAAACATTTTTACTTTCACTGCAGCAGGAATCGAACCTGCCATCGATAAGATATCCACTTCAACGTAGCGATGCTCTCACCATTGGGCTAAACAGCCAACAGTAATGCTGGTGGCAGATTCGATTGCTGCAGCCCCATTTTGTTTGATTGTTCATTCTATTTATGTTGTCTAAATTGAGTGATGTATGAATCGTATAATGACAGGAGATCAATTCAAATAAGTCTCTATGTCATCATCAACATCAGTCTTTCAACGTCTGTCGTTGGGCATAGACTTTCCCCAGGATTTGCCAAACTTCTCTATCATGGGCGTTGCAGAACCAGTAATTTCTGAATTTGTCTAGCTCATCTCTCCATCTAATATTCTGCTGGCCTCGGTTCCGCATGTGATATCGGGGGATCAATGTCGTGAGTCGTGATGTCCATCGGTTGTCCGTTATTCGTGCCACATGACCAGCCCACTGAGCTTTTTGGTGGGTTCTATGCTGTCCCTGACTCTTGTCTTTTCCTGGATGTACTCTACTGTCTTGTGGTCTCTCCATGTGAGGCCCAGCATATTTTTTCATGTGTACGTTGCATAGTTCTCTATTTGCGGATCTGTCTCTTGGTTTGGTTCCATGTTTCAGCTCCATACGTGACTATCGGGAGGAATGCATTGGTTGTATACTCTTCTTTTTAGGATCATTGGAATCGTCTTGTTATTGAAAGTAGAGCTTGCTCTGCCAGAGGCTTGCTATCCTAGGATGCGTCTCTGCTTGACTTCTTCTTCTTTTGAGGATCTCATGGGGATTCGTTGTCCTACGTAGATTTAGTGGTCCACTTTCCTCAGTTTTGCATCTTCAATTTTGATCTCAGTGTTTTTATCTTCGATGTGGTTGTTGCACACGATCTTCGTCTTGCTGAAGTTGATGTGTAGGCTGACTTTCTTGCTCTCTTCATTTAGTTCATCTATCATTAGTTGGAGGTCGTGCTGGTTCTCTGCAAAGAGGGCAATGCCGTCTGCAGATCTGAGGTTGTTCAGATACTCGCCGTATATAATCCCTTTACTCTTCCAGTCTAGTCTTCTGAAGATCATCTCGAGGTAGGCTGTGAAGAGTTTGGGTGAGCTAGTATCACCTTGTCTTACTCCTTTCTGGAGCTGGAAGGAGTCCGAGTCTTTATGTAGCCTGATAAAGGAGCTGCTGTGATTGTATATGTTTCAGCACTTCGACATATACTGGATCTACAGCTTGTCGAGTAACGGCCTCTATGACCTTAGGGATTTCTACTGAGTCGAACGCCTTTTTGAAGTCGGTAAATGCCACAGCGAGTGGTAGATTATATTTTGCTGCTTTTTCTTTCAGTTGATATATCGAATACAGGTGATCCATGGTCAAGTAGCTTCTTCTAAAGCCGTCTCACTCTCGTGGTTGGTTTTCATCAAGTGTTTTTGTGATTCGGTTGGTGATGATCTTTGTGTAAATTTTGTATACGCAGTTGAGTAGGCTTATAGGACTAGTTTTTGAGGTCTTTAGGGTTTCCTTTTTTATATAAAAGCATGATGATAGCTGTGTTCCAATCATTTGGGACTTTATTGTGTTTTAGACACAAGTTGAAAAGGACAGCCAGTTTCCTAGTGATGATTTATCCGCTTTTCGGAGTAAGTCGATGGTGATAAACAATTTCTATGATGACCTGAACACCCCACTCCAAGACACAAGAAAACACTTCAATGTCATCATGGGAGATTTCAATGTACAGTTAGGTGAATGAAATGAAGATTGTGTCGGCAAATTCGGATACAAAGTACGGAACGAGAGAAGAGACAATCTTCTAAACTTTGCAACAGCTAGCGGATTCGAAGTCATGAACACCTTCTTCAAGAAGAAACCCAATAGGAAATGGACTTGATGGAGCCCCAATCACGAAACAAAGAATGAAATAGACTACATCCTAACGGACAAAAACGATATCGTTAAGGACATCCAAGTTTCTGAATCAAGTCAATGTAGGCAGCGACCACAGAATGGTACGATGTAAAATACAAGTAAACACCAACAAAGAACGCAGGAAAATATTCCACATCAAACTGCAACCTCTAAACATACCAAAAGAGCACGCTCTTGATTGAAAAACAGATTTAGAATTCTTACTGAACATCAAAGAACTAAACAACAAAATGACAGCATCTATAATAGAAGTTGCCACTATATTCAAACCAATGAGCAAACAATCCATTAGCAAAATCTCAGACGAAACCAGAAACCTTATGGAAAAACGCAGACACCTCAAGCCACCGACAACAACAAGATAGAAAATTGAAGAGGCCGAACTAAATAAATTGATAAAAAAAAAACGTAGGGAAGACAGAAGATACACGACGGCAGTCATCGAATCGACTCTTGAAAGAGGTCGGGGCTTCAAAGCTATAAACAAAGGCCTCAACTCAGAACGAAAGCAAATAACCAGCATACTCGAGTTAAATGGAAACCCAACAACAGACAGAGACAGGATTATCGAACGTGCCAAAGAATTTTATCAAAAACTCTATTCGTCCAAACAAGGATTACAAAACAATGAACAGGATACGCAAGATGTGAGCAATTTACTTGAGGACTTCGAGGACTTCCCAAAAGTAACCCCATGGGAGGTGAAACAAGCCATTAAACAGACGAAGAAAGGAACGGCCCCTGGACCAATCTCTATATAATATAACGCAATTCATGATTATTTCTGTCAGACCTACTATGTCAGTTCTTTAATATATATATATATATATATACGCTTAAGATATTATTAATGTATGATTTCTAGAATTCTAATTTTATGTTATAACCGGTTATGACAGGACACTACAGATTTATGAAATTGAACATACTCATTTGTATATATGACCATGTATATGTACACACACACACACACACACACACACATATATATATATATATATATATATATATAAAAATATATGTATATGTTTGTGTGTGTGTTTAGTTGTTTTTTATCACACTTAAATCATTTAGTCATAAATCGCAATTTTAACTTGCGTCATAATAAATTGATAAGAATGATGTAAAATACTTCATCTGATGGAAAAAATTTACACGTCCACACAATTCTGCATACCTGCATGTATAGATAAACCGCAACACATCTCATCTCGAAACAACTGTCATGTCTCCCTTGCTAACACGTATGATACAAATTAAACTGATTCCAAACCGGTACCTTTGGTCTGTCTATTCCCTTGTTACATTTTTGAAGGTATAAATAGTGGAAGATTTCGTGACATTGTCAATAACTCTACAAGAGAAGGTAAGATGACATCTTTTCTGTTTCTGTCTTCACTGACAAATTTAGCTCTTTACAACACGATGAATTTTTCATACAGCAATTTGTGCTGGCTTCCTTGTCGTTGAATAGTGATCGACCAGTTAAATTTAATAACATTTTTTTGGCTCCAGTAGAAGGGTTAGTTCATCATCATCATCATCATCATCATCATCATCATCAATTAGCCTTTCACGGTCTTGTTGTTGGACATACTTCTTCATGATTTGCAAGTTTTTTTGTTTTTTTTTTGCTTGCGATCTACATTGTACCAATACATTGTAAACTTGTCAAAATCATCACGCCATCTTTTTTTCCAGCAAAAAATTTCGCATATGATCTGGGGTGGGGGATTGTCTGACATTCTTGTGACATGTTCCGTCCTTTGCCATTTGAACTTCTCAAAGGCTTTTAGTATATTCGTTTGGGAGCATGATTTTCTCCTCTGTACATTGCATTTTTTTTTTGTTTTAGAGCTAGTCTCTTTGTTGTTCTATGATTCAGCTACGTAGGTGACTTTTGGAAGGATGCAATGGTTGTAGACCTGTCAATTGATATTCATATCGGGGAAAAGATATCGAATCAGATCAGATAACCATAGCAAATAATTAGAGGATAAGAATATCATTTGATAATGTAATTTACCCATTCATTGAAATTAATTATCCAGACGTTTTTTAGCCTTTAAAGTCCGTTGTCAGACAAGGGATTCCCTTCCACAAGTAATAGGAGGGTGAAAGGCCATACCTTGCAAGCTGGTCCATGACAGATTGTAATGAATTTGATTGTCATTATTTTATACCTGGTACCATACCAAGATCAACAAACCGTCTCGCTGTTGAGCATGCTTTTCCCAAGGTCATTAGTGCGAAGTGAATGCAAACTGTCTCAGGCACAGGGTTCGATCTCACTTCTCCAATCCTATTCATCGAGCCCTTAACCCTTCAGCCATTCATGTCTCCGTTTAAAAATTACAGAAATGAAAAAAACTTATTGTGTATGGGTTTTTACACTTCCATGCTATAACGTTTTTTCCATATGTCATTTACAAAAAAATACAAACCTCAGGCCACGTTGGGTTATTTTACTAGTATGAATATGAATACTAAATATTAGACACAGAAAAGTAACTTAAAAAAATGCAACATGTATTCACCTTGCAAGTCTAGCAGACCATTACAACTGTTGTGAGTTCGATCCCTACTGGCAGCGCCTTTGTTTTGGTCATCTGCTATGTACGTAACCATATCAACAGGGCTCCTCAATGGGGAGGGATGACTTGCCATCACCACTATTGTGAGTTCGATCTCCCCTGGGTGCAACTCATTCTTAATTTTGTCCCGAATAAGGATTTACTTTGTAGATGTCAATATGGCACCTCTTTGAGAAAACATGGTTAGCAAGCTAATCTTGTAAAGTTGCTATCGTAGCCTGGTCAATCGTCACTAGGTGTTCTTATTTATAACCTTGTACCATATTAAGATCAATTGGTCGTCTGGCTGCCCGCTATATTTAACGATCTCATCTCACAGACCATTAACTGTAATGAGTTCGATTATCATTGGTTATTCAACATTTGTGGCCTTGTGCAGGACAAAGATGAGTTCAGTAAATAACGATGTTGCCATTGATTTACATATTTATGATCGTTGTTCTTGATAATATCATCCATTTATCTCTTCAATTGATATCATCCATTAATCTCTTCAATTGATATCATCCATTTATCTTTTCAAATGATATCATCCATTTATCTCTGCAAATGATATCATCCATTTATCTCTTCAAATGATATCACCCATTTATATCTTCGAATAATATCATCCATTTATCTCTGCAAAAAATATCATCCATCTGTCTCTTCAAATAATATCATTCATTTATCTCTTCAAATAATATCATCCATTTATCTCAGCAAATAATATCATCCATTTATCTCTTCAAATGATATCACCCATTTATCTCTTCAAATGATATCATTCATTTATCTCTGCAAATAATATCATCCATTTTTTTTTCAAATGCATTCATTCATGTTTGTCCGCCCAAAAAATATTTACAAAACTTCCCATTGAATTACAATGTCATTTTGTTGAAGGGTAAGGAATGCACTAATGAAGCATAGTTTAAATTTGAGGGCGGTTTCAGGAATTATTTTTGGTTGTGAAATTGTGGGGGTTCACCTATGGTGATGGCCTCACAAACTATACTAAACCAGCCGTGGTTCTGGGTTAGTAAAAGAAGGCAACAAGTCGGAATTTCGTTTAAATGTTTTATATAGAATATTGATTATCAATATCTCTGGAGACGGGAAATGCCTATTCGCAGTTGAAAAGAGAGGACGCCGATTTTCATCTAAGTCAAACTGACGACTGGTCTCTCATGTCACGAACGGTAGTCTACTGAATGGTAGCAGCGGTTGACGGTTACTAAGGGTGGTGTCTAACACGAGAGAGACTGGCAGCGATTCTCTTCTCCAAACCCAATTTGACTCTCTGCTGCTGTTACGAAGATCCCTCCTATTTAAGCCCTTGGTATCAACACTGTATTTCTTTGTAATTGACTTCCTTTCTTTCTTTTTCCTGTTATCTCGATCTTTCCGGAAAACCCCAAATATTGACCCTCATCCATCTCGCGACGCAAGTCCGTCCAAGATCATAAATTAGTCTCCCCCTCTCTCAAGGACTCCGCAAATAACTTTTCTTTCATAAGCTTTACTCTTTCTCTCAAGATCCCAGACACTGGCCCTTATCTGGCCTTGTTTTTGAAACCCAGGGAAATGACAGAAGATATTAAATTGAGAAGGCACAGGTGCCTGCACTTGGAAGCATGTAATTCTCACTTCCTAAAGTATCTTCAAAAAACATATTAAGCCCTTATCTGGTCATCGAATCGGGAAGAAAACCTTCTCCAAAAGCATCTGGCTTTTGCAACCCAGGATTTGACAGAAGGTATTAGATTGAGAAAGTGCAGGTGATTCAACTTCCTATAGTATCTTGAAAAACACATTATCCCTTTTAACACAGATAACTCCTTTTGTAATAACCATAGTAATTACTGGTAATAACCATAGTCATTTTTGGTAACAGCCATAGTAATTTTCAGGACACGGGGGACTCCTGGCCCCCTAGTGTCACAAAATATTTTTTAAAGTTTTTCTCCACATATTTATATATATTCATTCATGTTTGTCTGTTTGCTTACACAATGTCCCCAAAAGCTCTGAAGAATTTCAATGACATTTTGTTGAAGGATGGGTTATGCACCAAGGGGGGGGGGGTGATTAATTTTTGGGTTTGGTTCTGAATTTTTTAAAATTTTTATATTAATGCAATAGTCTAGTTACCTTTCTTGCATCGTAGGTATACATGAACTGATTTCCTGTCAGTCTTTGGTAGGTATATGGTGCCGGCAAAATATATGCTCTCTGAATGCTTTCCAGATAATCTCTGTATATACAAAAGCGCTCTTGACGATTGTCATCACTCAACAATATCAATTTGCATCTGAACGTTTTGAATGGCTTTCTAAAAGGTGAATTGACAACACTTGCATCGTTAGGATCTCTATTCGTCCGATCTTACTGTGAGGATTCTCATGAACGTATCAAATACTATAAAGACTACATGGATAATTATCATCATTATAAATAGGGGAGCACTGTGGCCTCCGGGTTGGTAGGCCCTGCTTTAATCCAAAGACTGTTAAATGGTACTTGATACCTTTCCAAGGATTAGGATTGAGGAACATCACTCTGGGGCTAACGGGGTACGGCTAAATCATTTTGGATACACCGGTTCTCGTAAAATCACCAAAGTTGAGCAATGCCGTGCTTGGTCAGTACCTAGATGGATGACTACCGGGGAATAGCAGGTACCATATGTAGAACGAAACTTCGGCAGGCCTGGCAAGTTGGATGTGTGTTTTATTAAATATATAACGCGTGTACCTAACGATGCAACACCCTTGTGTGAGTATAAGAAGAGAACAATGATAGGTACATTAGGGAAGTGAAGAGAGGCAAGGTCAAAATCTGCATTTTAGAATTAATAATACGAAGGACTAAGTAAGACCAACTGTTTACTATTATTTTGTTCCCGTTGAGGTTTTACATCAGTGGTCTCTGGTGACTTTTACCAAAATTGTGGTGACGCCAAGTCTCTTTGAATATCCAGCACTCTCTTCGACATAATGAAATTTTTAGTCTCTTACTTCTATCTCTCTCGTATCTCCTAAGTTCTTAAATTCTCATTTTTCATGGTATAATGCAGACTGGAGCAGGGATGACCCGAGGAATGCTACAAGGGACCCAGTATGGTACCCTGAAAAATTATTAAATCATAGGATAATTTGAGTTTGAATAAGCGACAACTTACGTCCGCCCCAAAAGTATGCAGCTATTTTGAATATTTTGAGAATCAGTTAAAACCTGGGGAAAACCGAAAACCTCAGTCGATGCTGATCCTAAAAGGAGACTTTGCAAATTAATTTATGAAATAGGAGGTACGCTGTGATGTGTGTGAGGTCATTTGAAGAGGCCTAAGGTGCCATTTCTCCAAGTTGAAAATTCTTGTCGTTAATACTAAGTGGCTGGATACTTTCCGGGCATACCTGTTTTATTTCAATGCAGTTTCGATTTCAAAAGTGTATTCTCATCGTTGCTCTTTCTCGAGAATCGTTGTGCATTTATTGTTTTAAGTGACAAAAGTTCCAAGGCACCAAATAACCCACCGAAATTTTCACTTTCAACTTCGTTTTCTTGCAAAATGCAGAGTATGCATATGCCACGCATTGCACGGTATTTATATTATTGGATGATTTTTATTAATGTCCGAAAAATCCTTTTCTTAAATTGAATTTTGAAAATTCTTTTCTATTCCCTTTTTCTTTCTAGCTATATCTCATCATGAAGGTCGCCCTTGTTCTCGCCCTCTTCGCGATATTGGCTGTTGCTACTGCTTGTGAGTAATTTGAAATTGCGCTTATTTCTGATTCTAAAGATACTCATCTGAAGGTCATCTTTACTAGCTTTTAAACTCGATGTCAAGTCACTTCTTATCAATATTTTCTGTTTT
Source organism: Thysanoteuthis rhombus (assembly GCA_963457665.1). NCBI lineage: Eukaryota > Metazoa > Mollusca > Cephalopoda > Oegopsida > Thysanoteuthidae > Thysanoteuthis > Thysanoteuthis major. The sequence goes on along the minus strand of OY735221.1, from coordinate 20,043,045 downwards.
AATTACTAACAGAAATAGAAAAGAGAAACTACTCTATAATTAGCATCTAATATACTTGGAGTTATCTCCCTGGATGAATCAGGCCATCATATTATAGTTTATCGGGGTGAGTGTAAACACAAACCTGTCGGTATAATTATTGAATTGCAAATTTCTTTATTATTCAAGGAGGAGTATTTTAACAGTATAGTGCAAACTAAAATCCGGGTTGGACGTGCCGTTTCTTTTGTGTCATCATCATCATCATCATCATCATCATCATCCTCATCATCATCATCCTTTTAATGTCCGTTGTACCTTCCCAGGATTCGCCAGGTCTCTCTATCATTGGCGTTGCAGATCCAATACTTTTTTCTGGTCTACGTTTTCGATTTGGATTTTTGTGTTTTTGTCCTCAACATGTCTGTTGCATGTGACATTTGTTCCAAAGAAAAGTGTCCCCTTGTCAAAAAGCTAACTTCGTAGGGGAGGTCATTTACAGAGTAAGGGACCCAGAAGATAATAAAGGGAACATTGAGGTCTCTAAGGCACTATACATTGTGGATAATTTTTAGTGGAAAGACTTGAATATAAAGTGAAATTGATATTAAGATAAAAGTGTGTCTTCAAAGTCAGAATTCATAAGAAATAATATCGATACATTAAAGTCATTGAAAACAACGAAAACTAAATTTTCAGGGATCCAGCAATTATTATTTTCATTATTGTTGCTTTTGCTGTTTTCCAGCTTTTTGCTATAGCTTTATTAATTGAAAATTCGATGTTATTGATTGTTGAATTGTTCAAATGAATTCCAGATGAATAGAAAGAAAATCAGAAACTGCTTGAATAACAGAAATCTATTTTTTTTAACATATCATTTTACTTTTCTATCAACTTCCTTACATTTAATGTGGTACAACATGTTTATTTTCAGTCTACCCTGGCCATTACTATGGTGGTTTATACGGTTACCCATACTATGCTGGAGCTGCCCCTGCCTACTATGGCTACCCCTACTATAACGGATGGGGTTATGGATATCCATACTATGGTCTTAACTTCAACCAAGCTGCTCAAGTTGCTGCTGCTGTCGCCCCTGCTGAACCTACAGCCGCTGAATCTGCTGTCCCTGTTGCCGAATAAATGACTTAATAAAGACACCAAAGGCTTTGAACATGACGCTTGTGTTTGCTTGTCTTTTTATTACTATTATTGACTGGATATTTCGCATTATATGACGGTATTATAAAACTGGGAATATGTCTATACATTTTGGATGATCTGAGGTTTTCACTTTATTGGTCATTCGTATTTTGATGTCCCTTAAAAATTGATAAATTGCAGCTGGATTTCACTTATAGGTAAGGGAGTGAGTCAGCACTACAATTGAACCGATTTTACAGGTGACAGTCACACAGCAAGGGCATTTTAGTTATATTTCTCGTGGAAACAATTTTTTTCTTTCAAAGTCTTTAAAAATAATTATCAAATTAGCTGATTCTTATCGAATACCAATTTAATAAAAGCTACTTTATTTTTGCAAGATTTTTAATTACAGTTCAAATTTACCTCTCAACAGACATAATCAAAAGCAGGGCGCGATGTTTCCAGCGTTGCAAAGCCAAAGATACTGGCCCATACACACACACACACACACACACACACACACACACACACACACACACACACATGTATATGTATATAATATGTGTGCATGAATAGTTGATAACATTAGAAAACTGTCATCCTATCATATCATATAAACTATTGTTATGCATAAGATATTTGAAAGTATTTCCTTTAAAATTTATGCAAATCACTTGACTCCATTTCTCACCGGAACTCTTAGCATATAATGGAGTGTTTCGTTAAAATGTGTAATTGGGTTGTGAATATGACCTTGTGGGTAGCAGTTTGGGTGGGGGTCAATTTATAATTCATTTGTTGAGTTGTGCAAACCCTAAAACAGACACTTCTTTTGTATCCCATTGCCCAGCTTTCTGCAAAAATTCATTGAAATTTTTGGATATATTATGTAGCGCGGACGAACACCTAGGATGCTAGAGAGGTAACTGTGTATATATACATAGAGAGAGACATATATATATATATATATATATATATATATATATATATATATATATATATATATATATATATATTTATATATATATATATATATATATATATTTATATATATATATATATATATATATATATATATATATATATATAGAGAGAGAGAGATGGGTCGTTTCGAGCATAGTGGTGTCCTTACGATGGCTATAGCTTCACCCATCCCAACCCAAGCTCAACAAGTTTCTCTCTCTTGGCTTGAATTCGTAGTTTGTGATATGTAAAATTAAGTAGGAGGCGACGAGTACCCACAGTGGCGTAATACATCATCCGCTATTTCACCTGTAGCTCCGGGAGAAGGACAACAGTGCGAAATGAACACAGATCTCAGTTTGAACTCTGTTCGCTTATCCCACTTGACGTGCTGCTAACTGCTTGACCATCAACATTTCCTCTGACGCAATAACAGAAAAACAACCGCCATATTTTTAGTGTGAAAACAATATTGGAAAAATGCTGAGACGTCTCGATAAATTTGTGACGTTTTCTCTCAAAGGTGTAGGAATCTAGATTAAATTATTAAACCAGTTGCCAACGACGGCCAAAGAGCCAAATTTGCACTTCTATTTTCCCATACCTGAGGATGGGTGGGAAGGAAAAGTTGAATTGCGCCTCTTACAAAAGCATTAGTGTGAAGCGAAGCGGAACTGTCGCATACCATTTTGAACTCAGTTCGCCGATTTCATTTTCCGTTGTGTTAACCGTTTTGCCGCTCACAACTCGAAAATTTTCGGTCAAATGTGAAAACAGTCTTTTTAGGACTAACAGCAACTCTTTTTTCGTGCCAAGAATTAAATTGGAATTGGATCTGGTTGACGAGTGAGATAGCCATCAGAACCAGTGTGCAGTATTTGAATGCAGACAAAGGTTTCCAATTTTGTAACTGTTGAGAACATCCAAAAGGTCGTGTCGAACCAACTAAAGGCAGTGTCAATTGAAAACTTCCAGTGATGTGAGAACAACATCACCATCGGTGTATGGCTTCCAAAGGGAACTATTTCGAATGGGATAAAGTTGATTTGTAATTGATGATAAATATTTCACACAATCAGTCTCTTTACTTTCTAGACAGACCACGAATTGGACAATTAAAGTAAATAATCAAAACACACAGAAATGTTTTTTTATTTTTTGTATAGGATATGGATTATTATTTTAAAAAATCAGTTACTTTCCCATAGAAGAAAAATATTATTGTCCTTTTATGACGACTACAAATTCTCCCCCATCTTTTTGTCAGCTGGTATTTTCTCATTCTTCGGAATGTATTCCTGAAATGTGGCAAAATTCTTCGAATTCTTTTTGCTCCAATCTTCTCATCACTTCGTTGAGGGCGTAAATCTAGAAGAGAAGTAAAAATATATTTACATTTAAAACCCACTTTTGAAATGATTTCGAATATTTTAACTACAATGCACAGAAAATACCCAGGCATTTGATATTGACAAAGAAATAGCAAAACTAGGACAATGGCACCTCATTCCTCTTCATGTGCTCAGCGTCTCTTCCATTTTTTGAAGTATTCTTTCGGCATTGACAGGATCATCATCAGTTGCCCCGTCACGTTTTCTTTATCTAGTCTACAGTCTAAAATCTCATCACTTTTAATGGAAATGGAAAAGCCAAAACTTGCAGGGGACCAAATCTGGATTGTAGGGAAGATTACAGACCTTGGTGAAGCGGTGTTTTGCAAAAATAAAACCTTGATGAACATTCGCTTATCTATTCACATGGTCATTGTAAATGCAATGGCTGCACAGAACACAAGCTAATACAATGGCGTATCACTGCCAACTGAGTAACCCCACGGGGAAGTGTATGCTCATGCATGCACAGTGAGGTCCATTCTTCTTGATGGTCAAGTTACCTCAAGTCTGCGTAAACAGTTCTTTGGAATATTCAAAATGGCTGGATACTTTTCGGATAGACCTTGTACGTATGAAGTCTTCCAATTAGGAATTTAATTCTTGTATAATGTTCAACATCATTTTAGGCTCCCTTCAGCTTGATGGTTAGCAAACTCATCTCACAAACCAATTATCTAGCGTAGTGAGTTCGATCCTCTCTTAGTGCTCTGCAGCTGTGGTTTTATGGTAGACTAAGTTGAGCTTGGAAAATAATCTTTAGGCACCTCCCCAGGGTATAATGATTAGCTTAGCAGATTATTACTACAGCAGTGAATTCGACTCTTCTTAGGTTCCTCAACACATGGCTTTGAGTCCGACGAAGTGTAATGAATACTGATAGCAAAATCAAAGGGGCTTCTTGTGTCGCACGATACATGAGGCAATGATTTTGTCAACATTTCTCGAACGATTCATCATGGCTTGGGGCAATTGTGGGATTTTACGGGGCTGACGTGTCAGCCCAACGCCCAATATACAATATTTTATTGTGGTGAAAGGCTTCAAGCGCACTTTTATTCACTCATAGCTTGAGGGCAAGTGGACAATGAAGAAATGTAGCTATGTGACTATTTATGAATGACATCTGTTGGATTCTAGTTATAATCACGGTGCTGTCCCAGTCTGACAAGCTCCCAAGGAAGAGTGATGCGAGTTCAGATCCAGTCAGAAACGTATGCTTTAATCTCAATTTACAATACTTCCAAAGTGTTGCAGAATTTAAAAAGGCCTGGGCGTAGCGATAAAGATCATCAAAAATAAAGTGAAAGATAAAAATCAAGTAAAAAAATTAACAATACCGATCTGAGAAATTTTAACAACTGAAGACAATTCTTCAGTCAGCCTGGTCATCAATCGTTTCAAGTGAAAAGTATCAACTATCACTTTTAGAGTCTTTGAATTCGAAATATTGGAAATAGACAATTTAATGCGTGTTTTATACAAAATATCAAAGAAACTATTCAAATTTTGATTTGTCAATTTCTGTTTCATTTCATTTAATCAATATCTTTGTTAATTCAATAACTAATTGAATTATGCTATATCACTTTTCAAGCAATGTGCAATCACTTTCTTTGTCGGTACGTGGTCGGCAAAAACACGAAGGGGAAATTGTCTCAAATCTCTTTGTTTGACGAAAATTGACGAGATTTTGTGTTAAGTCTTCAATAACAACAAAAAACATCAAATGAGTCAGCGTTTACGCCACGCAAGTCATCCATCAAGAACGTGTAGCTCTCATGGAGAACATCCACCGCCTCTTCCAATTCAAGAAAAATTAAGTGCTACAAGTTCCAAGATTCAAGATTCCAAGTCATCCAATTCAAATCAACTTTATTCAAGTTTGAAGAAGAAATTGGGAAGTATATTCAACTTCAAAAACCAATCAAGTTTTTGTTACAAGACGATAACAGAAGTCGGCAAGATAGACAACATTCTTGCAATACTTATGTTGTGGGCCAAACCAAAGCAAATCGTATAAAGTATAATCATTTCATGTAATTGCAGTTGATGGGTCCATTAGTATAAACATATCAATAAAGGAACGTTTTTGTCACTTACCTCTCGCCTTTGTTGAGTTTTCTTTTGTTCAATCTGTTGCTTTAAAACCGTTTTTTCTGTCCGTTGCTTCTGCCTTTCTTTTCGTAATTGAAGTAAGGCTGGATCTTGATACGGAATTGGCTTAAGAACATTCTATGACCATAAAGATATAATTCTTTGTCAAATAAATGAAGGGATAAAGATGGGGACGAGTGTAAGATGCTACTACAATTAAACAATTCATCTTTTAATGCTATTGTTATGTTTATTTTCCAACGTGAATGAAAAATAATGATTTTAACGTGCCGAGGGGAAATATCAAAACTACTCAGAATTTCTCTGATAACTAATGTATAATGGAAAAAAAAGGTAGGAGTGGCGAGAAATAGAGAGAGAAGGGGAGAGAAAAAAAGCCTAAAAAGCAAGGAGGAGAAGGAGAAGGGGAAAAAAAAGAATATTTTTCTTTATGGATGACATGAAAATTCAGATAATTCTTGAGATAATTAGAAATTTAGATATTAACTGAAAGCTAGCGTCTGTAGCTTTCCATTTTCTCTTTCTCACTCTTTTATCTCTTTTATTCTTTCTTTCTTTTTGTCCTTTTGTTTGACTAGAATCTGTCTCTCTCTTTTTCCTTATCTCTCAATCAATTGTATTAAACTTTACACTTTTTAGTTTAACCGAAAGTCTGGTATTATCGTTGTTATTAGACGAAGAAAATAAAGTGAAGACTCAATAAATGTGTGACAGAAAAGATAAAGGAAGTAGTGCAAAAAAAAAAAAAAGAAAAAAGAAATACAAAAAAGAATAAAAGGTGGGACGGGTGAAAACGACAGGAAAGAAAGGAAGGAAAGGAAGATAAGAGTAGAAGAGGAAGGAAACAACAGAAAAAAACATAAAATAAAAGAATTACGGGAAAGGAAAAATGAAATTAAAACTTTTTAAAAAATAATTATGTAATTAAAGCTTTTCTTATCACTATACAAAAATTTGTATCCCTTCTGGTACTTATTGTAAATTTGTTCGATGCTGTTCCTTCATGAAAAAACAAATTTCGTTTTTCTTACGTTTTAGTGATTTCTTTAAAGTGTAATTTTGATGACATAGAATTTATAGATACAATTTATTGGATACAATTTTGACAATTTTTAGGGTTTTATTGGTTTTCATGTTTAGTTACTGGTAGATTACAACTAGGGACTAATAATAACTTAGTTCCTAGTAAGAGACCATGAAAAAAATTGTTTCATCAAAAAAAGTCGCGAATAAGATAGAAGTTTGAGAAGCCCTGGTATATGTAATACATGGATTACCAGAAAATGGCATTAGGTTTAGTTTTTACGTACCTTATGGAATACTTTTTTTTTTATTTCGGATTTTGATTTATGAGTTTCATGCGAGTCTTCTTCAACACTGAGTGCCCACGCGGGTTTCCCAGTTGTCTGAAAAATATGTAACAGAAAAGTTATTTCCTAATCAATAAGCAGACATCAACACAATGGGGCCTAGGTTGCCGTACCCGGTCCCCCAAAAAGTCAGAGAACATGTTTTATTCAACAACAATTTCCAATGATTAAAATCAGAATACATAGCAAAAGTTAATGTAAATGTTTCCAGTACTGGCAAAAGCGAATATTCATATGAATTCATAGCATCATTATTCAGTCATCATTGTATTTCACTGGCTTTCTTTGATTTCACGCCACCTCTCATGTGAATTCCAATAAGGAAAATGATTCCAGTTTTGAGTCAACGAATTCTTCCAGAGATTTTTTGAGATCTCCAAATTGTTGGAACCGCCGATCAGACAAGTGAGAGTTGTATAGAGCGACACAAGGGAGACTCTGTAGGTGACCGGCCTGCAAAATACACCGGACATGAAAGAACTCCTTGCTGCATAAATGTTTGCTGGATATCATCTGCAGATGGAGAGTGCAGAGAAAACACTAGTCACACTTTCTTGCTCAGAAAAAAAAAATTCTCTCTCGACCAATGATCAATTCAAATGAGCTGATTGCTCATTATGGCCTTGCACTGTAACAATTTGTCAAGCTTACAGCTATTCATAAGAAAAACATTTCCCTTGAATATATTGTAGATTCGCATTTATATGCCTCGTGTTTCTTGTAGATTTATTTTTGTATCTCTAGTGTGTGTTGCAGATTTGTATCTCTTATGAGTTGTATATATTTATTCACATCTCTTGCATGCTGTGGATTTGTATTTATATCTCTCAGATATTGTAGATTTATATTCATATCTTTTGTGCGTTTTAGATATGTATTTATATCTCTCGTGTTGTACATTTGTATTCATAGTTGTTGGGAGTTGTAGATATATATTTATATCTTTTGGATGTTGTAGATTTGCATTTATATCTCTTGTATGTTTTAGTTTTGCTTTTACATCTCTTATGTGAGTTTTATATTTGTATATATACCTATTGTGTGCCACGAAATTGTATTTCATATCTTTTGTGTGTTGAACATTTGTACTTACATCTTTAGTGTGTGTTGTAGATTTGAATTTGTATCTCATGTATCTGTTGTAGATTTGTAGATTGTTGTAGATTGTATTTATATCTATTTTGTGCGCAGTTGATTTTTTGTACCCCTTGTGTATAAGTAAACCTAAATTCATATCTCTTATCTGTTGCAGATTCTGGCGTTAAAGCTTGTGTAGTCCACTGTTATTCCTCTTTGTTTTGATTTCATTTGATATTCTGGCTTTACAGTAACGGGGAAGCATTAATATGCTCAAGAACCCAATCATATCTCAGATGTCTAGCCTTACTTTTATTAGTTAGGAAATCATAGATATAATAAGAGCCGTGTCTGTCACACATAGTATCAGTTGCATGTCGTGGCCTGTAATATCAGCCATCATCTGCAATCAGCATCAGCTGAAGTAGCATCAGCTTTGACCTTCTGAGTTAGAATCATGTCTGTCTGAGTTAGACTCATGTCTTCAGTAATATATATATATATATATATATATATATATATATATATATATATATATGATTAATAATTGTGTCATCGACAGCTGCTTCGTTGTCTTCAGTGTGGCAATAGACTATCCAACATCCAGTACCACGAGATAGGATCGAAACCTTTGCTTCAGATCCAGAGGCAGACATTTTATCCCTACCCTGGACTGGACGGTCTGTTGGACGAACTAAGCAATGTATATATACTTGAACATAATTCCCCATCTATCAAAGTGCTCTATTCCAGAGTTGGAAGAGCACTGCATATAGCAGAAATAGACGGGTGCCCCACTTAACAGTGCTCAACCCCAAAGAAGGGAGCGTTAATTATAATAATATATATACGAATGAGAGAGATACGTAGATGTCATAAGAGCGAAGACGGCGAGAGGAAAATAGCAAGAAATGTCATCTACAATGAAATAATTGCTCAATATACATGTGAGTAAATATCATAATACGTAAATATATTTCATTATAGACAATGACCATTCAAACTAGCATGATGTCATTAAAGCGTTGTTAGATTAGGGTTGAACTCTTCTTGAATTACCACTTGAATAATCTATCAGTTTGGGCGATTTTTCTCCCTATATTACATGAATTTTTATTTGCACACATGATAACTGTCAGCAAAAAGGGGGTATCAAGGACTGCTAAGTCATTGTCAGGGTTAGTCCAGAATATAAAAATGTCTTACCAAACCTCTTTTCGGGACTCTTAGTTCAGATTCTCTACTGTCTCTTCTTTCCTGTCTCGATTCGTCTTGGCGCCGCTGATCTTTCGAGGATTCTTTGAGCATTACACTCGGAGATTTCGGTTTATTCTAAAAATAATAACAATGTCGAGGGTAACCAAAAGGAATTAAAAAAATAGAGCTGATAGAGTATGGAATGACCGTATAAATAAATGGTATCAGCAAAAAAAAGAGGTTGTCCTAAAAAAATAAAGAGGACAAGATACTCTGGGCGTCTGAAATCAAAACCAACCACTTCATTCAATCAAAATGACCGGATCTGGTATTGGTTAATGAAAAAAAAAAAGAGAACAAGCCAGACAGTAGACGAGGCTGTGCCAAAAACCCACTTGGTGAAAATGAAGAAAAGCGAAAATTAGAAAAATAGAAGGACCTTGGAAAACTTTGAACCATGAGGTCTAGGCTTGTGGCCATTAAAGTTGGCGTGGGTGGAATAGTATCCAAAACGCTAACATCAAGATTGGATCAGTTGAAAATTCAAGGAAGAATTGAGACGGCAGTGCTGGATACGGAGATTGTTGTTAGTGACTGAGAAAACTTGCTTTCATTAAATCTCTATCTCCACCATAAAACTGTTCCCGTCGGAGTTTGAAAAAAGAATTAATTATAATGATGAAAATAAAGAAGAATCAAATATGCTAAGTGTATGAATGATTAACAGGTTTAGTTGTTGTAGACCTGTGCCCTTCAACATGAACTGTGTCCATCCACTAATGGGTGATTTTAGCCTTTGGGGGTGGACAACAGAATAATTAATTTCTGTCAAAACGTGCAAAATAGCAACCCGTATAAAAATAGGCTTACGAGCCAGGGGCAGGGGAAAAAACGGATATCAGTGTGATTCGAGCAAAACCGTATCAAATTTCTGGCTAATCAAGTCCTCTACCTCCTTAACCACATAGTTTCCATACGCCCATGTTCATAAAAGCCAATGGATGCATCAGTAACAAATACAAATTCAACTTATAGGGTGCCTACGATCCTCCCAAAACTTTCCGGTTCCAGAGCACTGCAAGGATGTAATCGTACATAAAATCTGACCCCCCGCCAAAATGAAACGGATTGAAAAAACTTTGTCAAGTCTCTAAAACAGTTAACACCATTTGAAAAGCTTTAAAAAATTAGGGAATGTGATGCATACAAACCCTTTAAATCTTGGTATTTTTAAAATTTTAAAATTCTTTGTAATTAAATTTTACTCATTTATACTTGCAGGCCATATTAAGACAACTGGTATTGAATGATTAAAAGAAAATAAATCTCGAGTACCACCAGGGAAACATAGGTCTCAAATTAATCAACAAATCATGTGGTACTTAAAAATACCATTAGAACATAAAGGCTCAAGAGCTTTTGAAATTCGTTCGGTGGATAAATGTGAAAAATATTACCCATTTTTACGTACAAAAATTGCTTTCACGAAAATCTACAATAAAACATGAAAAAATTGTGTCAGGTGACATTGTTTGTTTTTTTTACTGACTGGCAATTTTGGACTGTCAAGAAATACTAATAAGTAAGAATCATTGTCTTACCAAGTTCAAGTTTCTGGGAGTAGATCAGAAGAAAAAACAACTAACGATACATCACTGACACAAAATATACATTTTAGTACAGTAAAGCATTTTGCTGAAGCTTTCTGTAATTTTTTTCTAAAGCAAATTTTCAATTTCAAAAAGCTACTGGAGTTAAGCTTTTATATTTTGATAAAAATATACATCGATAGTCATCAGTACAATAGTTTAAGTTGGCGTTCGAATTTATGGATAAGATATTAGACATCTATTCAAAACCTAGTCAATACAACATACGGGAGACGTTGAATAAAAGGAAAAAGAAAGAAAAGAAAAATGAGTATTACGGGGGGTAATTAATAAATAAATCCTATAAAACACTTTAAACTAGAATAATGAAACTGGTGTAAAAATAAAGTAAATTTATTTCACTTCCGAATTATCACTTCCGAGTTTATTTTTCAGCACATCTTTTAATCACCTTTCTCAATTTTGGGAAAAACCAGAAGTCAAGGATTCCCTGAGAGAGTGAAATAACTGTTGCTTTGCACCATTCGTTGACTGCAATACGGCCTGGCTTTGTGAGGCAAAAAATATTCTCCTGTCTGGCTTTATTCTGTGCCATAAATTGCTTCCATATGTCTTTGAATTTCGATTGGCACACAACTTTCGAGCGCCCAAATTTCTATCACTGATCGCTGCTTTCTACGTAACTCGGTGGACTCTTGATAAGATGGCGTGACAACCTAGATAAGTTCAGAAAGTAGTGGCTCCGTGACACCCATCGTTGAGAGGTCTAACTTGAGGAAGGTTTATGTCCAACAACGGACGCTAAAACGATACTGCTGCTGATTACTTAATTCTGTTACAGTGAATTGACATCAAATACTTTCAAAGAGGACTTAATACACTACCTGTATGTTCAAACATGATTCTATTTCGACAATTAGAGATGCTGCGCATTAGGATACCTCACTTATCAACAATATGATTTTTCAATTATGAAAGTTTGATCATCATCAGTCTTTTAACGTCTGTCGTTGGACATAGACCTTCCCTGGGACCTGCCAAATTTCTCTATCATGGGTGTCGCAGAGCTAGTATTTTCTAAAATACTCTTGTTCATCTCTCCATCTTGTATTCTGCCGGCCTCAGTTTTGCATGTGATCTTTGGGGATCTATGTTGTGAGTCATGAAGTCTATCGGTTATCGGTTTTATCAGTAAAATGTGACACAAGGTCGAGACTTAACGTGGGGAAAATAGGAGACACCCTTCCAAAAATGGCTCCAGCCGTCGCGGCTTTGGTTTGCTAAGCAACCATAGCAACCTCCGCCACAAAAGCGTCAGGACAAGTCTGGACCTGTTCTGTTAAGTGCAATGGAACAGTGCTGCCCTAGGTGCGGTATTCCCCGCAGGAGGGCCAAGCAATAGAAAGGGAACTGGAACCGGAAGGTTCCCAATAATGCATCAGCCAATGAGGTTTCATTGCCTGACGCATTGCACCGACACACTCGGTCTTTGACACACACCATCTCCCGCCCATTCGATAGGCAAGTGTCAGTACTGACGCCTAAGTCCCTGCTGGGAACAGATTCTACACCTTGATCCATGCTGAAAATACCAGAAAAAGGTGGGTCTATTTATTTGCTGTCCCACCAGAGCAAAATATGACACAAGGTCGAAGCTTTACGTAGGGGAGATAGAAGACCTTCAACAAAAATGGCTCCAGCCGACGCAGCTTTGATTGCCAAGCGACCGTAGTTGCTAAAACAACCTCTGCCACGAAAGCGTCATGGCAATCCCAACCCACTCCTTTAAGTGCAATGGAGCAGTGCTGCCCCGGGACAATGGATCCCACACAACTGGGACGAGTAATAAAAGGGAACTGGAAGGTTCCCAATGCGCGCAGCAGTGCGCAGCCTCAGTATAACCTCATTGGCTAACGCATTGCACTGGCGCACTTGGTCTTGATACCAACCAACCAACATAATCTCCTGCCCATTCGACAGGCAAATATCTGTACCGGCGCCTCGGTCTCTACCGGGGAATAGATACTACACCTTAATCCTACCGAAAAGGCCAGAAAAAGGTGAATCTATCTATTTGCTGTCCGGTCACAGCAAAATTTGCCACAAAGTCGGGGAGCAACCCTGGAAAAATAGCTCCAGCCGATGCGACTTTGGTTGCCAAGCATCCGTGGTTGCTTGATCATTGCCAAAAGGCCAGAAAAAGGATGGCTAAGGATTCATGCTTCTCAGTTTGCGAGTCTGTCTCTTGGTTTGGTGCCATGTTTCAGCTCCATACGTGACTATCGGGAGGAATGCATTGGTTGTATACTCTTCTTTCTAGGATCATTGGAATCGTCTTGTTATTGAAAGTAGAGCTTGCTCTGCCAGAGGCTTGCTATCCTAGGATGCGTCTTTGCTTGACTTCTTCTTTTGAGGATCTCATGGGGATTCGTTGTCCTACGTAGATTTAGTGGTCCACTTTCCCCAGTTTTGCATCTTCGATTTTGACAGTTATGCCCTTATTCTCAATTTGATTGTTGCACATGACTTTCGTTTTACTGAACTTCAAGTGTGGGCCAACTTTTTTGCTTTCTTCGTTTAGTTCATTTAGCATGAGTTGGAGGTCATATAGGTTCTCTGCGAAAAGGACGATTTCGTCTGCTATATTAACCGTAGATATTCACCGTCTATTTTGATCCCTCTATTCTCCCAGTCCATATTTTGGAAGATCATCTGGAAGCAGGTTGTGAAAAGTTTGGATGAGCTGGTATCACCTAGTCTAACTCCTTTTTGGATCTGGAAGGGTTCAGAGTTCTTATGTAGCCTGATAAAGGAGTTGCTGTGATTGTATATATGTTGTAATGCTTTGATGTATATAGGGTCAACACCTTGTAGAGTGATGGCCTTGATGACCATGGGAATTCGTAAAGAGTCAAATGCCTTCTTGAAGTCTATAAATGCTACAGCGAGTGGCATTTTGTATTCTGCTGCTATTTTCTTTCAGCTGATTTATTGAATGGAGATGGTCCATGGTCGAGAGGCTTCTTCTAAATCCACCCTATTCCCGTGTCTGGTTTTCATCAAGTGTTTCAGTGCTCCAGTCGGGATAATTTTTGTGGAAAGTTTATAGATGCAGATGAGTAGGCTGATAGGCCTGTAGTGGTTTAGATCTTTGGAGTTTCCTTTTTTATGTAAAAGCTTTATGATTGCAGTGTTCCAGTCTTCAGGGACTTTACTCTGTTTTAGACATAAACCAAGTAGAATAGCTAGTTTTTTGGTGACGATCTTGCCAGCTTTTTTGAGTAGATCGATGGTGATGTTATCTGGTCCAGGGACTTTTCCTTTTTTTTCTGTTTGATGGCTTATTTTACCTCCCATGGTGTAACTTCTGGAAAGTCTTCGAACTGATTGTAAGCATCTTGTGTATCCTGGTCATCGTTTTGTTGTCTGTGTCTTGAAGAGCAGAGTTCTTGGTAGAATTTTTGGGTGCTACCGACAATTCTGAGTCTGTTATATCTCCGTTTTCTTCGCGTATGCTAGTTATTTGTTTCTGTCCTATACTGAGAGCTTTGTTTATTGCTTTAAATCCCCTGTGTTTTTCAATGAGTTTCCAGGTTTTGTTTTAGATTTTGCTAATGGTCTGTGTGTTTCTTGGTTTAAACATAGCAGCAGCTTCTATTAGAGTGGTTGTTATTTTGCTGTGGAGTTCGTTGATGTTGGTGTCGTTTTCATCGGTAGGGATTTTATACCTGTTTTTCAATTCCAGCTTGAAGGGCTGGGTGATTTCATTTGGTACGTTTAATGGTTGCAGTTTAGTGTTGAACATTTTTCTACGTTTTTTATTGGTGTTTACTTGCATCTTACATCGTACCATTCTTTGGTCGCTTCCTATGTTTACTTGGTTAAGAATATGAATATCTTTGATGGAGTCACTTTTGTCCGTTAGGATCTAGTCTATATCGTTTTCAGTTTCATGGATGGAGCTCTTCCAAGTCCATTTTCTATTAGGTTTCTTTTTGAAGAATGTATTCATGATTTTGAATTTGTTTGCGATAGCAAAGTCTACAAAATCTTCACCTCTCTCGTTTTGTCTTTCGTATCCGATTTTTTCAATGCATTGTTCGTTTCCTTGTCCTACTTGTGCATTGAAAACTCCTATGATGACGTTGAAGTATCTTTTGGTATTTTATAATAGGGAATTTAAGTCATCATAGAAGTTGTTTGATACTATCATTTAATTGTTACTTTTTCTTAGCACTGGATGTTATTGTCTTCACTGTGATTTTCACTCAGATCTCGTCATCCTTTTCAACTTATTTGCAGTAAGTAAAACTTGAAGTAAAAAACAAACGAATGTAAGGACGGATTTTATTTAGATTCACTCTCATATTTCAGTTTGTTTTGTGTAAATTAAACAGTAAACTGAAGAGGGCGTTCGGTAAGAAATGCCAACTATTTACTTAAAAACAATACCTAATTTAACAACATTTTTTCAAAACATCAGCTGAAAATACCCGCTCTCCATACGGTTGAACCCATTATATGGAACTTATGTTCGTAAAACATCGAGGTAAGAAATCATTTAATATTTTACGACCATATAACTAGGATGACGCCTGAGCTTGTTTTTTCAGCTGCTGCTGCTACTACAAATAATATTAATCATTGAAAGGTCCTCCTTTTCTCCCAATTTTTACCTGACCGTGATTGTCTTCCAATTCTCGTTGTCTGATTCTTCTCGATGATTTCTCTGTATTTGGTTGGTTGGAATCGTTCATGATTCGTACAGACTTCGAAAAATTCTGAAAAGAGAACATGACATTGCAATGGGACGTGAGAAAAACTCGGTATTTGTGTGCATATGCTAAGAAGTAAAGAGAATGACCGAATGCCGAGGAAACTATTTCGTATCATTGACGACTCTTGCTTTCAAGCGATCACTCTTTACTGGCATAGGTAACATCACCTCCATTTCACCAGTTCCTCGCATGGCGTTTGAGGCAATTCTTTCATCTTGATTTCTCCATTCCGACGACCAAGATTGACGGTCTCACAAGGCCAAACTGTGTAACTAATTATGGTCAGTATCACGAGCTTGTCTTACCAGCTCACCCAAACTATTTACAGCCTGTCTTCAGATGATCTTCCGGAACATGGACTGGGAAAATAGAGGAATCAAAATAGACGGCGAATACTTGAGCAACCTTAAATTCGCAGACGACATCGTCCTTTTCGCAGAGAACCTACACGACCTCCATCTAAGGCTAGACGTTCTAAACAAAGAAGCAAAAATGTCAGCCCACACATGAACTTCAGTAAAACGAAAATCATGTGCAATAATCATGCTGAGAATAAGAAATAACTGTCAAGATAGATAATGCAAAACCTAGGACAACGAATCTCTTTGAGACCCTCAAAAGAGGAGGAAACCAAGCGAAGAATCACTTTGGGATGGCAAGCCTTCGGCAGAGCAATCTCAACTTTCAAAAACCAGACAATCCCAATAATCCTGAAAAGAAGAGTATACAACTAATGTATTCTCCTTATAGTCACCTATGGAGCTGAAACATGGATCTTAACCAAGAGACAGGCCTACAAACTGAGAAGTGTGCAACATGCACATGGGAAAATCATTCTCAACCTCACATGGAGAGATCACAAGACAGCACAGTATATAAGGAAGAAAACAGGAGTCTGCGACATCATTGAAACTATTAAGAAACTCGAATGGCAATGGGCATGCCATGTTGTAAGACTGAAAGACAACCGATGGACATCACGTCTCACAACATGGATCCCCAGAGATCACATAAGAAACCGAGGACGATTCAACACAAGATGGAGAGATGAACTTGACAGATTCAGGAAATACTGGCTCTGCGATGCCCATGATAGGGAATTATGGCGAATCTTGGGGAAGGTCACTGTCCAACGACGGACGTTAAAAGACTGATGATGATGATGATGATGATGATGATCACGAACTTGTAGACCATTGCTACACTAATTGTGAAACTAGGGATATCATCTGTCCCTTGGGATTTCATAGACTCATTTGTTTCACAGTCTTCCTGTAACACACATACACACACACATACAACACACACACACACACACACACACACACACACACATATATATATATATATATATATATATATATATATATATATTCTTAATTATATAACTGTCTGTGTTCAAAGAAGAAATAGAGTAGATACAGACAGTGAATAAAAAATGAGAATTTGGAGTTAAAACAGTTATTTGGGCTTTGGCATGATCGGTATCTATTTAGCTCAATGGTAAGAGCAGCACAACGTTGAAGCAGCTACCCTATCAGTGGCAAGTTCAATTTCTGCAGCCGCCCAATTATCTTCAATTGTTTATTCTATTTACGTTGCCTACGCCTAATGATACATTCACCGTGTAATAAGAGGAGATAGTTTTAAAAAAGAGTTTTAATATAATTGAACGTAATTCATAATCACGCACACATATATCATCAATGGACTGTGGTTAACTCAATTAGCTAACACCCTATCTTCCCAATGTACTTAAAAAGACTGTCTCCAGTATTTTTCTCAGTCTTCACAAAGTCCTGAAATGACCGAAACAACATCATCATCATCATCATCATAATGATAATACTAATACTAATATTACAAAACTGGAAGAATTCCCCATGAGACCCCCACAGTAAACTATGCACCAGAGGGTGACGACGAGGCACCAACGGAAGAAGAGAAAACCAAAATAAAATACAAGCTTTGAAAGAAATCATGCGGGGAGAGAAAACAGCACTCCCCTCCCTAAGAGACAAAGACAGAAAGAAAGTCGGAGAAGTGACCGAACAGGTCAACTGCCTCTTACAGCACATAGAAACGAACACCCTCCTAGAACTCAACAATTTAATTTACGCTGGGGCGAAAATGGTAGCATAAAGCTTCACAACACAAGATAGGACCCCGAGCAATAATAGGGAAGAGGAATCCAACTGGGAAAGAAGATTACAAAAGCAGATCTCCCAACTACAGAGGGATGAAGTACTGCTTAGAAATACACCACACACAGACAGACCACGAGTAAGACTTTGGAACAAATACAAGGTAACGCAAAAAGGCATCGCAACTGTAGTCGAAGAGTTACACCAGAAGAGGTTAGCCAAAGAGGCTAGACTGAAAAGATACAGACTAAGAACGGCCCAATACACACAAAACCGCACATTCCAAAACAATGAGAAAAAGTTTTACCAAGATTTAAACGGAGAAAAAAGGCAGGACATAAAACCAGATGCCACAGAGGCCAAGAACTATTAGAATAGCATATGGGGGCACCCAAAAAGACACAACGTAACACCGCAATGGTTAGGAAACATGAGAAAAGAACTAGAAGATATAGACAAGGGAGAACCAATATTACTGAATGAAACCACATTGAAACATACTCTTAGGAAAGTAGCCAACTGGAAAGCACCGGGTCCCCACGGGATCCATGGGTATTGGTTCAAGAAATTCACCACGTTACACGGCAGACTCATCCACCTACTCCAAAATTGTCTAAACGAAGGCAAGGCACCAGAATGGATGACCAAAGGCAGAACCACCCTCATCCAAAAAGACCCAGAAAAGAGGAACATAGCAAGCAACTATAGACCAATCACATGCCTACCACTTATGTGGAAAATCCTGACCGGGCAAATAGCAGAGAGAATATACATGTCAATGGATAAAAGGGGACTACTACCAGAAGAACAGAAAGGGTGTAGGATAGGAACCAAAGGGGCAAACGATTTACTCTACATAGACCAGATGATCTTTAGAGAAGTGAGGGAAAGGAGAAAGAATATCGCAATGGGATGGATAGATTACAAAAAAGCGTACGATATGATTCCACATAGCTGGATACTCGAATGCCTTAGAATGTTCAAAATTAGCGAATCGGTGGTTAAATTCATTGGTAATTCGATGGAAGACTGGAAAGTAGACTTGACAGCCGCAGGGGATGAACTAGCAGAGGTAGGGATAAAAAGGGGAATCTTCCAAGGAGACTCGTTGTCCCCACTATTATTTGTTCTAACAATGATACCGCTCAACAGAATCCTGAAAAACAACAAAGGATACCATTTCTCTAAAACAAAAAGAAAGGTCAACCACCTAATGTACATGGACGATATAAAATTGTTCGCAAAAAACAGGGGAGAGCTTGAGACTCTGTTCAACGAAGTAAGGGAATATAGTGAGGACATAGGAATGGAGTTTGGAATAGAAAAATGTGCAATCATGGTGATGCACAAAGGAAGGCTTTCAATGACTGAAGGAATTGAACTCCCGGACAGCAGCAAGATTAGGGCATTGACCGCACAAGACCGATACAAGTACCTAGGTGTCCTTGAATGTGACACGATAAAATGGGGAAAGATGAAGGAGAAAATAAAGAGAGAATACCTCAGAAGGATAAGGAAAATATTACAGACCAAATTAAACAGCAGAAATCTAATAAAAGGAATGAACACCTGGGCTGTGTCAGTAGTTAGGTATACAGGACCATTCCTAGGATGGACAAAGGAAGAGCTCCAATCAATGGATAGGCAAACAAGGAAACTTATGACGATGCATAAAACATTACACCCTAGAGATGATACAGATAGACTATACGTTAAGAGAAAAGAAGGTGGCAGGGGGCTCATCAGCATAGAAGATTGTGTCCAGAGAGCTAAAGTAGTCCTAGAAAGGTATGTGCAAACAAATAGTGAAGAAATCATAAAGAGCGCAAGAGATAGTGCAACAAACAATAAAGTAGAAAACAATGGAACAGTACAGCAAACAAGAAAAGAAAGATGGGGAGGGAAAAAATTGTACAGCGAGTTTAAAAGACAGATACAAGATGTAGCAGACGAGAAATCATGGACGTGGTTACGAAAAGGGAACCTTAAGAGAGAAACAGAATCGCTCATCATGGCAGCCCAAAACAAAAGCATAAGGACAAACTACATAAAAACAAAAATCGACAGAACACAGACAAACAGCAAATGCCGCCTGTGTGGTGAAAGAGATGAGACAGTAAACCACATAACTAGTGAATGTAGTCAACTCGCCCAGAAGGAGTATAAGCATAGACATGATAGAGAAGCAACAATGATACATTGGGAACAAAGTTAACGAATTGGAATCAACCATGTGGAAAAGTGGTATCAGCACAAACCAGAGGCAGCCCTGGAGAATGACAACTACAAACTACTCTGGGACTTTGACATCCAAACTGACCACCTCATCCAGGCGAGAAGACCGGACTTAGTAATAGTAGACAAAAAAAAGGAAGGCCTGCCAAATAGTAGACGTTGCTGTGCCTGCAGACCATAGAGTAAAAAAGAAGGAAGGTGAAAAAAGGGAAAAATACCAGGACCTAGCAAGAGAGTTAAGGAAGATGTAGAACATGAAAACCAGGGTAGTACTGGTCATAGTCGGCGCACTAGGAACTATCCCCAAAACGCTGAGGGTGAGACTGGAGGAGATCGGGATTAGGGAAGGATAGACCGTACAGACCACAGCACTACTGGGAACTGCACGGATACTGGAGAAGGTGCTAGAGATATAAGTACTGCAACGAATTATAGCTCTGTCATGATATGCGAAAGAGAGAGGAGACGTTAGCTGAAGACCTGAGGAGACTTATTGTCACTCAGCCCTCAGCGATAAACACTGGGCAACCGGTGTGAAACTGTAAATGGCAGAATTACTGCGACCTATGAGTATTAGGAGAGGAGGGCTGGAGACTTGAGGAGACTTGCTGTCACTCAAACTCCAGCGGTTACCACCAGGCAACTGGTGTGAGATTCCAAATAATAATAATAATAATAATAATAATAATAATGATGATGATAATAATAATAATAATAATAAGCGAAAAAAAAAGAATCATTTGTTCTCAAAAAGTCTTCTATTATTGTTTTTTTCACTCTCTCTCTCATTTTCTCTCTCCCCCTCTCTCCCCATATATATATACATATATATATATACATATATATATATATATATATATATATATATATATATATATATATATATATATATATATATATATGTAATGATAATAATCTGAAATAATGTTTCATTGCATTAATTTCACAATTAGTTATATAACTTGCAAAATATAAACATACATATAGCTTGTTTGGTCTATAAGTGCTTATAGGAAATATTTTTGTTTTTTTCCAGAAAGAGAGACAACTTTGGCGCCCCAAACCATCCAAAGCTAGGCCAGCAATGAAATCAAACGTTTAGATTCAAAGTAGAACCAAGCTGGGTTCGAGTGTAGTACTCTTTTACAAGGTAAAAAGGAAAATTAATTTTTTCAACAGTTAAAAGAAACCTGCAGGCCTCGGTATAGCAAGGAGAGATCAAAACTAGATAAGTAAAACTAGTTTTTTTTTTTGTATTATTTTCCTTATTTATTCCACTCATTTATCTACTAATCCAGCTTTGTCTGAAATGTCACTGTCTGTGGATTCTTACTAAGTTAAAAACTTGATAAATAAGGAGGTGGTCTGCTCAAGCTGAACGACGCATGCAGCTGAATAAGAACTAAATAAATCCATCAGACATGTTAATACCAGCAAAAAGTTGAGTCCCGTTTTTGACGAAAATAGGATAAGATAAGATGTAAGCTGAACTGGCTCATCCGGAGGGATCACGTCATTATTTTTATTTGTTTTTTTAATTTTTTCATACACCCTCGCTCATACCCTTTCATTCGTAATCTTTTATCCTTTAACCTCCACAGCGCTGCGTACACCCAGGCCTGTCTGCTTACCCATCAGGAACAGATGGAGTGGATGCTAAGAGCCAGTGGAGCACTGAGGCCACGAAACTAGGAGTGACC
Source organism: Thysanoteuthis rhombus (assembly GCA_963457665.1). Classification (NCBI taxonomy): domain Eukaryota; kingdom Metazoa; phylum Mollusca; class Cephalopoda; order Oegopsida; family Thysanoteuthidae; genus Thysanoteuthis; species Thysanoteuthis major. The sequence goes on along the minus strand of OY735221.1, from coordinate 20,021,334 downwards.
TATCCACCATACCCCCTGCCAACATGTAATACTCTCCATGGTTCGCACAATGAAAGTTATAACGGTGGTTCCTGCTGGGTCTTCGGTCCCCAAAAGCCCAGCCACATCACTTTATTTCCAAAATCTTATTGAAATTTATTCAGAACTATGAGGGTGTGGCTCTAAAGTTGAGGGTCGATCTACAGTGTACATATAATGCAAAAGTGGATCATTGACATATATTAACCGAATGGACTCAACGGAATCATATGCTGATTTCTGGATTTTACTCATGAATCTGTATATTTATTGTCTCAAAATGTTCTTATTTCATATGGCAAAAAAGGAGGTAAAATTTGTTTAGTTGAATATTCGAAAAAGATATTTTAGAATTTTAGTTTTCAATGAGAAATATTTGTAGCGTAAATGCGACATAAAACTATCTTTTTTTTTCAATAAATTATACCATACTCTCCAGAAGTACCAAAGTTTATATTTTTGATACTTGGGGATTTATAAATAGTTCAGAAAATATAAAAGAATAAAAAGGGGGAATATAATCGGATTAAAAATTCTTGAGAAAATCTTGTAGGGAGAATAACATTTATTCTTCTACACATAATAACGGCTCTCGCTGTCATAAACACTTTTAGGTGTGAAGTCCTGGTCTCGACCTGACTTGAGACTTGCAAGGATCACTAAGCTGACCTGAAAGTGTGAAACTTTACAATCAGGATAATATCCATCAATATTCATCATTACAATAGATGATCGTAATTTTTTTTCTGGTGAATTCTTTTATTTCTTTCTATTCGTGCAACATTTTCACCATCAAGTGAATGAATGTCTTGAATTTTACAAATCACAATCGCGACTATCTTCTATTCTGCCGAAACATGGATTTCAGAAGTGGATTAACACCAAATATTATCGCCTTTTTGTTCATCCATAATCGATTATGACAATAGTTAATTATTATGAGGACACGCAACGAAAGAAGTTGAGCTTCAAAATTCTTTCAAATATTAAAAGTATGCAGTATTGATCACTACCTAATGGCCGAACCTTTCCCGTGGGAAATTTTCATACTCCATCGGTTTGTGATTAGAAACCAGCCGTAAGCATTCACAGATAATAATAAGATGTTAAATTCAAATTAACAGCAAGATAGAAGGCCGGAACAAACACTACTGGGAAGTGCGAATCATCATACAAAAGAAATAAATTGATATAAATGGAAATGTGTACGGCGAATAAACAACGCGACGATCAGAATCGTTGTGTTTATGGACTAGATACATTTTTGCAATCATGATATAATACAATTTTTAAAAACGAAATTCATAAAAAAATACACGACTACGGATATTTGAATTTATGAAGTTAGTCTTAATTTTACATTATTTATGGCTCTCTGAACTAAAATCAACAACTGAAGTCTAATACAACGAGTGATTTTTTTTTGCATCAATACCTCATTTTCCGCGGAGCCCAGTTTGAGAACTCCTGCTCTAAACAATGTCTTATCTCGAGCTCTCTTCTCTATCGAAGTTACGTAAATACAATGAGGGTAAGCATTTAATATACTCTCGATTCTCACATTTACTTTGAATTTACATCGGTGAAGAATTTCGGTATGAAATTAACAATTACCATGATAAAAATACATATTCCTCAACATACAATGCATAATAAAATATAAACAAAAGTAACGGTGGAAAAAATTATTCGGGCACTATTGAAATTTCCTCATAAAAATGTTAATTAAGAAGGAATGCAGGTCTAGACTTTTCTGTACCTGCATAGAAATTTTTCAAATGTTCCAGCAATACTTAACTTAGATATGATTTCATCTCAGTCCTCATTAACTATTTTTACTTTTTGAAACGAGTCAGTCTTGGTTGAAGTAAAGGAGCTCTCAACCAAAGAAAAACATGTTGTAATTAAGCAACATAATGAAGGTTATACAGGGCAATTGCCAAGGTGTTAAATATCCTCGGCATTACCATTGGATTGATTATTCTGAAGTGGAAGAATTATTTTTAGGAGAACGTTTTCTGGTCAGATGAACCAAAAAATGAACTTTTGGCAAAATTTCAACTCATCATGCATGGAAAAAAGGTTGAAGCACCTAATAAAAACCAACCAAACAAAAAAAAAAAAAAAGCCCACAATCCTCACAATGAAGCACGCACGTGGAAGTATCATGGTTTGGAGTTGTGTCTGTTCCAATGATACGGTGACACCTCTCTTGACTGAAGGAAACATGAATTGGGTGTTGTATCAGAGTGGTTCTCTTCGATGCAACAGATGGAGCCTGAAGAAAGTTGCATCTTTTAACAAGATAACGACTTGCAGCACACAGCTATAATAAGTCGCGAATAGTTTGTTCAGAACAATTTAGAGATGCTTCATTGGACAAGTCAATCTCCTGACTTTAATCCAATTGAAAATTTATACCAATGCTCGAAAGATCGAAATCATCAGAAGGACCCAAGAAATGATATAAATTTGAAGATCATTTGCAAGGAAGAGTAGGCCAAGATTTGAAAAGAATGTTACAGAGGGCAGTAATTGCCAACCAGGGCTACGCAGTTAAGTATTAAAATATGAAATCGATGTGTCCGACTACGACTATTGTATATATTTATATTTTGCATTGTATTTTTGGAAATATGTATCTTTTCTTTGTAATTGTTAGCTTTATATCAAAATACATCACTTGTTTTAATTCAAAGTAAATGTGAGCATCGGAAGTATATCAAATGAATATTTTTCTATTGTCTAATTACTTATTTACCCTCACTGTATGGTTAGTTTAGATTCATAACTTTGCAATCACTAAGTCTTTGGGCCAATCATTTCCACCGAGAAACCATGTCTGACAAGTCAATTTTTGTTCTTATAAAATTGTTGGTGCTTAGAGTCATACATACTGGCGTCATCTCGTTAATTGACCTCACCCACCTTACATAACCACAACCATAGATAATCACGTAGAAGAGATTTAAGAAACCTTAATTAGAAATCTATAAAAAAAATGTCTCGAGTCATAAAAAAACAAACAAACTTGGAGTCGAAAATAGCGTCCACATCAATACATCAAATGTTACCCCAAGTCAAAAAAGTGTCAAATAGCTGAAGTAATCAATTAGTCGGCAAAATTATTCTGTCAAGAAAATTGATGATGATTACATATCACCCGTTCAAAAGTGTCTTGAATTCATTCGCTAATCTAGTTCATAACAAGGCCAACGTCCTTTTTCTTCTTTATGATGCAGCACATTAATCATCATGTCATCATGAATATATTCCTTATTGCGAATACGTGACAGTACGTTCACAGTCTACAGCCTTTTAATGCGAGGCATAATTATTATTCATGATATGGTATGCACACATGTATGCCTTTGTATTTGGAGTAAAGTTCCTTGAAATTCTAAAGGACAAAAACGTACCAAATTCGGAGATGAAGAGATAATATTTTTTGAAATGAAGTTTTTTTATGGTTTTCATTTAAAAAGATTTTTGGCTCCCTTTTACATTCATCTTGATTTTATTAGTTGCTTTTTATCGCAGCTTTTTGCTCAGGTCGATAACCCTCCGGCAGTGAGTTGATAACGTTGATCGGAAAATTAAGCATAAGCCGTAGATGGGATTCAAACCCACATCACCGGAGCCAGGAGAGCACCGTTTATACCGACCTGTTTTACTAATCAAGCCTCCAAGACCCTAAGTGGAAGAATATAACGCCCTTCAACCTATCCTTCATGCTACTCGCGACCAGTTTTCTTTACATTTTGGTAGTTTCAGTATTATTACATTTTTCTGTCTGCTTTTTATTCTCATTAGTTAAAGTATTATAAATCATTATCATTTTAAAAGTTTTTTGGCTACATTTTACCTTTTATTTGAATCTTGGGTTTCCAATTAATTAAACAGTAATGATAGACATTCTTTTAATTTTCGCTCATTGTAGCTGTAAGCGAAATTCATTTTGATTTAGAGATTATAGACAATCTTTTTTTTATTAAAGTAAACCTCATAAAATCCGGTTGTAATTAAATGCATTGCAATCGCAAAAAGTAGTCTTTTTGCAACTAGTATTTTCTGCATACGTAAGAAAAAAAGATCAAATTAATTAGAGATACTTACCGAAATATCTTTGGTTATGGGCGAAATATATTTGCGGTTTCGTGCTATAAAAAAGAAAACAAAACAAATATATTTACTGCAATTTACAATTGTAATTATCTATGAACTACAGTCAAAATTTGAAGTCATAGAAATGATCGAACGAAGATCACTCATAAGAGAATGACTTCTGCACATTATAGCTGTCCAATTTGAATTTAGCAGATGATCTCAGCAGGTAGCATTCATTAGAGCATTTGACTGGAGTTTTCCCCCACGAGTCCTATCTTTCTATAATTTAGTCAAAATTCAGCATTTCATCACTTGTATTTCGACTTATAATTAATCTTTACCCAATTTACACTGTTGAATTTATACGATGCTATGATAAATAATCCTTTACCAATCATCGTCATATTCTGATCAAGTAAATCTAGGCTTTTCGAGGCAAAAAGGGATGCAAGTTCAAGTCTCATCAGGGACTAATTCTTCATTTCCAAACTGCGCTATTTACTCAAAGCCGCAGACTGACGTAATGTAAAACCTAAAATTGCGATCAAAATTAGTAATGTTCGACAAAGCCTTATAAAAGTTCAAGTTTATTTTTTTAAATTTATAAAATGACTTTATCAAAACGTTTTAAAAGATTTTTCTAATTGTGTTTTATCCTAGTGCGTCCACATCACCTGGGTCTACACCTGCTATTTTTGTTCAATATTCGCCTGCTCGTCTAACACACATTTCCAAGGGGCGAAAAACTTACCACTGTTAGCCAGTATTCCAAATCGAACCAATTCCCCTATAATCTGATGCAAATATTTATTGCTCTTTAAGTACTTTTAATATCCCCAAATCTTATGGTCAAATCAAGCTGAATTCCTCTCGAACCTTGTCAGTATCTAAATGGGTGACCGTTTAGTTATACTACGTGCCGTAAGAAGTTGTAAATCATGTAGACAGCCTCTGTGTCGATCCCGTTAACCCTCTTACGGAGATGACCAAACTGCTTAATAACACAATCTGCATGCCCCCTACATCTACCCCAAAGTGTTCGACCTATATCTCCCCATCACTCGTCTTTATCTTTTAGCAGTAAAGAAAAGTAAACTTGGAAATCTTTTACTCGACTTCTAAATCGTCAGGGATGTGCGAATGGCGTAAAGGAAAATAGAATTGAGTTCAAACCACTTGACACTAATGCTCTTGGGAAAGGCACGATTCCTCTCCCAGCTATTTAAATAGCAGGGTAGTTGGAGCCCTTAATTTGTCCTGTCAGGCAGTCCATCTTGGGGGTCGGGATAGCACCTCGATCCCGTAAAAACTTACAGTTGCTACAAACAATGGTTGAGTCTCTACGGACCTTTCGAGAATTGAGATAAAATTCCACATGTTCGCCGGGAAAACTGATTCTGAGACAAAGGTAGGGCAATCGCACAGAGCTGGGCCTAAAGTACCAAATAGCAAAAGGATTAAGTGGAAAATAACCTTTTTGTCCGGGGTGCTGATCATTACTGACAAGCATAAAAACACACACACACACACAATCGATATAAAATTAACTATACAGAGTATGATATGAAAACTGAATTATGACATTAAAATCGTGAGACTGGTTTGCTTTGCGATTTGATCTTGAATTTGTCATTAGTTGTTAATTAACTTTCATGATTTAGTAGTATTAGCAATATTTTTGACACATGTGATTACCTCCCTTGTATTAGCCTGAATGCAAGGGAAGTTATTCTTTTCTTGAAACTCATAGTTGAAGCACTGCAACTCGTGAAAAAATCACGGATATACAGGGATACCTTGAATAGTGCAATTTTGATTAGAGCAGATTTCGATGTACAGTTTAGGTATTGCTGTACAAGTTTATGTAACTTAGTTTGATCAGGAAAATCTAGAAAAAAAGTACATTAAATTACAAAAAGATCGTGAACAGAAAATTTTGGAACAAATCAACTGCACTATTCAAGTTATTGCTGACTTCTTATAAGACTATGTTTTTTTAAGAAAAATAATCAATTCAGCAGAAGAGTCCATTGTTTTAAATAGAAGTTGGGAGATATTTTCATAAACAAAATTGCTGCTTTAAAGCAGAAGAGTCCACTGTTACGGACAGAGAAACAGAAACAATCACATTGTTCATTATATAAATAGATTTAAAAAACTGTTTCGGATTGGATAGCCAGCTTCTTCTTAGCAGTATTTTCATACTTTGTGCCTTTGTTGATAATATAACTTTAAAAAATCATGATGACTATGAATAATTCAATTCCAACATTTCAATTTTAAACCTAATGAAACATAATTAACATCAAAGTTCCAATAACGTGGTGCTTTTTTAAAATGATTTTTTAGAATTGATGTGTGACGTTCGAATTTCGTTTTTTTCTTTGCAGAATGTACCATTAAAGTTTTCAAATTTGTTTTACATTTGAATTTTGACGGAAGAAGATGTTCAATAAATCGAAAATTTTCACTTTTCTTTTATCAAACTTTTCAAAAACTCAAAACAGTCTTGTTTTTCTTTTTCTTTTAAAAAATATAACAAGCAAGGCGTTATTCAGCCAGGCATTATCAATCATTTGTCATAAGTACTGTATAATAATGATGATGATGATGATGATGATAATAATAATAATACCACCTTAGGAGGATGAGGAAAATATTAAAAACCAAATTAAACAGCTGGAATCTTATAAAAGGAATGAACACCTGGACTGTATCGGTAGTAAGATACTCAGGACCATTCCTTGGATGGAAAAAGGAAGAACTCCAATCAATAGACCAGCGAACAAGGAAGCTTATGACAATGCATAAAGCCTTACACCCCAAAGATGACACGGACAGACTATACGTCAAGAGAAAAGAAGTTGGCAGGGGGCTCATCAGCATAGAGGATTGTGTCCAGATGGCCAAAGTAGATCTAGAAAAGTTTGTGCAAAAAAATAGGGAAGACATCATAAAGAGTGCCTGAAGTAGCGCAATGAATAACAAAAAAGTAGAAAACCATGAAACAGCACAGTAAGCAAGGAAAGAAAGATGGGAACAGAAAAAATTGCACGGAAAATTTAAAAGGCAGATACAGGATGTGGCAGACGAGAGATCATGGACATGGCTACGAAAAGGAAACCTGAAGAAAGAAACTGAATCGCTCATTATGGCAGCTCAAAACAAATGCATCAGGACAAACTATAAAAAAACAAAAATCGACAGAACACAGACAAACAGCAAGTGCCGCCTGTGTGGTGAAAGAGATGAGACCGTAAACCACATAACTAGTGAATGTAGTGAACTAGCCCAGAAGGTGTATAAACACAGACACGATAGAGTAACAACACTGGGAAATGAGTAAATGAATGAGATTTAACCACACGGAAAAGTGATACCAGCACAAACCGGACACAGTCTTGGAGAATGGAAACCACAAATCACTTTGGGACTTTGACATCTTAACAGACCACCTCCTCCTGGTGATAAGACTGGACCTGGTAATTGTGGACAAGAGAAGCAAAATCTGCCGAAGAATAGACGTGGCTGCGTCTGCAGACCATAGAGTAAAAAGGAAAGAGAGTGAAAAACTGGAAAAATACCAAGATCTGGCAAAAAGATGTGGAACATAAAAGTCAGGGTAGTACCAGTAATAATAGTCGCACTCAGAACTGTCCCAGAGACATTGAGGGCGAGGCTCGAAGAGTTCGGGATAAAGGGAAGAACTGAGACTGCATAGACCACAGCACTGCTAGAAACTGCACGGATACTGAAGAAATTACTAGAAATGTAAGGTCTACGACCCTAAATATCAGCATTGGCCTAACAAAGGAGAAAGAAGAAAAAGAAAACAAAATACCTAGATGGTAGCTGAGGTATGAACCACAGCATTAATGTGATTGGAGAAGGAGAGATGAGATGTGGGCTGAAGACCTGAGGAGACTTACTGTCACTCAGCCTTCAATGATGACCACCAGGCAACTGGTATGAAACTTTAAACCACAATTGCTGTGGACTTTGAGAGTGTGGAGAGTAGGACTGGAGACTTGAGGAGACTTGTTCTCACTCAACCTCCAGCAGTAACCACCAGGCAATTGGTGTGAAATATGGGGCACCCGAATAGACACAACGTAACACCGCGATGGTTAGGAAACATGAGAAAAGAACTTGAAGGTATAGACAATGGAGAACCAATATTATTATATGAAACCACATTGAAACATGCTCTGAGGAAAATAGCCAACTGGAAAGCACTGGGTCCTGACGGGATCCATGGATATTGGTTCAAGAAATTCACCACATTACACGACAAACTCACCCACCAACTCCAAAGTTGCATAAACAAAGGTGAGGCACCAGAATAATTAACCGAAGGCAGAACCACCCACATCCAAAAAGACCTTGAAAAGGGTGAATATGGCGAGCAATTATAGACCAATCACGTGCTTACCACTTACGTGGAAAATCCTGACCGGACAAATAGTGGAGAGAATGTATATATCAATAGAAAGAAGGGGACTATTGCCAGAAGAACAGAAAGGTTGCAGGAAAGGAACCAAAGGGGCAAATGACTTACTCTACATCGACCAGATGATCTTAAAAGAAGTAAGAAAAAAAAAAAAAAAGAAAAACATTGTAATGGGATGGATAGATTACAAAAAAGCTTACGATATGATCCCACATAGCTGGATACTCAAATGCCTTAGAATATTCAAGATCAGCGAACCGGTGGTTAGATTCATCAAAAACTCCATGAAAAACTGGAAAGTAGACTTGACAGCCAGACGAGAAAACCTAGCAGAGGTAAGGATAAAAAGGGGGATCCTCCAAGGAGACGCGTTGTCCCCACTATCATTTGTTCTAACTATGATACCACAACAGAATCCTGAAAAACAACAAAGGGTACCATTTCTCCGAAACAAAAGGAGAAGTCAACCACCTGATGTACATGGATGATATAAAATTGTTTGCAAAAGACAGGGGAGAGCTTGAGACTCTGTTCAACGAAGTAAAAGAATACAGTGATGACATTGGAATGGAATTTAGAATAGAAAAATGTGCAATATGGTAATGCACAAAGGAAGGCTTTCAATGACTGAAGGAATCGAACTCCCGGACAACAGTAAGATCAGAGCATTGACCGCACAAGACCGATACTAATACCAGGGCGTCCTTGAATGTGACACGATAAAACGGGAAGAGATGAAGGAGAAAATAAAGAGAGAATACCTCAGAAGGATAAGGAAAATATTAGAGACCAAATTAAACAGCAGAAATCTAATAAAAAGAATGAACACCTGGGCTGTGTCAGTAGTTAGATACACAGGACCATTCCTGGGATGGATAGGGGAAGAGCTCCAATCAATGGATAGGCAAACAAGGAAACTTGTGACAATGCATAAAGCCTTACACCCTAGAGATGACACAGATAGACTATACGTTTAGAGAAAAGAAGGTGGCAGGGGGCTCATCAGCATAGAAGATTGTGTCCAGAGAGCTAAAGTAGTCCTAGACAGATATGTGCAAACAAATAGTGAAGAAATCATAAAGAGCGCGAGAGATAGTGCAACAAGCAATAAAGTAGAAAACAATGGAACAGTACAGCAAACAAGAAAAGAAAGATGGGAAGGGAAAAAATTGTATGGAGAGTTTAAAAGGCAGATACAGGATGTGGCAGACGAGAGATCATGGACATGGTTACGAAAAGGGAACCTTAAGAGAGAAACGGAATCGCTCATCATGGCAGCTCAAAACAAATGCATCAGGACAAACTATAAAAAAACAAAAATCGACAGAACACAGACAAACAGCAAGTGCCGCCTGTGTGGTGAAAGAGATGAGACCGTAAACCACATAACTAGTGAATGCAGTCAACTAGCCCAGAAGGAGTATAAGCACAGACACGACAGTGTAGCAACGATGATACATTGGGAACTAAGTTAACGAATTGGATTCAACCACGTGGAAAAGTGGTATCAGCACAAACCAGAGGCAGCCCTGGAGAATGACAACCACAAAATTACTATGGGACTTTGACATTCAAACTGACCGCCTCATCTAGGCAAGAAGACCGGACTTGGTAATTGTGGACAAGAAAAGGAAAACCTGCCAAATAGTAGACGTGGCTGTACCTGCAGACCATAAAGTAAAGAAGAAAGAGAGTGAAAATCGGGAAAAATACCAGGACTTAGAGAGAGAACTGAGGAAGATGTGGAGCATGAAAGTCAGGGTAGTGCCGGTCATGATGGGTGCACTGGGAACTGTCCCGAAGACACTGACGGCAAGACTGGCGGAGATCAGGATAAGGGGAAGGATTGAGACTGTACAGACCACAGCACTTCTAGGAACTACACGGATACTGAGGAAAGTGCTAAACATATAAAGACTGCAACGATAATTGTCAACAGTGACCCAACAGAGGAAGGGAAATGAAAGCGGAAATGCAAACTGCAGAACTGACTTGATAGGCGAAAGAGAGAGGAGACGTTGGCTGGAGACCTGAGGAGACTTATTGTCACTCTGCCTTCAGCAATGACCACTGGGCAACCGGTGAGAAACTGTAAACTACAGTATTACTGCGACCTACGAGTATTAGGAGAGAAGGGCTGGAGACTTGAGGAGACTTGCTATCACTCAAACTCCAGCGGTTATCATCAGGCAACTGGTGTGAGATTGCAACACGTGCTTACCACTTATGTGGAAAATCCTGACCGGGCAAATAGCAGAGAGAATATACATGTCAATGGATAGAAGGGGACTACTACCAGAAGAACAGAAAGGGTGGAGGATAGGAACCAAAGGGGCAAACGATTTACTCTATGTAGACCAGATGATCTTAAAAGAAGTGAAGAAAAGGAGAAAGAATATCGCAATGGGATGAATAGATTACAAAAAAGCGTACGATATGATTCCACATAGCTGGATACTCGAATGCCTTAGAATGTTCAAAATTAGCGAATCGGTGGTTAAATTCATTGGTAATTCGATGGAAGACTGGAAAGTAGACTTGACAGCCGCAGGGGACAAACTAGCAGAGGTAGGGATAAAAAAGGGAATCATCCAAGGAAACTCGTTGTCCCCACTATTATTTGTTCTAACAATGATACCGCTCAACAGAATCCTGAAAAACAACAAAGGATACCACTTCTCTAAAACAAAAGGAAAGGTCAACCACCTAATGTACATGGACGATATAAAATTGTTCGCAAAAAACAGGGGAGAGCTTGAGACTCTGTTCAACGAAGTAAGGGAATATAGTGAGGACATAGGAATGGAGTTTGGAATAGAAAAATGTGCTATCATGGTGATGCACAAAGGAAGGCTTTCAATGACTGAAGGAATCGAACTCCCGGACAACAGCAAGATTAGGGCATTGACCTCAGAAGGATAAGGAAAATATTAGAGACCAAATTAAACAGCAGAAATCTAATAAAATGAATGAACACCTGGGCTGTGTCAGTAGTTAGGTATACAGGACCATTCCTAGGGTGGACAAAGGAAGAGCTCCAATCAATAGATAGGCGAACAAGGAAACTTATGACGATGCATAAAGCATTACACCCTAGAGATGATACAGATAGAATATACGTTAAGAGAAAAGAAGGTGGCAGGGGGCTCATCAGCATAGAAGATTGTGTCCAGAGAGCTAAAGTAGTCCTAGACAGATATGTGCAAACAAATAGTGAAGAAATCATAAAGAGCGCGAGAGATAGTGCAACAAGCAATAAAGTAGAAAACAATGGAACAGTACAGCAAACAAGAAAAGAAAGATGGGAAGGGAAAAAATTGTATGGAGAGTTTAAAAGACAGATACAAGATGTAGCAGACGAGAAATCATGGACGTGGTTACGAAAAGGGAACCTTAAGAGAGAAACAGAATCGCTCATCATGGCAGCCCAAAACAAAAGCATAAGGACAAACTACATAAAAACAAAAATCGACAGAACACAGACAAACAGCAAATGCCGCCTGTGTGGTGAAAGAGATGAGACAGTAAACCACATAACTAGTGAATGTAGTCAACTCGCCCAGAAGGAGTATAAGCATAGACACGATAGAGTAGCAACGATGATACACTGGGAACTAAGCAAACAAATGGGACTCAACCATGTGGAAAAGTGGTATCAGCACAAACCAGAGGCAGTTTTGGAGAATGACAAACACAAACTACTCTGGGACTTTGACATCCAAACTGACCACCTCATCCAGGCAAGAAGACTGGACTTAGTAATAGTAGACAAAAAAAGGAAGGCCTGCCAAATAGTAGACGTTGCTGTGCCTGCAGACCATAGAGTAAAAAAGAAGGAAGGTGAAAAAAGGGAAAAATACCAGGACCTAGCAAGGGAGTTAAGGAAGATGTGGAACATGAAAACCAGGGTAGTACCGGTCATAGTGGGCGCACTAGGAACTGTCCCCAAAACGCTGAGGGAGAGACTGGAGGAGATCGGGATTAGGGGAAGGATAGAGACCGTACAGACCATAGCACTACTGGGAACTGCACGGATACTGAGGAAGGTACTAGAGATATAAGTACTGCAACGAATCATAGCTCTGTCATGATATGCGAAAGAGAGAGGAGACGTTAGCTGAAAACCTGAGGAGACTTATTGTCACTCAGCCTTCAGAGATAACCACTGGGCAACCGGTATGAAACTGTAAATCGCAGAATTACTGCGACCTATGAGTACTAGGAGAGGAGGGCTGGAGACTTGAGGAGACTTGCTGTCACTCAAACTCCAGCAGTTACCACCAGGCAACTGGTGTGAGATTCCAAATAATAATGATAATAATAATGATAATAATAATGATAATAATAATAATAATAATGATAATTTCACATCATCATCATCATCATCATCGTCGTCGTCATTGACCACTCATATAATAATTAGCTAGGTGTTTTTTACTTGGCCACACTAAGGGGCGCGACCTACGTAGTAAAATAGAATTTTAAAATGCAAGGTGTATATCCATATACTTCATATGGTGGGTGGACATTTTGGCCGTGGACAAGTCAACCTGGACAGTTCCACCTGGACAAATCACCTGCGGACATATTGGCTACAAATTTTCTACTCCAGACAACTTGGTTGTATTTTGTTTTAAAGGCAAAGATTATCAAGTAGATGGGATTTTAAAATGATCTATCAACAATTAATTAGCAATTAACAAGGATAATGAATTAATTCATGTTTGTTGTTTAATTTTAGAATTCTTTATTTCAACTTTTTATTGTTAATTTGTGTGGCCATCTTCAAGAATGGGCACCATTAGTTTTTGGATTTTGAAACATTGGCGAATTTTGTTACGGAATGAACAAAAGTAGTGTTACGAGTAAATGTCCCTTTAAAAAAAACTGGTTTTGTCGGTATTCTTCCGGCAAAAAATTTACTTAAAGATAGTTTTCTTTTCTAAGTTATGCATCAACGTTGTTTTTGCTTTTAGATAAACTATGTATTTATACTGAAATATTAAACACAGGAACATTTGACAAAATGAGACTAAACTACATTAAGTTTAAATGAATGTATATCTTCTTACCTTTCTTTCTTCAAGATTAAAGAGAACCAAATATGAAAAATGCAACAAAATTCATCAGGCTAATTCGATAGATGGAATGCATACAACAAAAACGCGTTATTTAGAAAAGAAAAAACATATACAAATAGATTCTATGCCGAAAGAACACCGACAAAACCATTTTTTAAGAAAGAAAATTACACGTATGACCTTCCGTAACAAAATCCGCTATTGGTTAAAAATCGCAAAACGTAATGGATGCCCAATTATGAAGATTGTCATTTTTGTTTATTTTACCATGAATTAATACCTTCGCTTCCCTAACGGAAATTAGTGAGTTATAGTACGGCAGTTATTCAAGCTTTTTGCTTTCGTCCATGGCTAGAATTCACACTTACACACTTGGTTTATTGTTATCACAAAATCTGTGGTGCACCTTATTTGAAATCTTTTTATCAAACATTTGATTCAATACAATCATCAATAAAAAACTTTTCAATCGAATCAAAAAGCTTGAATAACAGCCGTATGGAAATCCACAAATTTCTGTAAGCAGAAAGGACGTCATAATACTTGGGAAAATCCACAAAAATTAGTCATAGAAAGTTGAAACAAAGATTTTTATATCCAAACAACAAGCATGAATTAATTTGTTATAATTGTAAATTGCATTAAATCATTTTTAATCCCATCAACTCAGTAATTTTCACCTTTAAAAACAAAATGCAGCCAAATAGTCAGGTGTAGAAAAAATTGCGGCCAAAATATCCGCGCTCGACTTGTCCAGGTGGAACTGTCCAGATTGACTTGTCCGCTGCCCAAATACTCTAGATTCATACCATTTACACCGTCATTTTTGACAGCACGGGTAATTTAGTAGTAATAATAGTAATAATACCACAGATGAGGATGGACCAAAAAAAAACATTGAATATTTACTGAAAATCTCAGACAAAAATTGTCAACTCGCTATGGATATAATAGTGATGTTCTAATAACAAATGAGTTATTCTTGTTTAAAATGTCAAAATAAAGCAGGTTGGGCTATTTTGTAAAAGCACCAAAACTTATTTAGATATGTGTCATATCTAAATAGATTTTGGTGCGTTCACAAAATAGCCCAGTCTGCTATTTCATTTCCCTGTCTAGTGCAGTAACTTGGAGAAATTGTGATATCTCATTTTATAGTAAATAAGCTAAATGAATGTCTTTCGTGATATTTCTCAGTATAGAGAAATCAGAATACACTGACAAGAGTCATTAACATTCAAACTTTAGTTCGGACGATCGAATCCCTTCTACCTTTTTTGAAGCTGTTAATACAATGAATCAGCTGATCCATTCTTTAGTCCTCATCAAATGTATAATTCAAGAAAAGAGGCAAACCTTTCTTCTACACGTGAAAAAACGGTTCAAACCTGTATTTTATTTGTTATATTGACAATACCAAGAAAGTAAAAGAGATTCGATTATCCGAACAAAAACTTGGATGTTTGACAAACACCTTCATCGAAGGTAAGCAAAGTTAAAAAGAGTGGATTTGACTCTTAGAAAACACGTAGTTGTATCAACCCCTTTCACAGTAGAGAATTGAAAGCTTAGTTGGCAACGTCCCTATATATTTTCGAGAGGATTTTCGATTTTCTAGGTAGATGAACTCTTGTTCAAACATTCAATTGAGCAGAACCAGTGACAATTGTTGGATAGTCGCCACGGAGTGATATTTGGAATTCGGGAAAGCGCACAGTTAATATAGTCTTTATAATAGTTTTGAAAATATTGCTTCAGAAAATATCAAATGACTGTTTATAGCAGAGTGTCTTAAACTTTATTGTGTGACGATACACAGAGAAATAGATTTGACTTACTTGGCACACAAACTCTTTATTCCATTATGATATGAGTACACGTTGATATATAAACTTTGAACTGGTAACGAAGGAGTACTGAAGTGGCGTGAACTAGGTCAAATTGTATCTTATTAAATTCAATAACAAAGGATATGGGTTAGGGTTAGCGTTTCGGGTTAGTATTTAGGGTCAGTGGTTAGGGTTAGCGATTAGGATAAGTTTTTAGGGTAAGTAATTTGGGTGAGTATTTAGGATTAGGTTTAGTGTTTGGGTTAGAGCAAGCCGTCCATAAGAAAATGTTGAGTTTGCGCCATAATAAAGTAACCGAAGGAGTGGACTGTAAATCATCGTACTGTAGTAATCAAATGATCTAGAAAACATTAATCAATGAACGGAACATCTGTATCAACATATGGATATAAGTACTCATTGCCCTCTTTTTCCCTTAATATGTCGCTAAAAATGTAGAGATCTCAAAAAGTCTTGAGATAAAACCCATAGATTGGCAACTGAGTGGTGGAAGCGGGACAGATATAATAAACGTACTGGAAAAGTTTAAGTTCGAAATATATATCAGTGAACTTAGAAAATTGTACGGCGTACACTCGAGAGATAATCACGGCACGTTATTATGCTATGGTAAAAAGTTACAGAACCACAGTTCTCCCGGTTGAACAAGTCTCTTCGGTGGACATCGAATAAGAAAGGAACCTTTACATACATCAATGAATTGAGCCGTCGGAATTAGCTTCACTCGACGCAGAAAAGAAAGGAATGGAAACGAATTTTTCCAGGGTCTATGCATTATGAGTGACGTCATTATAAATGGTTGAATAGATTACGTCATTGAAGGTTTACATCTTTCGTGGAATACGCCATTTAAAAGATGGTGCCACTAAAAAAATGTGATGTTCCAGAAATAATGGAGTATTCACAACAACTGAAGCCAGCACCATCAAACATTGGCTCAGATGGACAGGTCATGTGCGTCGTTTGAAGAGGAACAAAGACGAAATATCCTCTGAGCTCAAAAGAAACGAACCACTCAAAAACGAAAATAGCTGACTACATATTCAAGAATCATATTTACTTTACAAGAAAGATGGAACTCTTTTGTATCACCCCCAAACAACCTCCCCCAAACAAAAACCCTCCTCATTTTGGCAATAGAGTTAGTTAGGATTCGTTTTTACACAGCATGCAGTTCTCCTAACACAAAATATTCTACATTTCAATTTTAGGTGCTTTCAATCCTAGAACCCTAGAACCTCTAGAAATTTGTTCGTTTATATATATATATATATATATATATATATATATATATATATATATATATATATATATATATATATATATATATATATATATAAAGAAGACTTTTTCATCAGTTTTTATAGAGGAATCTATTTACTATTTATTATTCACAATAAGGTTTGTTGGTCGTTTTAGGTAGAAAAGTTAGATTGTTTGAAAGAATTTCAAAGAGCAGCTGACACTGTCATGAGAAGCCGTGAGGTCGCTATCTCTGGTGAGATGACAGAAAGTCAGTGCCAACGATAGAATTATAGTTACACTTAAAAGACTAATAAAAAGCTATCGTGAACAAAAACACCTGGATACGTATGTAGAGAGTGCATCTATAAAGGAAAAAAAGAATCTCTTATCACTGCAGCCCATAATGAATTTATAAGAGAAACTATGCCCAGGCAAAGCTTGACAAAACACAAAATATGTCACCTGTGGTGAAAGAGAACGACCCGTAGATATAACATATCGCTGAAAATAAAGTACATTTACACAAACAATTTTCTAATAACTAATGAGCAGGAACTTCTTTTAACCCAGGCAAAATTACCAGCGAACACTTGAATTGCCCATCGATTTTGTAAAATTCCTATGCTAATTTATTCACATTTACCCTTGTTAACGGCTGCTAAACAAAGTGCCGTTGTCAGTTATGGTGTGAAGCGCAAATACAAGACTGTAACAATTCAAGTATAGGTAGAAATGTTGAGAAATATCGACTGCAATGAGTCCTCATTCTTTAGAGATATGAAATTTGCATAATTAATCAGTCAACGGTATATTACTGAATGATTGTTTGACCTCCGTTGGTCCAGGAAAAAAGATAATACATTTCTACTCGAGAACAAAGGGCACCGGAAAATCGGTGGTGTACCTGCATAAATGAGTATCCATTATCTGCGGCCAGTGGCATAGAGCAATGGTTGAACATTTAATGTTAAACTCCTTGTTCATTGAAGGGTAATTCATTGGTAGTTATCCGGCAGTCGTTACCTTTTCCGTGTTAAATTCAGAACATTTTCGCGTTAGGTTCCGCTATGAGATAGGTTTATTGTTTAAGGCTAGTGTTAGAATTGTTTTTCAGAGTTAGGGTCAGTGCTAGGGTTAGGATTACTGTTTTGGGTTAAGAGCATATGTCAATTACAGGATTAATGGAAGCAGCAAATGTCATCATCACGATGATAGTTTCACCCCTGAAAAAAAAAAGGTTTACATCATCAATATATCCTGAGTTTAGCACAAAAAGAGTAAAAATCGCCAGTTGACCATTGCAAATTTGCAAATCTCAAGATAAAAAAGCCCTCACTCGGATAGAACTGAGTTGCTATCAATTACAATAAAACGTGAATTCAAGTGAGTTAGCCATAGAATGAATAGTTAATGCATTATTCATAATTCCATATTTTATTTTTTCATATCACCCAATTTTTCAAGCGTCAGTCTTGTACATTTTGATTAAATATTTGTTTTATACTTACTTTCTAGTATCTTTGGAATAATACACACTCCTTTGATGCTTACAGGATCGAGACCGAATCCTTCAAGTGGAGCTATTGACTTCATCATTACCGTCAACATCATCTGTTACTTCTATGGACGTTTTCGTTGCTTTAAATCCTCTTCGGGGATAGTTCACTTTGGAAATCCTTTACAATCTGCTCGGACCCATTAATCTACTTATTTGAAACACCATGTTTATGATTATACTTTTTTAAAATTTTTATTTAAAAATTTTTTTTTTTTTTTTTTTACTATTACATTTGTCAAGGGAGATAACTATTGTGTACTAATTGTAGATTAGTCTCCCTTTTTTATTAATTATTATTTTTTGGCATATTCGTGAAAACTCTGTGTTTATTCTGGTTGAGCATAAACAAGAAAATGCGGAGCCACATGATATTTTTGATATTTTCCAAGTACAATGCAATTGCAAAATTACTCGAATACGGCTGTCATTTTTTGATGTTACAGGATAACTGGTGCAACAATTGAATAACCTGTGAAAATATATGTCATGTGTTAGTCATAGGGAAATCTGTTCGATAACCATTCGTATTATTGTATTCGTGTGGTCAATATGAAGCATTTTGAGTTCAATTGCAGACATGCATGTTTAATAGCTACATAATAAGACCATCGTTGGGTAACCTAAATTTGCGCCGGGCCAAGCTTTAAATTTAGTACCTATAAAACATCAATGTGTGAGTAAAAAAAGATCATTTGGAAAAAACTAGGAGAAGAGAATATGTGTTTGTGATGATGATATATATTCAAATCCGTATGCATATGTGTGTGTGTTTGTGTAATTTGTATTTAGTAAATGAAATAAAAACTATAATATACCTTACAAATAGTTTGCACATAGTTTTCTCTTGTGAAAATCCAGGGGAAGTAACCTGCTTGATTTAGAAGAGTTGCGTCCCTTGCATAATTATCTTTCGATGATCTACTTATATAAAAACCATGTGCAACCATATATTCTAGACACTCTCATTTTTGACGGCACGGTGACACTAGTACTATGAATAAACAATAAAATGAAATAGATAAGACACATAAAATTAAAAAACAAACAAACAATCCAATTTTGATAATTGTATCTTTGAAACTTTTTACAGAAAAAAGCTGTTAATTAAAATCGAAGATAATGTTATCGAACATTGAAAATAATAAAAAATGAAAATAAATTTAATTATGAATTTTCATAATCTAAAGTTGTATAGTACAACAAATAATTTAACACAACAATTTATGTATGAATTTGTAGCGATGAAGATGGTTCCAATTTCTTTTAATGAATTTATATCTTTTGCTTGGTATTGTCAGCCGGTTATTTTTATCCAAAAGTGCCTGTTCCAAAGTGATCACCATAAATCTGTATATGTAGATCTATTTATGTAGATCTGTGTGTGTGTGTGTGTGTGTGTGTGTGTGTGTGTGTGTGTGTGTGCGCGCGCGCGCGCGTGATTTGTTTCAAGTTATTGAAATAAAATCTTACATATCTTATCTCACTTGCAAAACAGTTGGTGCACAATTTTGTCAAAATGATTAAGCTAAATATTACAACTGAGGTATGCTAATTTCATTTTCTACGTGACAGAATTAATATCCAAAGTCATACACTAAATAAAATTAAATGAATAAGTAGTCTCCGTTACTACGGCACCCCCGGGAGAGCCGTCAATAAATTTGCTATTATAACAAACTGGTCAAACAAAGAAATACAGCATGGAAATCAAGACTGCACCAATCAAATTATTCACTTTAAAATTTGCTTGGGAAAATACATCATCTCCAACAATAGTCTTGTGAGAATATAAAAACAAATGTACCATTAAGACACGCGAGTCATTTTAAAAAGTGCCGTTAGAACGAGTGCCATTATAACGAGAGTTTGCTATATAATAACATGTAGCATTGAAAAAATTGCTCCGCAATTGAAGTCTTTAAAATATTTTGAAATTACTTGAATGAAGAGATTGCAACAGATTGTCTTTTTTTCCTCAATTAAATCTTAAAAATAAAGAATTATCTCCCCTTTTTTCCTCTGTTATGAAGTTTGACAACATTGTCAACGTCTATCTCGGAAAAAATCTGTGCATAGAAAATATCTTCAAAAACTCACTAAATTACTACTTGTACAGGTAAGCAAAGGAACTGAATCCTTTTGAGGGCAATGCCTTATTCCTCTCCATAATTCAATCATCAGTTAAAGTGCGAGTGAATTCGTGTTTAAATCTGTAGAGATTTTTTTATAAACGCCATCGCGTCACGAACGTTGCTAGGAGCAACCACTAACAACTCGATAATATAGAATTTATCGGCTGGTTGTGTCTTGCCATAAAACTTTTAAAAGAAATATTTTAAGGATATGAACATAAAGTCAAATGATTATAAATTCAGGGAGATAATTTTTTTTTCTTATTTTACATCTAAGAAATTTGGATTTAATTTAAAAAAAAAAATCAAAAGTATTCATGATACAAATGCCAAAAGTTAGTGCATTGAAAACATGAAAAAAAAAAAAAAAGAAAAGAAAGGAAACGATAAACAGACACACATGCACAGAGTCCTTATCTATCTATCAATCTATCTATGTATAAAAGCAGTTATTTGGGCCTTTACATTACTGGCAACTGTTTAGCTCAACGGTAAGATCATCGCTATGTATATATATATGAGTATAATCATAAATATGTTATTTTTTTGAACTGACACAGTGAATATGCTATGTAAGAAACTGGGTGTTGGTTCAAAAAGACTTCCTAATAAAAATAACATATCTATAATTATCCCATCAGATCAAATATCCATTTTTGTAAAACATATATGCATATAATGGAAAGAAGATTCACAGCACAAACACATTAATGTTTCTGTCTTGTTTGGGCTTCTTTAGGCGAATGATTTGGTACATTTTAGATTTGTTTGTGGGACATTTGAGGGGGTGTTTACTATTCAGGGAGAATAGGTCTTTTTTTCATTCCATTTGTAGGTTGTGTATGTCTGCTGGTGGTTATAAATTACAAGCTAGTGTGTAGGTGTTTACATTATCGGTAAGTGGTTGCTTCCTATTAGTTTTTGGTATGTATCCTCTCTAAGAATGTTTTATTCTCACTTAAATTTATTTCCCCATGTTAGGATACCTTTAATATGACCTTACAGGGTTGTATAATTATATTGGATTTGGTCTACTTCCTCGTGTCTAAGGAAATTATGTTGATTGGATTGTTTTTTGAGTAAGCATTTATTGATAGAAATTTTGAGGAATGTTAGCATTTTAACGCTATTTCATTTTTTCTGTTTAATAATTCTGATTAATATTTTCTGTTCTACTGGCAAAACTAAGGATTTCAAATTTCTCATTTACACATAGATGGCATGGAGTTTCAATATCTTTGCTTTGTTTGTATTCATATTTTCCATTTCACAGTTGTTCGAAATTGTTATCACTTAGTTTCCAATAATAAGTAGAAAGTGATGTACTATTTTTATATTTTTCATTAGTAAAGGATGATACATGGTTGGCTAACTTAGGGAAAAATTGAGAATGGTGTTCACCCAAGACAGCAATGTAACCATTGTCCTTTTTGGAAATCCTAGTTTAAACGGTGTTTCCGATATTCCTATTTCATCTTTCTCTTCTAGGGGTTCTTCTTGTGTTCATATTTTGACTTGGTATACAATATTTGATTTGAGACATTTGTTTTGCAAAGTGCATCTATTTTTTTTTTGTACAATTGCAATCTAGTTTATTTATGCTTTCTTTGTTAGTATTATTTCTAATTACTTTATTTTTATGTTTTGTTATGAATTCAGTAAAGTTATCCGTACAACTATAGCTAATTTTCAGTTTGTTCTTGTTAAATATTTTACACAGTGGATTGCTCTGGGGTAAGGGTTTTCTATCAATTGGATGAATATTTTTCCCAAGTTAGTTTTTACTTGTAGACTAAATATTGTGTACACCAGATGATTTCCCTACCTCTTTTTTTTGTTGTTTTGTTTTATTTTGTATTGGATTTAACTTTTCTATCATATCTAAAGTTGGTTTCTTAAAACTGCAATTCTTCAGGGCTTTAGTATATACATTTCTAACTTTGTTGAATATTATTTCATTTCTATAAATTTGGGGATCTTTTTAATCATTTTTTTTGGGTGGTTGGAGTTAGTATGAATGTTTTTAATCAGAGAATTTTCATTTCTATATGGTTCATAGGTGTTATCATTCAAATTAAAAGTGATATCTAAAAAGGTAGAATTTTGATATAAGCCTTGATTTTGACTTTGAAGTTCATTTTTTCATTTCTTTTATGATACATATGTTTTCACATTTTTGTGCATTGCTATTTTCTATAATTAGTAGGCTGTCATCCTGGTATAGTCCTATATTTTTGGAATCTATTTTTCTGGTTAGGTTATATATAACATACAGACTGATTAGATCTGACATCTTAGCTGAATTGAGGCTGCCCATAGAAACATCAAAACCACAGACGTTTTTTTTTAGTCCATTGTTCTTGATTGTGGAATAGTACTGTCCGTCTACAATGTTTGATTATTTCTATGCCTCCGTTGTTATTATTACAACAGATTTTAGCGAATTCCATGGCTTCTTCAGAGATACCTTTGGATATGGATGAGTAGAATTCATCCTGTACAAATATTTTCCTTCTTGATGTTACTAAACTAGGTAATGGCATTGCAGTGCCCCCTATACTTCTAGTTAGTAATTGAATACGAAACCCTTCTTTTAGCTAGGTATCAAAAACATCACTTTCTTCAATGACTCCCGATTAAAACCCTGAATGCATGTAGTTGAATGTCTTTTTGCCCTGGCTTTTGAGCTGGTTATCTTACCTACCTTTCCTTCTCGCACACATAGTCAATGGCTTATTGGTACCAGTATCTCTAGCTGGTTACGCCCTTTTGCACTTGTTGTTGGCTGCTCTTTCTCCCTCTTTCTTTCTCCCTAAGATCATTATCATTTTGCCGACCTCCCGGCCGATCCGATCCTGACCATTTTTCTTCCATGACCAATATCTGTACTAACTTTGCCCATTCCACTTCACTGATGTTTAGGCATCAGTGTTGAAACGTTCAGAGCTTTTATAGGGGCTCGTTGTAGGAAGTGACCTTTTGATACGTAGCTAAAAGAGAGGTTTCATATATGATTCCTAACTAAAAGTATAAGGGGTGCTAAAGCATCGTTAGCATTAAATGATTGGTTTGATTGTAAATGTTGTTTGATATTATTGTTTATATTTTCTTATATTCTATTATCAGTTATTCCTATCAGTGATTTTGTGGGGTTAATAAGATTTGTTGTAGGTTTGTATATGAAGTCAGGTTTGTGATCCTTCATAAGTATGCAAACATTTTTTCTTTCTCGTAGTTTTCCCTCCCTATTATTGATATTTAGTTTGCTTGTGATGCTTTTTCCCTACTTGTTTATAATTGCATTGTGGTTATTTTGGGGGGAGGGTATTTAATTTTTGTAATTTTGTGTGATATTGTTGGTCAGGATTATGTTGTAAGTCTGCAAGTTCATTTCATATATATTATTACTTTTATCTCCTTCCACGAATACGTTATTTAATTTGTTGATGTGTTCCATTTCTTTTTTCAATTTTTTTCTGGAATGGGCTTGTATGTTCTTTGAATGTGCAGTTGGTGATGGTAGTAAGAAGGTCCTGTTTGAAATCTTCTGATAATTTGCTATATGGTTGGCTTTTTTGTGTATGAGAGCCAAAAAAACCTTTTCAATATTTGATTTTTCCACTCTATTTCATAGAGTGCTTGATACAATCAACTTTAAATGTTATGTCAGTTTAGAGTAGTAGTTTGTTGCTTATAAAATGAAAAACTACATGTATTGCATAAATCATATAATAAGAAAGGGGGGTTGATCAACACTGCTGGGGTACCATATTGATATAACTGTTTTGTTTTTAAAATTCCCCAAACAGTTACGTAGCAAACAACTGATGATCCAAACAAGAGACAATTCATACATTGTATTGTAATAATAAAGTATAGGGGAAGCAGGGAAAAAACGCTGGGGGAAATTACACAAATTGCTTTGACAGATATTGGGAAATGGGTGACTGAAGTAACAACAAAAAAATCTATTGAAAAAGTTTTTTATAATTTAGTATTTAAAGCTGTAAAGTTTTCTGGAATATATATATATATATATATATATATATATATATATATATATATATATATATATATATATATATATATATATATACACTTTCTATATCATTTGCATTTATACCTTGTTCATGCATTGACTTGAAGACAGATGTGTGTTCTATCAAGTCAAAAGCTTTCTCATGATCTACACGCACCAAACAAAGTGGTTCGTTCTCTTCAGATGTCCTTTGATTAGCTGTTCTCATGTGTGTAAGTGCCATTTGTCAAACAGCCACTTCTGAAGCCTGCCAGTTCATTTGGTTGGTTTCCATCAGCAAGTATTTTTGAGAATAATTTGTAAATGTTAGGTAGTAAAGTAATGTGGCAATAATTGCCAAAGTCTTTATCATCTCCTTTCTTGCATAGTAGGATCACTATTCCTTGACAGAAATTTTAGAGTGTTTTCCTTTCTTGTAAACATTGTATTAATAGTTACACAAGTTCTTTGTAATAAACCTATCTAGCATCTCGTAAGAGATCTATCATTATGCCTTATGTGCCTTGAGCTCTTCATATTTCATTGCACAAAAAACTACTTTGTCCTTCATTACATCTGGAACATCACTGTTGAAGTGTTGGATGGTGGTACTTCCTGAAAAAGACCATAACAATAGTGAAGCCATAGAGGTAGCTAAGGAATACAGTTATGTAGACCAGGCAATAAAGCTAGAGAATGTTCATGAAAATGAAATGATTGGATGGAAAGGATTTGGTATGAATAGAAACATACTGAAAAGCAAAATGCCAATATACTTAAAATGTCAAGTATACAATTAAAGCATGATACCAGCTATGACATATGGCTACAAAACCTGGGAACTTATAAAGCCATTCAAAAAAGGACACATAGTGAGAAGAAGGGGCAACAGATGGAACAAAACTGATTGGCAAACGTGTGACTGTAAGCACAGTGGGAGAAGACTTAATGCAAGATGGAGAGACAAGATAGAAACATTTGCTGAGATTAGTGCAATCACGGTTGTCATGAAAGGAGATTGGAAAAGTCTTTGTCCAACTTATAACTCACATATATGTGTATAGTCTTATAAACTTTTCAACTTTCTGCTTTATACCATAGTCTTGTAAAGTTTACAACTTTATGCTGAACATTGATTAGTAAGCTTGAAAATTCATCCAAAGTTTCCAATGAATGATGAAAATGATAATAATAATAATGAAATAATCAAAAGTATAATTATCATGATCTTTATATAATACATATTTCTATCAAAAATTTAAACATTCAGTAATTATTAGAGCCTTTGCATGATTTTTCAAGCATGTTTAACATTGATTTATCACGAATTTACATGATAATGAAAATGAATAACACAATAAATAGAAAATGCATACTATATCAACACAATGGAAATAAAAGCCAGTTATTTATTTTTTTCCATCTCTTTTACCTTTATTTCTAAATAATATCGTATTGATCTGATATCAAAAGCTATTGCAAGACTAAATGTCTTATATCTGTTATTTATCAAAACATTTTGCACAACAATTTCAAGTATATTGATTAAAATTAAATTCAAACATTCAAACATTTCAGGAACCTTATCAAAATATGACTTGAAATGATATATCTATTGAAACAAAATTTAAACATCCAAAGATTTCAGGAACCATCAAATGTTTTTTGAAGGTACTCAACATTTTTAGCTATTAAGCTTGCTGGGGATGAAAAATCAAGTAACTTCCTGTCATTTTTAGCAACTAATAGCCATTATTGTATGTTTGATGTATTTTCTATGGGAAAATAAAAAAATGAAATATTTTTCATTTCAAATGCAACCTCCCATAATCCAAATTAATTTTTAATTCTATATTATGAGCATAATTTGTGATACAGATTCATTTTTTCTTATCTAATGTCATTTAGATTATCAAGTGGATTGTATTATATGCTAAATATATTTTTTATGGAAAAAAAAACCCAAACATTTTATACCAAATAAACTAATTAATTGAATGAATATTTCTTTTTTCTTTTTACCACTACTATATGTACTTGTTACATTTCTCTTTGGGCCATTTCAGCCCTGTAAAAAATCTTGAACTCCTGCTCCAACTGCTCCAAATAGGCTGACCAGAACACTTTATTTTGGGGTTTGCATTCCCCACCTGACCTCCAGCATTTCAACACTAAGGTTGGAAACAAAGTGTATAGAATTTTATCTTGGAAGAAATTTGAAATTCTGACAGTAATGGTTATAAGATGTATTTCTTTCAAAGCATTAGCTTTCAGAGGGTTATCTGCATTCCAATCAGCCAGTCATTCCAACACTGTAGCTGGCCAAATCAGCAAGAAGTCATCTTTTCATTTCAACTCTTCTCTGCAACATTCATCAGAAAGTCTTTTATTAAAACTTTTCCAATATTTATTTACATTTCTATATCATTCTATCTAACTACCCAGATCCAAAGCATCACCATATCATTTGCTAAACGGGGAAGATTGATTTTGTGAATGAATAAATTAAAATCAACTCCACATAGAAATATTTCATATCCATATCTATACCATTTGATTCTCTCTTATTTACCTTTCCCATTCTTTGCAATTTAGATCTGTATACAGCATATTATTTTATTCTACAATTCAGATCCAGGGTTATTCAATTTCTCATATCATTTCATCTATTTAAATCCAGTGTATTATTTTGGTATATTATGGAGTTACTTTTAACTTTTATTTCTATTATTATTCAGGCTATCCTCATCTTGGTTGTTGGGATTGAACCTAGAACCATCAAATTACTTGCAGTAATTTAGTCTGATTCTGTAACCACTACGCTGTGTCCAGGTTCAATCCCAGTGTGAGACAATTATAATACTACTAATGCTAAGAGGGGAGTGCGGTCAATACACCCCCGTCGGTTAAATAAAGGGTTCAGTTCGTTACTTCCCCACACATACCAGATGATACCTGATGAAGGCCGTAGAGTACAACGGCCGAAATGTTGTATGAAAAACAACCAAGATGAGGATGGTCCGAATAATAATAGAAGTAATAATAATACCTCATCTCAAAAATTCAGAGATATATTTTCAAACTTATCTTATATTTATCATAATCTGTGACACATAGATTAGCTTCTATTCAATTTTTCTTATCTTTAGATTAATCATTACATTTACGATATGCTAAATGTATTTTACATGGAAAAGTAATAAATAATTGAATAGTTTTTTTGTTTATATCAATCGACTGTCATTTCAAAGTATAAGAGGCAGCAAATTACAATGCACGACTTTCCACTGCACGTCTGAGGTGTATTTTTTATCTTTTTTCATTTTCCCCACTTTAGTGTATATTGTACTGCATGTTGGATTATATTCCCTCATCAGCAGAAACATTGACAATATTACAGTCGAGGTCTACGTTATAACTTTTCAATGAAAATATGTTTTTTTCTTTTTATTTAGCAAAAGATTAGGACTAATTTATTTGTATCTCAATAAGGACAATATTAGATTAGTGAGGTCAACACATGGAGCCTTACTGTGTTAAAAAAATATGAAAAAAAATCGGGATCATTTTTTTAAGAATTTTGATCACGTTTTTAAAATCAGGAGTCAATTTTCCGGTTAAAAATCTTTGTTTAATATCTCAAGTATTACACTCATCGAAATAATACCTGGTTTCATCTGCATATTTTTGTATTTTACAACTGTGGTATTCCGATAGGTCTCATTAGTAGTAAATATTATTGTGTATTGTTTCCCCCGGGTCATTTCAATAGTCAGTGTTGGGTTTTCAATGCAATCGAATAGTAAAAAAGTTTAACCGGAATCAATCTATGTATGCTGGGATTTCGTTTCGCCTAAAGAGTGGCGGTGTACATCAATAAAATCCCTTGTTGAAATCATTTATGCCACATAGTTTTCCTCCTTTTTAACGTATTTGTCAGAAAAAAAAGGCAACTTTTACATTCTTTATTCGTATGATCTATTTTTCCTGTCAGATGAATGTAGTTATTTTTAATAATCTGCGCCCTGTTTGATTACTTTTATATTTGTTCTTCCTTGCATTTGTCTTTGATTTTTGAAACCAACTCAAAATTACTCCACGTGTTCTACTATCTACATTCACAGGAGCTCTGAAGTTAATGAAATTTTATTCCTTCTTGATTGACACCAGGTAAGTTAATTTTGTAGCCCCAGATAAATAAGGATAACCAAAGTTTTTATTTCAAAGTTCATGTATTTTCAAGAGATACTTGCTGCTACCAGTAGACTTCGTTTTGCACTACTACATTTACTCAGGTTCCCGACGCCTAAAATTCATTCGTTTACATGAAACAACTAACATCGTGAAACGTATGATTTAAGGATTTGTAAAAGAGATGAAATGGTTTACTTACTTGGTTTTATTAGTTTCAGGCTTTACTGTCAATAAAACCTGAAACTTACTTTTGTGTTGTTTTTTGCAATAATACATTTAATGAATTATGGTTTACAAACACGCTTTAAATTGCTCATAATTCGTCCAACTGGCAAAAAGTAGTGGCATATCCTATTTTATAATCTTTTGAACGAAACAAAGTCGTTACTTTTTTTGCTCTAATATCATGTCTTTGTCGGTAGTGCGTGATTAAATCAATAAAAAATACTTCGAATAAGTTCAAAGAATTTAATTTAGCTGGGATTTTGGGAGATTAAATTACCCACTTTTTAATGAGGTTTTTGGGGTGATATTATGATTGCAAATTCATGATTCTGTTCATCTGATGGATTTTGATTATCATACATAGTACTTCAAGAGGAGCACTTTTTTTTTCTTAACTTTGATATTTAAGAGTCGGTGCTGATCAAAGGGGAGTAACAACTTCCAGTCATGAAATTTAAAAGGAAGTAGTAGAAAAAAACTAAAAAGGTTACATGTTTTTATTGTTACTAGCTTTCCACCGTCCTACTATTGCTCTTTATTACTACACTTTGGGCTGAGATCTTTTGATTTATATCAGTAGATTCATAATTGGTACTTATTCTTTTACCAGAGTCTAAAAGGTAGGTCCATGGTATCCCCCCTGTTTTTTTCCTAATCGTTGAAAAGTGTATTTTATGATTCTATATGTTCCCAGACTGAAATTATGTACCATGCGGTTCATTTTTAATCCTATATTACCATGAGCAGGAATTTGAACCTGGACACTAAAACTTGAAAGATAGAAAATCACATGAATTTTGAAGTAAACAACATACAGAAAAAAATAAACACACTTTCCCATACAATTCAGACCCGGGGAATTATTTGGATTCAAAAACATCTTGCTCAATGGGGTTGATTTTAAGCATATGTAACACCTAGTGCGAACATGAACTAGGAAGTTAAAAAAAGTAGGTCCGTAGATTCTGAATTTTTTTTTCTTTCCCCCTCCTATTTTTTCTTCATCCTTAAAGTGCCTATATTACCTCGAGTACCAACTCGAACCTGGACACCAAAAGATAGAAAATTACTCAACTTTTGAAGTTAACAATATACAGAAACAATTGAAACGATATTGCCATACAATTCTGATCCTGACAATTCAGTAAAATGGTTATTGTGAAGATCTGAACTCATGACTTCATTCCATGGCAAAAAGACAAAAAATTGTTGAGAATCTACTTATATATACAGTATATATCTACTGCTTGTCCTACAATCTTCTCTGTTGACGCACCATTCGAGACCAAGCATTTATTTTGACAGTGTAATCTTTACTTCAAAAAATTAATCATTGTCATCGAGGTCTCTCTCTCCGATGTTTTTCTCTTCCTTCTTATCATGAAACTCATAATCACCATCATCCTCCTCCTCCGCCATCTACCTCCTTCTCTAGAACTTCAATGTGAGTAGGAGGGATAATGAGTTCGACCATCCAGATAAGCTCTCACACACCTTCATCTACTGTCTTCTCATCCCATTTCTGATTATATGGTTTGGTCTGCTCTCTTGTAGCAGGCGACTCTGAAGTTGGCTTTCTGTCCATAAGTGATGAGGTAAACCTTTAGGGAATGTAAGCATTCAAGGTCCAGTATTTCATCAGTTCCCACTATTTTTCGATTGGCCATGCATAAAGACGTGACTGATTCCGTCTGTTGAAACTCAGAATGTGTAAAGCTGATTGAAATCCTTATAGAATTTAGGGTTCTTCTCCAGCTTCGTCATGGGGTTCATCTTCCCCTTCTGCTAAGGAAAAGTTTATACGGGTGTTCTTAGTCTCCTAGAAGATGGGGTTCCTTGACTCAGGAAGCTTAATCTGAGGACGATGGATCACTGCCACAAGGAGGTCAAGCACACATCTGCACAGTCAATAGTGACTTAGCTAATTTGCTAATTGCTCTAACATACTTCATGTATTCTACAGGAAAGAACAAGAGTTGATATCATGTAAACACTTCACTCATTTACTCATGTTCTATTGCAGCTGTTTTTGTACCAGGAGTAAAGCAACTTATCTTTCTTCTACTTGTTCAGTCTCAGATACTGGATATGGCCATTGACCTTTGGGAACTAATATGCTACCACCTCGCGCCTATTCTTTATACACTTGGCTCTCCTGATGGCTTTTTTGCCAAGATGATCAAAATCATCCTCCTTCTCTGGACCGGGATGAGAAGTTTAAGTAAAGGATGCACACTTTGTACAGATTGGCAATGCTCTCTCTCATTCACATGATCTCTAACGTGTTGATAGATCTGCATGTAGTTTTGGGACCAGATGATCACTTAGCACCATTTTGTCTTCTCTTTGGATTTGCTACCAGCCAGACTTGGAGACATTTGGATGTGGCTTCTCCGAGAAGTCATGCACTGAGTTTTCCATATTTGTTACATCATATGGCAGGTGTGTGGACCATCAATTATGGTGAGGCCATGTCTGAGAAAGCAAAGTGCATGAGGAATAGGTGGGAGGGAATAACTCATCAGTTCTTTGAGATCGATTGAGCATATCCCGTAAGTGGGACTTGAAGAGAAGCTGGAAGGTGAGGTGGCTTTTCAAAGATTAAGAAAAAAAACATATTACTGGATAAACAGTTGATATCTAATTTATATGTGAAAGCATGTAATCAGATATCTGGATATTTTTTTTTCCTTTTTGTTACTGTTTTAAAAAAGAATAAAAATGTCTCTGAATCTTAATAATAACAATTCTTCTGAATTCTTCAGGTCATAATTGTATGGGGGAAGTGTGTTCATTTGTTTCTGTGTGTTGTTTACTTCGAAAGATGTGTGATTTTCTATCTTTTGGTGTTCTGATTCAAGTTTGCCTCAAGGTAATACTGAGTTAAAAATGACCCCCCCCCCCCCGTGACCTAATTTCAGCCTGGGAACAAACAGAATTATGAAATAGATACTACTAGGCTTAAAAAACCTGCTGGGGATAAAGATGGGTTATTTGTCTCTGTACGCAGCTGTACTATGTTTCCAGGCCTATCCTAATAGTTTCCGACAGGTTCAAATCTATCCGTACCTGGCTGTACCTGTCTGAGCCTGTTCCTACAGCATATAGGCCTACCGGGCCCTTACACACACAGGCCTGTCCGGAACTTGGAATTGATCATTTTAGGGTTTGCATTTATCATTCTTATGTGCGCAGACATTGGTATTTAGCATTCAGCATTCCACCCCTATCAGATTTTAGCAGATTTTTTATGATTACTCTAAAATCTATCTGGGGAAGTCCATGGCTTGGTGGATGGTATTGTCAGAGCAGGTTCAGACGACTGATTTTAGAGTTATCAGAACTAAATAACAGAGAAATATTCCAAAGAAAATAAAGAAAACTGTTACCAGTGAATCCATTCAATAAAAAACATGAGTTTTTTTGATTTGCTATAAAAACTACGCAACACATGAAATTTTCTCTGGGTACTTGGGAAGTTCTTAGCAAGATGGATTTTAAAAATCAACCACTGAAATATGTTTCCCATTCAAAATGGTTCCATATTTTGTGGCCACTTGTTGCATAGGCTTCACTAGATGATTGAAAATCATTATGTCTCTCAGAGAGGGGTTTGTGTTCTATTCTCTCTCTGTCTAACTCTCCCTCTCTTTAAGGATGTTGGTGTTTACTCTCCCCCTATCAAAGATATGAATACGTAAAAAATATTTGTGTGCTGTTAATAAAACTCAGTTGAAAAAAATGAAACAACAGTTTAATTAGAAATGAAAACTAATTTACATTTGATTCCTATTAACATTCAATCGATTCTTCTTTTTTTTCTTCTTCTTTTGAACAAATACTAAATAAAACCCTATATTGATCAGATATTTTTTTTTTGTTTTTTTGAATAGAGAAAAAATCTTCTTGAATGTTTAATTCACTCCAAACAAACTAAAATATAAATATAAATTTGAATAAAAACTGTTGTTGAATTTTTTAAATTTCAAGTTTTATTTTGGCTCAGAAGTATTTTTTCAGTAAAGTTACATTTACAGATTTAAGGATTTTTGAAGTTTCACTTTTGAATGAATATTACTTTCGAATGTAAAAATGAATGATGAAATCATTTAATGGTCACATTTTTATAAATGTGCATGTGTGGAATCTAAAAAATTTGAATTTTTCATAAATTGAATACATGGATCTTCAAATTAGCTGTGTAAATTGCTGCATAGAAAAATCCTAGATGAACAGGGTGAATTTGTGATTTATGTTCGAACAAAGTAAATTATTTTTTTATGCCAATAGCTGTTCGATTTCTAACCATCTATATTTCTATTTTCTAAATTCCTTTTTTGGACTGTAATCTATTCAGCTTGTTCAGGCAGGTTTTAGTCTGGTGACTAGAAAAGGATTTTCTTGTTAAAGTTAAAAAAAATATGAAAACAGAAACAGTGAATTTAAAAATACAAAATCAATTGAGATTCTCTCACTTTCACAATGTCTCACGCTTCTCCCACTCGATGTCATGTGTTGTTGGAGCCTTTTTCTTTAAAGAACAAGAATCAATTTACCTTTATCTTTGACTACTTCCATGCACTTAGAACAATTATGAAATGTGTTGCAATAATTCAACTATCTTGTTTATTTTGGTTTTAAATGCAAGAAATTGGTTGTAAAAAAAAAAAAAGTTTCTTCTCTGCATATTCGAAGTAAGTTTCTGGATATTTTGATGCTGGTTTGATTCTGAATTCAAATGCCACTGTTAGGCTTATGTTAGTCTTATAATCTAAATACAGAGGGAGTTGCTTATTGTGACTATTTTAGGTCAGGCTCTTTTAGATAATAACTAGCAAGTAACATTAAGCAAATTTACATTCATTGCAATAGATTCATTGTTATAACCAACTGTGCGTTATAAGAAATTTGATTGATAAATTGTAAACACCAACATCGCACTAATTTTTGAAAAAAATCAACCGCTGTTTTTGTAAATAATAGACTATGAAACAAAGCTAGAGCCCTTGAATTGTCTCCCTTAGCTTTCCAGGGGATAAGGAATCAACCAATTGGTGTCAAGCAAATGAACAGTCAGTAATCTGATACAGACTGTGTTTGAGATTGACTGACTTTGATGAAAATTGTTTTATAACATTATCTATGATTATGATGAACAACTTTCTCTGGACTTGATCGCAACACCCAGATTTTCATATTTCTCTTTTAAAACCATTGAATTAATGAATCAATAATGATTGATGACTTTTTTTCTTTTTTCCAGATTTATTGAATCGAATAACAGTTCGTTCAAATTCAAAGGAAGAATTACTTGAACACTATGAAAATTTAATTTCACTGAAATTGAAGTAATTTGAGAACAAAATGGAGTATTCAGACTCATCTCTTAAGAAAAAGAGAAATGAGGAAGAGGAGGAGGAAAGGAGGTCATCATCTGAGGAACGACATCACAGAAAAAAAGAGAAGAAGAAGAGGCACAAGCACAGACATGAGGAAGAAAGAAATGAAGAAGCTGAAGTTTCTGGCAGTGAAGGGCATGAAACGAGCAGAAAATCGCACAAGAAGAAGAAAAAGAACAAGGATAGAGAAAAAGAAAGAGATATGAGAAATCCTGAAAAAGGAGAAGTATCATCTGGAGAAGAAGATAGGGAAGAACGGAGGAAGAAGAAGAAAAAGAAGAAACGAAGGAGGGATGAAGAGGAGGAAAGAGATGGAGATAGCAGGTCTCTTGAAGGAAAATTCAGAAAGTCTCGGAAGAAGTCTGATTCTGAAGAGAATGATGAATCTGCTGAAGAACCTAGTGCAAAGGAAGCAGAAAAACGTGCAAAGAAGAAAAAAAGGAAAGAACGTAAATATTCATCTGATTCATCTGAAGCAGAAGTTGATCTTCGCTCCAAGAAAGATCTGGAAAAAAAGAAGGAAGATGGATCTTCAAAGAATTATCATAGCAGTTCCCCAGCTGAGCAAGATTCTGAGTTGAAAGATTCTGGGGTAAAGGAAACTAAACCTGCTGGAAATATGGGACAATGGTCAAGTGTGTCAATGGGCAGCACTGACCGTCAAGAAAAATTTTTCCGTCTTCTTGGTGGTAAGAAGAAGGACGGTATGGCAGCTTCTAAAATTGGATTGTTTAGCAGAAAACAGGCATCAAATTTTGGTGGATTAAATGCGATGAATCAAGAAGCTGAGGCTGATCTTAACACGAAACTTGAACAGCAGTACAATTCTGCCTTAAACCTGAAACTTGCAGGTCAGGTTGGCATGGGTCTTGGTTATCAGAAACCGCCTGAGACAGGAGAAGGATTTCACATCAATAAGGAAGCCAGGAATTCCAAAACAACTTTTGATGAATAAAGACAATAGCAGTTTTTTTTTTTTTTTTTTAATTTTTTATTATGATCAAATTTAGAATCTGGGTCCCAAAA
Organism: Thysanoteuthis rhombus; assembly: GCA_963457665.1. Lineage (NCBI taxonomy): Eukaryota > Metazoa > Mollusca > Cephalopoda > Oegopsida > Thysanoteuthidae > Thysanoteuthis > Thysanoteuthis major. The sequence continues at coordinate 19,986,031 of OY735221.1, read as the reverse complement.
TTGTTTCAAACCAGAGGCACTAATTTTCACATTACATCGTAGTAGTTCTACATTTTATACTTGTTTTGATTTTGATGTAATGTGAAAATTTGTGCTTTTGACTCAAATCAATTTTATGGGTACGGATTCTGCACTTGATCCCCCCTCCTTTCTTTCCTAAATGTGGACAGATAATAATAATTATTATTATTATTATTAATTTCTATCTACTGTTTTCCTACAGCTTAATGTTTTAGTTACTTTTTATCACAACTTCAGAGAGACTGTTGATCTATAGCCTGGAGTAAACTGCGGATTAGAAATGAAAAATAAGGTTCCAGTGAGATTTCAACTCTTATCCTTTTTTGGCTTGAAGAGTCTGCTAAACACCAAGTTGCTCTTGAGAAGCAACTAAAAAATTAAGATGAAGGAAAATAGTAGTCAAAAATTAATAATGATGGTTTACAATACTTCTAATAAAGATAAACAAAAGAGGACTTTATTCATTTTTTTAGATATTAAAATATTTTTTTAATATGATCTAAAATAATAGTATCCTACTTATTATCATCTTTGTACCTGTTGATTGCTACACTTTCATAATGCAGTGAATGATATTGTTGTATATCATAGCTTTTCTACTCCACATTGTAAACCATTAATTCAGCACATATATCAAAAGTAAACAGCTACATTCTATTCTTGCATCTTATCTCAATACTTTGTCTTTTTATGCATTACTTTTACTTATATAACACTTTGTTTGTTATTTATCATCTTTTATTTTTTAATTCGTTTGCAAAAGAAATGTTGGTATTCAAATAATTTTGCAATAGCATTGTACTTATAAAACATCGAACACATTATGTTGTTCTTATTTGTTCTACTAGAATGAATCCAGATTTTTTTTTACATATTTTCAAAACCATCAATAAGGGAGATGACTCTGTAGTCAGCTATTAGACTTCCTTTATGAACAAAAACAATAGATATACACATAACGTATTTTATAGTAGATATTTTGGTTATCTGAAGTTTTGAGATGAACCACTGTCATTATTCCACGTGTGCTCATCAGCCTACTGAGTATCATCTGAAATTTTATATCATCATTATTTTGTGAATTATTTAGATTACTTCATGTCTATCATGAATACTGCATTGATAGGCGTACAAGCCGGGGGGGGGATTACTCCCCTCACTGATTCTGGCCAACCAAGCCCTCTGTCCAACTTAATGAGAGAGTTCCCATGCACTCATAACTGCATTTCAGCGCATGCATTCAAAAAAGTTGCATGTTGTCATGTGAAGCGAGGATTTTCCTCCATTTCTTGATTGAGCCAAGGAGGGTTCAGTCTGGAAAATGTTACCGAATTCAATAGGAACCTGAAGAAGGCTGCTTCATACAGCGGCTGAAATATTGTAACTATGAAAACAGCCAGTGTGAGGACAACAGTTTTGAAAAATCAATGTATAATAGTAATTCTTCAGAGAAATTTAGATGTTGTTTATTTTAATTTATCTTTAAATCATTTTATATTCTGTCATTCTTAATTTAAGGCTCTGATATTTGAAGTAGCCTACAAAAAATCCTTCATTTCTCAGGTAGTAGAGAGTTTTGATTTGGGCCAATGCTGCTGCTGTCGGTCACTCTCATAAAAGAGTTCAATCCTAGCATGGGTCAGTGGTTTCATGAGAGAGTCACCAATCCCTACTTGATTATCCATCTAAAATGAAAAATGATATTTTCGAATGGGCAAGTCACCTGTATTACAAAATGAAATGTGGAACTATCTTTTCCATTGAACCAAACGATATGTGGTTAGCACCTGGAAGAGGGAGTGGTTAATGAGTGACCAAATGGAGGAAAAGACCTGAAGATAAGCTTCATCCACTTTGGAAAGCAACATTGTTATGTTCACACAGTCTCTCTCATACACACGCACACATACACACACAAAATTACTGATCAACCTTCCTTTTCCTACAATCACTTTTTTCTTGTCTCAGTAACAATTGATGTTTTGAAATAAGGGGTACCTGGTTGGCACAGAATTGAACGAGTATCCATCAGTAGAGGTATAAGATACTGCAACCACGATTCACAACATTTTCAGTCTTTTAGATCAGGATGAGTCGACCAAAAGAACTATGATACTGCAAAATTCTGCATAAACACATCCCTCTGAAGAAAGTAGAATTGACCTGCCATAACCAATTCATTTTCCCGATAGTCACTTATGGAGCTGAAACATGGAACCTAACCAAGAGACAGACCTGCAAACTGAGAAGTATGCAACATTTGCATGAGAGAATCATGCTCAACCTTACATGGAGAGATCACAAGACAGTACAGTATATAAGGAAGTAAACAGGTGCCTGTGACAACTATTAAAAAACTCAAATGGCAATGGGCAGGCCATGTTGCAAGGATGAAAGACAACTGATGGACATCACATCTCACAACATGGATCCCCAGAGATCACATAAGAAACCGAGGCTGACAGAACACAAGATGGAGAGATGAACTGGACAGATTCAGGAAATTCTGGCTCCACGATGCCCATGATAGAGAATTGTGGCGAATCCTGGGGAAGATCTATGTCCAATGATGGATGTTAAAAGACTGATGATGATGAATGAATATAGCCCAAAATAAATCAAGTTCATACAAGTACCCACCATTTTTTCCAATACACATGGTTCTTGCTGTGACAATGGCTAGGATGATGCTTCTGCAGTTTCAATTAAGATATTCTTCATGTATAACATGATTTTTGTATAATATAAGCACTGGATTTTCAGGTGAAAAATAGAAATAAAATTGCAGCCTCTTGTATAAAGTGGGGAACTCAATTTGGCTCTACAGTTGCAGTCCCATATGTTTGAATTCAGTTTTTTGAAAAAATTGTTTTAGTTATTTCTTGGGTATTTTTGTAGCACATGTTTCACAAGAAGGAAGTGAATATTGCAGTGCTAATAGATATACCTGTATCAGAGCTCCTGAAAAGAAAGGTGTAAATTAATGCAAGAATGTTTTGTTCATTGACTTCTGAAATGTTTTTATCTAATCAATGAAATTACATTCTTATTAGTGGCATTAATCAAAATTATTTTTTAGTGGGGTAGGGTAAAGAGTTTTTATCATGTCCGTCAATAAATGGACATAATTTTAATACATGAATTTTGTTTTGATTTTGATACAGAATTTTCTGCATCATACTCAAAGAAATGTGTTCGGTTTTACTGGTTTGAGTTGCTGGCCCACCACCGAACCCTCCTGCTTTATTTGGGCTTAAGAATGGCAAGAGGACCCAAAAGGAACATCGGTACTGTTGTAATGTGTAGAAGACTAAAAGTTATTCTTGCAAGTTTTTTTCTTTTATTTGGGACTTCAGATTCAGAATTCTTTTTTAACTAAAAAAAATTAATAATAATTTTATGCAAAGTTATTTTATGATTTATTATAAAGGTTTATCTTCGTACTAATTATTATAATGATTTTTGAATTTTTTCATTTGATTTTAAGATGAAATTAAGCCGTAGTTACAAAGTTAAAGTAGTTCATTCTGCACAGGAGAAATATGTTTTTATTATGATATAATTTATTTTGATTTAACGAATCTTAGCCAAAAACAATAATAATGAATTGACAGGTCTGGTTAGTCACTCAATTCTCGTGTCTAACGTCTTTTGACAGCATATCTGTTGGAGTGATCAGAGAAAGTTTGAATTTTTATAATCAAGAGGACCAAAAAACTAGCGACTAATCTAGCATAAACATACGTTTCAAATTGACTCCAACTATTTGGAGGGTGGTCCTAGTTGTGAGGAGTAAATGTTTGAAATTTCAGCCCTCCAGCTCTTCTGCATGTATTGGAATTGGGGCAAAATTGACAAAAATATGAATGAACATGGAATTTTTGAAGTTTCAGTACCAATTAAATTCAAGCATAAATGATTAAGTGACATTTTTTTTTTTTTTCACCAAGATATGTTTACATAAATTTAGTTGGTAGAATTTTCATTCTATCATCGGTCATTTTGACTGAGATTTACTGACTGCAGTAAGAAAGAGTGTTGAGGAGGGCTGGAGTAAGGCCCGCTGAAAAGCTGTTTAAAAATAGCAGATTAAGAATGATATTTGTAAAAAAAACAATCATCAAATATTAACAACGAGTCATGAAATTTCAAACAAAATTAGTAAATCAGTATCAAAAAATCTAATAGAAAATTGTGATATTGTCTAATTTTGATAAGAGACATAACTCCCAGAGAGTTTTTTTTTTTTTCCTTTTTTTTTTTTTTGGAACTTCAAACATTTTCAAGGGAAATAACTTTGAGTTCAAGTGTAGAAAAAAGAACTTGCATGATAACTAAAATTCTCTGGCATTAGAATATAAAATCCATTAAATGAAGGGGATATCAGAAGAATACCAAAGAATTTTCTGTCGGTACAAGAACTGCGTTGTTATTAGCAATTCTTGTACTAATCGTAACAGTCTCACCAGTTCGGCCACCATGTGAGATCATTCCTACGAAAGATTGCATCCATATAATTCCATGTAAATTTGAGAAATATTACGAAAGAGCTAGAAGCTCTCCGACTCGAAGAATACAAAAAATCCATAACCTAATGCGAATTAAGAAAAAAAGGAAATCTCTAATTGCAGACCACATCTGGAGGTAGAAAGATCACTAACGGACCTGAGGGGATAGGGAACGCCACCAGAGTGAGAAAACTCAAAATAAGTGGCATACATCAACATATCAGCTTATTGCCTGACTCCAACTCCAGCAGTTCAAAAGCATAAGTCAAGCCAGTGGGGAATTATACTCGATGTGACTTTTGCTGCACAACAAGGGTATGGTATGGAAATCCTAGCCTATCAGAAAATGTTAGATAATTGCTTGAGGTACGGAAGTTCCTTTTCTTCAATTCAACTTATAGTTATTTCCCTTGACATAATAGAGTTATTCCCCTTGAATCTCACTGTATATTTATACTGAATATTTCTTGCATGAATACAATTCGCTCTATCATGAAGTCGTTTCACAACCTGAGCACTCCGATTTGATAATGTATTTGAAACCCCACAAGGTCAATGAATAATAATGGTGCCTTAGTTATATGGCCTGAGCCAATTCTGTCATGAAAATTATTTATTAGCTTTTTTTTTTTTTTCAAAGATAATAATGAACCGACAAAACAAGAAAATGTGATGATTTAGACAAGTTCTGAATGTAACGCCAGGGAGCGAAAAAATGGCAGATTTTGGGTAAGGTCTACGTCTAACAACACATTTCAAAAGGACGATGATAACGATGGTGATTAATAATAAAACTAGCCAAAATATTTCACCTATCAACTTGGCCTCGTAATATCGCTCATGGTCGGTCGCAAAATTATTTCTCATTACACATACATAGATACATATGTCCCACCAAGCTGATTTTCACTGCTGAAGCAATGTTCTCCGTTGATCTTCTCATGTGAAGTTGAGACCAACAACAATCTACAGACAGATCTTGGCTATTTTCTGAGCCTACAAATTAGCAAAGCAAAAAGCAAAATAAGACATCATCTCCTCGAGGGGTAAGTGCAGGTGGGTATGGAGGAAATTTGGTTAAGCAAAATGATAGGATATGATCAGCAGGGAGCCTAGACAAGTTGGGAGGATATTTTGCGGTGGAAAATCTCCTGGTCAGGTTGCTTGTCCAGGTAGGTTATGGTGTTCTACCAGTCCAGGTAAACCCCTAAACGTGAGGTATGAGTGATTCTTCATCATGCCTTCTGTGCGAAGAGAGAGGCTCCCTCCAGCATATATCCAGTAGCTGCCCCAATGGCTTGAATGACGTTATTGCTGGCGCCATGGAGAAGTAAATACCCAACCACAAAGAAGGAGTTTAACTTTTTCAGAGCCGAAAGGAGCTCCTAATTCACTTAGATCGAAATGACCCCTGATTGGCAGATGAGAGTGGACTAGTGGAAACGGTTGAAATTTCTTGAGAACATCAGAGAAATTCCACTCCGTGCAGAGATGATTCTCTTCTCAAACAACAAGCAGGTAATAATGTGAGAACTCGCTGTGCCCTTGGGAGAATTAATTGGATTGGTACACGAAAGGAAACAAACAAACTATCAACAATAGGTGGACCAGTGCCAATTGAGACTGGGTGACTAGGGTTCATGGGAACTCGTTGTGCAAAGGACTAACAAGCATCAGCATAATGGGATCAGTAAAAAAATACTGAACGGATAACTACTACAAAAGCCTGATGACCTGTGTCGCCACATTGAATATCTGAGGCGAGACAGTGCACACCTGTAGAATACAACCATTGGCCTTTCTTCAGATGGTATATAGATTAGGATATATATATATATATATATATATATATATATATATATATATATATTACACAGTCTGATGCATAAACCTGTCATTTTAATTTCCTGCGTAGAGGGGACAAATGTTGCCTACTGCTGTTAGGATATGAACAACAAGATAATAATTTACAGCTGGGTCTCCTTGGCAAGAGGGTCTGATGTTGTGAGACATGTGCAACCTGATAGTGTTGCCTGTAAAAATTAGTGGTAGATTTGACCAGGCTAGATTATCAAAAGGTGGATAGTTCAGTTTTAGGCGCAAGGAGCTAAAAAGGACGAGGTGATAAGTGAATTAATTGCAGTATTTGTGTTGAGTTGCCATAAAGCTTTTACGGATTCTGTGATAAAAGATGATACATAATAGTTGCAGTAAAAGAACTATGTCAGCAGAGAAAGTGAGGAAGTAACTAAGGCGGGGCAAATGAGGGTTAGTAGACGTGTGTTCAGATCTTTCATAGGCAGTAGATGAAGTGACGTACTGCATGTACGGCTAGATTCAAGGTTTCGCATCTAAAACGAATACTTATTTATCTTCGAATTTAATTTCAACTAAAAATAAAGGAGTCACTACAAGTGATTTGAGACAATTCGCACATGGTGATGAAACAATGTGAAAACAATTATTGTTCTAGGGTGGCTGATGAGACGTCTCTGGTTCCTTCATGACAGGAAACCATTCCAATAAATAAATTATTCATAAACCTTGTATTCAACTTCAACTTTAGGAAAGTAAAAAACAAAACAAAAACAAAACAACAGAAATGTGAGTAAGTAGAGACTTTTTTTAAACAAATAATACATTTTATTAACAAACGATTGAAAAAAAAATTAGCAAGTCTTGAAATATTACTGAGACAAAAAAATGTTCATTAATTGAATATGTTGTTGAAAATGTGAATTATTTGAAAGAGTCTTTTATACAAGTAGAGTTTTATAGTAGAATACTTCCTGCAAAGTTATGCTTTGAGGACAGGTGGTAAGTAATTTATTCGCGCGCGTGTGTGTGTATATTTTAACAATCGGTGTTGCAAAGGTATCTTCGTACGTGAAGACAAAAAGTGACGGACAATATGTTACTTCGAATACTTGTAAAAGAAGTTGGCAGAGATTTGAGTGGAAAGATAAATACAGTTATACGTTGACTTATATCTGATCACAGATACATCTCAATAAAAGCTGAAAACTCATTGCCCTCGGATAACGGAAAATTCAATCATTGCAGTTTTATGACTTAATTGTGAATGACAAAAATGAACGCTTCGCCAAAGTGATCACCAACCGAATCAGCAAAACACTTGATGAAAAGCAACCACAGGAACAAGCTGGCTTCAGAAAAAGCTACTTAGCCATAAATCATCTCCATTCGGTCGATCAACTAAAAGAGAAAACATCAGAATATAGAATACCACTCGCTGCAGTATTTATTGACTTTAAAAAGGTTTTCGATTCAGTGGAAGTCCCCAAAGCCATTGACGCAATAATACAACAAGGTGTGAAATCTGTATATGCTGCAGTACTGCAACATATCTTCCGACACAGCAGGTCCTACATCAGGCTACATAAAGACTACTTTTACTAGAGAAAAGGAGTGAGACATGGTGATAGCAGCTGACCCAAACTCTTCAAAGATTGCCTTGAGATGATCTTCCGAAACTTAGAATTGGAACACAAAGAAATCAAGATCGACAGAAATGACTTAATTAACCAGATTTGCTGATGATATTATCGTCTTCGTTAGGAACCTTCACGATCTCCAAATAATGGTAGATGAGCTTAATGAAGCAAGCAAGAAAGTTGGCCTCCACGTGAACTTTAGCAAAAAATGTGTTCAACAAACATGTTTGGAACAAAGACACACGAGGGAATCACGCTCAACCACACATAGAAAAATCATAAGACAGTGCAGTATATAGGAGAAAAGACAGATATCCGAGATATCATAGACACAGAAAACTCAAATGGCAATGAGCATGTTGCAAGAATGGCAGACAACTGCTGGACATCACGACTCACGACGTGGATCCCCAGAGATCATATGCGGAATCGTTACCGACAGAAAGTAAGATCGTGTGACAAGCTAGCTAAATTCAGAAAAACTGGCTCTGCAATGCCAAAGATTGAGCAGTCTGGTGAATATTGGAGAAGGTCTTTGTCCAACGACGGACGCTAAAAGGCTGCTGCAGATGATTGTTACTTTTTGATGAGTGACTATTTTTTTTCTATTTTAACGATTGATTAAAGAAACAATTCACCAGAATATTTCTACAAAGGTTGCAGTTTTTCCACTATTGAAATCGTTCATGTAATAATATTTCCAAATGAAATAAAATTTTACTGTTGAGAAACAGAATAATTCCAAAATGAATAAAAACTTCTCTCCCTTGCATCATTGAATGAAAGATTGTAAAAGGGAGAGAACTGCACAGATAAGATAGGAGTGATCATTTAGGAATACCAGGTATCATAAGCTGCATCAGTGCCACCAGATAACAGAATTTCTTGCAAGGGACACTACTTTACACTGTAGCACCGTCATCCGTGGTGCAGCCTCACATTTAAAATCATCGAAATAGCAAATATCATGCCGTTAAAATGTGTCATACTAGTCTCATGTTCTGGTAAGTATTTTGTATATTTTCATTGAATTTGAGTTATTGAACTTCTTCTAATAATGATATTTTGGCTCTTTCACTGAAGTCAGTGGATTTTTTCTGGAATGTTCCCGATAGAAAAAACAGATTGAGGTTGTTATAATTAAAAAGATAGCATGGAGATCTCATTTATTATTGAAAGGACTAAGTTTACTTCATTTTTAGAGAACTCTTACCATCTAGCAAAGAAATCCAAATAGACCAGTGTTTCTTAGCCTTTTGGGTTCCATGCCCCTCCTCAACAACTGAAATATTCAATATACTCCCTGACAATAAAAAGTAATTCAATTATATATCATACTGTTGAGCATTAGTTACTATGGAATCTATGGTGTAATTATGAACTAATAGTGTTGTATGATTTGTATTAATCAGTTAAGCCTCACCATGACTCAGTTTTTCACTCTTCAATCTCACAGACTATATTTACTGTAATAAGTCTAATCTTCATGGAGTTCCCTACATGTGTGACTTTGTGTCAGACTAAGCTAGGCTCAGAAAAATACCTATACAGTGATGCATCAACCCAAGGATGTATACAACATTGAAGGTAACATAGAATAATGAGTAGCAAGCTGTTTTCATAGATTATTACACCTATGGTGAGTTTGATTTTCATTGGGTATCAATGTTCCTTCTAATTTTTCCATGGTTTGTGCATGACCAAAGAACCTGTTAGCCATTGCAGTGTAGTGTAGAGTGAATATTCTTATTTTTGAGACAACCATTGATTTTTGTTTGAAGTTCATTAAACAAAGGTCAGTTACTTATAATAAGATTGTATAATAGATGATATGATTCATTCAGCATGTTCATTTTTCTTCATTATTTATTATTTCATCTTTATGGTATGTGGCATTAAAATTTTACTGCACTTATAATTTTTTTATTGTGGAAAGAAAAGAGGGAAACCCGCTTGATACTCAACATTAATTGCTTTGTGTCGGACTAAGCTGAGCTCAGCGTATACCTATGTACTTTCTTAATTGTAGCTTTAATTTGATTCTGCTGTAGGGATGCATCCTTTCCAAAATTAAAAGAAAGAAAAAAAAAAAAAGTTCTAAGCAAATCATATAGCATGTCTACAGCATACACATGAAGAAAGCTGAAGAATATACAGCCAAGGCCCAATTAATACAAATAATTAATTCTGTAAAAATCCAGACTGATTGAGTTTGTACTCTTCAAAGTTATAAATATGGTACATAATTGGTTCCAACAGGTTTTCAACCTTTTTCATTTGATTTTTTACCAAAAGACAATAAAAGCATATCTATTTGATAATCTGTTTTTATTATTCAGTAGAAACCACTCAACAAAGTACATTTCAAGTTTCTTGTGGCTTATATAAAACAACAATACCATCAGAAAACCAATTAATGATAATTGCAAGCCTAGCTACTGCAGTGTCAAACTCTTTTTTCTATTCTGACCAAAAATGATTACTGCAACTTTTGTATTGTAAATATAATGAATGAATTTGTAGATATGTAAGACTTGCTAGTTTGGTTCAGTTGGCAACAGAGCTGGCCACCAATCACATGGTTAGGATTTCAAATCACAGCAGGGAAATATTCATTTTATAAGCATTGTACATTGGAACTAGTAACATGGGCTGTCACCCCAAGTGCCAAATTGGTGGCACCTGTCATGTATCTGAGGCAGTTGGATTTTTCAAATACAGAATGAAAAATAAGAAAATTAACAAATGAAATGGAATAGAAATGGTCAAAATGAGAAATTTCCCTTATGCCAAGTCGGATTTTTCAGGAACGTCTGTCATTTAAATACTTTCTGTTGTGATGAAACTAAATGGAAATTTACCTGATTATTGTAATAAATTATTTTATTCCAATGTATTTATTTTTCTCACAGTAAAACATAAATAAATAAGACAGCACCAAATTTTGAAGAGCAAAAAAGTCAAGCTTGTCCAGGTAGTAGGAACCCTAGGGCTAGCCCTGAATTCTGGCTGTGTTTTCAGTGGCATTACTTGATTAAGTGTCTATCGGACAACAGTCTGCCAAGGAAGGCCACAGTGTACACGGCTGAAATGTTATCATAAATCAAAACCTCAGAGATAGGGATATTTGTCCAAAGAAACCTTCATATAATGATCAAAATGCCTTATCTAAGAAAATTCAGACAAGGACTTACCAATTTGCTGTGTCATTAACCTATTAACTGTGGAGGGTAGCAAGTGTTATAGTTATCCATTGAAAGATGGACTCACAAATAAGTCCAAGTTGCTATCAATCACAATAAAACTGAAATCTTATTCAGTTAGCCATAGAACTACAATGGCAGGAATTTTTGTCATTCATATTTATTGAGTTAAAGGAACTTTGATGATAAGGAGGGCTGATTTCATACTGAAGTCAGCGCTAGCCTCTGCTCCATCAATTTTAGCATCCAGTGGCAGTAAAAGACTGTATCTGTTACCAACTTCAACCGTGAGGACATCCTGGAAAAACAAGGAAGAAAAAGAAGAGTTTCGTTTAATAATCTTCAAATAGACCAAACAGAGAGAAAAAGGGCTATCCTTAGCTGCAGGGTCCAATAGGAAACATTTTCTGTGAGTCCCCTCTGATGTCATTGGAATTTATGGATAACTTTTGGAGATAGTGGGTAAACTTTCATAAATACATGAATGTATGATAAGAAATGAAAAGGCATGTCTCAATCGCAAAAAATTTCCTGGATCCACCCCCAAATCCAATAATTTTACTGTTGTCAATTGCAAACCCTTCCCTAAAATTTCATTGAAATTTATTGAGATCTTTTGAAGATATTGTGTGGGGCGGATATATAGCTATTATCCAGGGATGGGAAAAATTTGTGTATGCACTTTTTCCATAGTTCATTGCCCATTTTTATTCAAAATCTCATTGAAATTCACTGAGAAATTTGGGAAATAATGTGCAGAAAGGGTGCATAGCTATAATGCAGGGGATTCCTTGCCCAATGTAGCAATGTGTTGTTGCTTGTCTTCAACAGTAGATTGCCTTTGCATGAGAAGGCCCCCTTGAATTTGGGGCTAACAATAGTAATAATTGGCTTAAAGAGACTGGAGATAATACACTAATAAGAAGCATATATTTTTTGTTTTGTTTTGAGTGTGCTATTTATTTGCTCTCCCATCAGAGTAAAATGTGTTCTGAGTGTGTGTCTATCTATGGCCAAGAATGATATTGCAAAAGCCTCATCCACCCACTGCAAGCCAAAAAAGAACATTTTTCTCTGGGTCACCGGATATCAATCAATAAGAGTCACCTGAAACAAACAAACATCATTCATTCATCAGAGACAAAACAACAATCACTTTTGGTATGGTGTCAGTATTTTTAGGCCATTCTATGAAAAAAGATATTTCTACCCAATCAATGAATGACCAAACCAAACCACTTGAAACTGGATCTCTTGGTATAAGAATGAATAGACATAAACAAAGTTGATTTCATTCTTCTATCTTGAGATGAGCTCAAACAAAAATATACCACGAAAAAAAAAACTATCTATTTGTTGATTGATGTATTTCTGAAGAGTTTTATAAATGAACTAGGAAGACAAAGGAAGTCATTTTTTTTCGTTCTTGAGAAGTGTCCAATCCAAAAAAACACTGCAAAACCAAATTTTGGTCTAAATTTCTGATACAAGGTATTATTGCTATTCAAAGACTCATTTGGATGAGCATCCTTTTGGTTTTTATTTTTATCACATCATTTAGGCCAATGTACTCTCCAGCTATCAATTACTGTTTGGATTTCTAAGAGGTGTTATTACTATTTAATGTTACTTTGGGATTATACCAAAGTACTGTCTTCCTTGGACAAGGTATCATTACTTTTCAATGATCCTTTTGAATTAGACTGATGTACTCTCCAGCCTTCAATTTCTGCTTGAATTTTCAAGGCAAAGCATAATTACTATTTAATGATTTTTTTGAATTAGACTGATTTAGACTTGGTAAACTTTAGATTTAGTAAAGGAATTAAAATAGATGGTGAGTAACTGAGCAACCTCAGATTTGCAGACAACATTGCCCTTTTCGCAGAGAACCCACATAACCTCCAACTAATGATAGATGAACTAAATGAAGAGAGCAAGAAAGTCGGCCTACACATGAACTTCAGCAAGACAAAGATAATGTGCAGCAACCACATTGGGGATAAAAACATTACGATCAATATCAAGGACACAGAATTGGAGAAAGTAGATCACTACATCTACCTAGGACAACGAATCTCCATGAGACCCTCAAAAGAAGAAGAAATCAAGCAAAGAATTACACTGGGATGGCAAGCCTTTGGCAGAGCTAGCTCAATCTTCAAAAATAAGAAGATCCCATTAATCCTAAAGAGAATGGTGTATAACCAATGCATCCTCCCAATAGTCACTTATGGAGCTGAAACATGGAACCTAACCAAGAGACAGACCTGTAAATTGAGAACCATACAATGTGCACATGAAAGAATAATGCTGGGCCTCACATAGAGAGACCACAAGACAGCACAGTACATCCGACAAAAGACAAGAGTCAGGGACATCATAAAATCCATTAAAAATCTCAAATGGCGGTGGGCTGGCCATGTTGTGAGAATGGCAGACAACCAATGGACATCACGACTCACGACATTGATCCCCCAAGATCACATGCACAACCGAGGCCGGCAGAACATTAGATGGAGAGACGAACTAGACAAGTTCAGGAAGTACTGGCTCTGCGACGCCTATGATAGAGAAGTGTGGCAAATCTTGGGGAAGGTCTATGTCTAACGACGGACGTTAAAAGACTGATGATGATGATGATGATGATGAAACAGCAAAAATAGGCCATTAAATTTCTAGTTTTACTCCTGTCACTGAGAGGACTAGTTTTGGCCAGTAAACATGTCCTTACAATTTAAGAATGTTAAATACAAAATTAGTGCAGATTTAAATAATTTCCTTTCCATGAACAAAAACTTTCATTCAAATGTGGAAGAAACAAAATAAAAAAAATTTAACTAAGAAAAAAGTTTGGAAAAAAAAACACAATGAATATGTAAATGAAAAAAAAAATCTATTCAAATTATTTTCATGAGGATATTCATGCTTTGTTTTTACCTCAATCAAGTCCACTTCACACTCAGCACCAGATTTTACTCCAGGCAAATGTATTTTAACAATAAGACAGTTTTCCTGGCTTGTGCGTATTTCATATCTACAAATAGATTAAAAGAATGTTATTTTACAAATCAATGAGAAGCAGGATATCTTTCATAGTTTCTAACATGTTACAGGAAATATACCATAACGTAATTGCTAGGAAGTGCAGGTAGCCTAATAGTTGAGGGCATGGATGATAGAATTGGTGAACTGAATTCCAAACTCCAGCTGAGTTTGTATTTACTTTGCACAATTGCAGTTAGGAAAGGTATGAATCCATACAATTGCAGATGCTCTTCCAAAATCTCTCAACATGTAGTGCCATCTATTCTCCTTGTAATCATATGAAGCCCACCAGTCCCTCCTCAAAAAAGCTTTATATCATAATGCTACTTCCATAAAAGTTCACTGTTGGGATAGTGCTCTGACATGAAATTGTATCCATTTATTTATGAATATACTTTATTAACTTTGAGTCTAAAATAGATGCAAATTGAATAGAATCTCCTTGGACTATTCAGTTCATTGCCTAATTCTGCTTTAATCTTAAATGTAAATTGAATATTTCTCAATTCCATGATACTGTAAAGGCTCCTTTATTTTTTTAGTTAAAATTAGAAATGAAAATAATCAAATATTAGCTTTAGATATGAGATCTTAAATTTAACCACGTATTCAGAACATCACGTCCTCCATCTGAATGCATGTCTTCACTTGCTCATTTGCCCCAAATTTCTTAGTTGGTTAATCCTCTCTTTCTTCTCTCTCTAGGATCGATATCATTTTGCCAAACTCCTGGATGATCTGAACTTTACCATTTTCCCAGCATGATGAATCAATTTTCTAGACATTGCGCATTTCATTTCACAGATATTGATGTATCTCTCATATGCTCAGCTACTCAATCGTGTCCTGTTCACTGGCTCTAAACATGTATTTATCTCTGTCTCTTGTGAATGAAATGGCGATGCATTTACAACACAACAATTATGATTATCTGTCTTCTGATTATCCTTACTTTGAAAAATGCACATCGGCTAAACCCCATGTGTTTTCTATGACAAATAGTCTGTCTGTTCAGCGTCTGAGAATAGCCTCCAAATTGCTCCTAAGTGATCACAAAGTCATAGGCAACAACTTGGCAGTTCAGCATACCACTGATACTAAGTCTCCAAAATCATTCCTTGGTCTTCCAAAAAACCAAGCCCTTATGGATTCAAACCATTTCAGTTACCTTTGCTTCATTAACATGGGACTACTATAACTGCTTAGCACAGGGCTCTTACCTTTTACTCAGAAGCTATCTTCCATCTTTCTCTTCTATCTAGCAACAAATTTGCACTGCATGCCCCTTCTATCATGAATCCCATCTCCTTCCTCAATAACCTAGTAAACAACCCTTTCCTTCACTATGAAGCAGTTATTTAACAATCCAAGTTAAACAGGCCTCTTTGTGATTGATTTTATTAATGCCTTTTTATGTGTATTTCCTTCCAGCTCCATATATATTGTTATAAATGTCTCATTGTTACATGTATGTTGTATTTATTTGTCTAACCATTTGTATGTGCCTCAATTACAGTTATGAACTCTCTTTAATCTCTATGTCTATATCCATACTTTCCACGTCTAAATTTTCCCTCCTGTCACGGTAATTATTGTTCACCTTCCTCCTTCAACACTTCCAGTAACATCGATGTGTGGTGGGAAAAAACAAATATGTGGATACAAAATCCTTTGTCCACAACATCTACACAATCTCGTCACTACACAGAAATCAACAACCATCACTACTCTCCCTCACTCATTGCAGGAGCCACCTATAACTGGGTGCCCCCCAAATTCAACTATGATCAACCAAATTACCAAAACACTAGATGAAAACAAACCGTGAGAACAGGCTGGCTTCGGAAGAAACTACTCAAACATTGACTCTCAGTAGATCAACTAAAACAGAGAGCAGCAGAATATAAAATGCCAATTGTTGTAGCATTTGTTGACTCAGTGGAAATAATACAACAAAATGCAAATGCTGTATATGTCAGAGTTTTGTAACATACTTAATGACAGCTCCTTCATCAGACTACATAGAGACTGAGCCCTTTCAGCTCATAAAAAGAGTGAGACAAGGTGATAACAGCTAACCCAAACTCTTCACAGCCTGCCTTGAGATGATCTTCCAAAACCTAGGCTGGGCTAATGAAGGAATTATAAAAAATACAAAGCAACTTCAAATTTGAAAACATCATCCTCTTTTTTGAGAAGCTTCATGATCTCCAAATAATGCTAGATGAACTTAAGAAAGTTGATTCCCATCTCAGTAAAACAATTATCACTTACAACATGTTGAGGACAAATGCACATGATCAAAATTGAGAATGTGGAGCTGAAGAAAGTAGACCAGTACAATTACCAAGGACAGCAAATTCTCATGAAATCTTCAAAAGAAGGAGAAATCAGGCAAAGAATCACCCAAAGTTGGCAACCTTCCAATAGAACAAGCTCAACCTTAAAGAAAAAAAAATCCCATCAGTTTGAGACAAAAGGATACACTACCAATGCATCCTCCTGATAATTATCTAAAGAGCTGAAACTTGGAACTTAAATAAAAGACTGACCCTTAGACTGAGGTCATGCAACAAGCACAGGAAAGAATCTTACTCAACATCACATGGAGAGATCACAAGACAACACAGTAAATTACAAAAAAAAAAATAGGAGTCAGAGATAACAGAATTGATTAGAAAACTCAAATGGCAATGGGCTGGTCATGTTACAAGGATATCAGACAATTGTAGATCCCTAGAGATCATAGGTGATACTATCCAAACCCCAAAAAGATGATGAAGTTAAGGAAGTATTGGATCCACAATGGTTGTGATAGAGAGGTCTGACAAATTTTGAGGAGGGTTTATGTCCAACAACGTATTCTAAAAAACTGCCGCTACTGCTGATGTTCTGAGCACATAGGCTCATGGAAATTCTTTCTATAAACGTGGTAAAGGTTTAATTTGCCCCCAAATTTTCCATGATTCTGCCCAATTTTGCTTGTCTATGAATGAACATCGAAATACCAACAAAACCACCATGTTATTTTGAGTTATTTTCAAGTTCCCCTTAAAGATGTCAAGCAAAATTGTCATCATTGATTTCTTCAGGTTTCAAGGTAGTTTGGCTGGCAGGTTGGTAAGTTGGCTGGCTATGTATGTATCATGCATACAGACCTCACCTCTGAAGGTGGAGGGACAAAAATTTAAACATTTACTCCTTGTTACATATAAAAAATATTTTTGTTTTTTGAAAATTCCCTCCACTAGGTTTTTAGATGGGGATTCAATTTACAATGTGAGTTTATGTTAAATTGGTCCCTCAGTTTGTACATTCATGCTTATTCAAAAAAATTCAGACTTTTTAGTGATCACGACCAAAATACGATGGTGATATTTAAGTAATGTTACAATTGCCATTATATAAAAGAAAATAATCTGATAAAGAATTCTGAAAAGTAAGAAAAAACAATGTCTCTTTGGTTTCATACTGGAAGCACTTTGGAAACTTCAAAGATATGGATTCCTCCTGGCTCAACTCAAAAGCAAAAGCAAAAAGATGAGCAGAATCTAAGATCAAGGCTAAAAACAATAAATTGACAAATTCTCTGGGTGTTCAATTCATCATTCTCATCATTTTCATATACATCATTAGCAGCAGGATAATTATGTTAAACATCAGACTATATCAGGACAAAAAAGATAAGGAATATTCTTTCATTCTATGTTGTGTTTACATTTTCATTCCAGTAATTATGAAGAGAAATCGATTGTCTGGTGTGGCTATGGCCCTCACTTCCACAAGGAATTTACAGAATAAACAAAAACAATCCTTACATGGTCATTAAATTCATTTATTTGTAAATCATGATTATAAAAGTTGCTATTCATTATGGACTTTATGTGTCTGCATATATCTTTGATTCTTATTCTTTTATAGATTCTACATTTCGCTCTTGTTGACTATAGATGAAAAACAAAAAGATTACCAGAATAGAAGGAAATTTTGAGATTGCTGTTTCCTACAACACAGCAAATAACATATCCGTCAAAATTCCATCAATGAATGGTGTTTTCTCTTGTCCATTTTATGTGTGTTTCTATATGTTAGAAATATAAAGATCTATATGCCCAGGGGATGATTCAGGGGAATGGGTGTGAGAAAAAAACTGGGCGGTAGGCAGTGGCAGGATGACATCAGAACTAAGGGAGCTTTTTGTATAAAATCTATTTGACAGAATCTAACTCATGAACACTTGATCAATCATTTTAGACAGGAAATGTTAAGGGGACTGGAGATCATAACATTTGCACATCTGTTAGGACCAAGACTCTAGGTAGGTAAGATCACAGACTTTTCGCAAAATGCATACCCACTGACAAAAATTATGGTTAAATACAGAGTTTCTCATCCTTTTTTCCCCTTGTGGCCACCTTTTGGTTATTTTCAAAACAATTGCCCCCAGCCCCATCCTTTATGAAAATGATATGATGTTATGTTATGTGTTTATTCAATGTGTCCTTGGTGTTTGATGCTTTGCAGTAAGATTCTCCATTATTTGGTTTGATATTTGTGGGTGCGTGTGTTAAAAATATATGTTTAGTAATTCATCAAGTTGGAGCAGCTTCCTAATATTTGATAAGTTTACCTTCATAAAACAAAGGTTGCCTATTTTTTTGCAAGAAGAATCTATTTGTATGTGACAAATACTGCTCCTCAACCTCAACATCAACCCACTTGGAGGTGATATTACTATAGTTGATAATGATGGGTTTAATCAGAAGATATGTGTTGTTCTTTGTGTGTTTGTCGGGGGTGTTTGGGATGAGACCAGGAAGGTGAGGGGTGTGTCAAGTTTGGTGACCACTGATCTATGATATGCAATTTGCAAATATATCAATTTGAACTTACGCAGGTTCGATGGGATAATTCATTGAATTGGAAAGTTCATGGATCAAGACAGGTTTTGTTGATCGTTTTGTTTCTTGTACCTTGAGGAAATCATCAGTTTTATCTTCAAGTTTTACCAGAGGGCTCACAAAATTGTCATTTTCATCATCATCTGATTTTTCTGAAAGTCTAATATTTGTTAAATGTTCTAACACTGATTCTTGTTTCTCGGTCAAAAGTGAGTTTTTCTGTTTACTGAGATTGAAGATGTTGTACCGCAGTTTGACCGGGTCACCCTTGCATGTTGCCTTGTCAAAGAACTCAAAGGAATCGCATTTCAAAGAGAGACCAGTCTGCCTCTTGATCAGTTCCAGAATATTCTGCATCAAGTGATTCTGGTCAGACAATGGCTGTTCATTGGTTTGACGTAGCTTTTGCATCACTTCAGGATTCATAACAAGCATAAGACGTGCACTTTTCTTGTCACCTGAAAAGAGAATAAAAGTCAGACTGGGGGAACCAACCAACAATTATTACATCCTCTTGGAATCCCATCTATCTTTGCTCTTAATTCTTGAATTCGCAAACCACATGAAACCTCTTGTAACTGACAAAGGAACTCTTCAATAAATAAAAAAAAGGGGAACTATTTCATGAATTGAATGGAGAAAAATTAAAAGATTCATGGTTAATGGTCAAAGGCAGATGATTATGACAAGAATTTATTTAAGTTGAAATTGACATTCAATTTTCATATGAATTAAAGAACAAGAAAATGGTATTCGCAAACTTTTTCAACTAGAGTTACAAAATCAAGGAACAGTCTTACAAATGGAACCGACAGCCCAAAATATCAATATTTTCAGATCAAGGTATCAAAAAAATTGTTCGGACAATGATATGTTCAACTACAACTTTTGTAATTGAAACGTCATTGTGCAGAGTATGAGCAATGTGTATAGCATCAGATATCTCAGCACAGTATATGTTACATAACTGATGATATCAACTGATCATGCTCAAAAGAAGCATATATATATATATATATAGAGAGAGAGAGAGAGAGAGAGAGAGAGAGAGAGAGAGGGAGAGAGAGAGGGAGAGAGAGAGAGAGAGGAGGGAGGGAGTCAATTAAAAAAAATGTATTATGGATTTTTACTTTCACAAGAGTCTGTTTCATACATTTTCTAATTTTCGAGTGAATGGTGTTTAGTCTTTTTTGTTTCTTCTGAACTCATCAGTCTTTGTTGTATTTTTGGTTATGCTGTAGGATGTTCCAATCTTAAATTTAGCAGTGTTGCTTGTTTAGATTTTTGAATTTTTAAATTTTGAATATAGCATTTTTGTTGTTTTTCTTTATTTAGTCATTGAAGTTAGTGTTTTCATTTTTTTTTAATTTTTAAGGGAAAATTTATTTTTCTGTCTGCATTTCGATATCAATGCTGTTGTTCTATTCCTAATAAAATTATGATAATTAAAAAAACTTTAAAATGATGGACCCAATTGGCAGAAGTTACCATTATTATCAATATTTCCATTGGCTGGCAGGCTAGCCAAGTATGCATCATGCATACAAGCAACACCAATAGAGCTAAAGGGCTGAAAATTTAAACATTTACTCCTTACATCTAGAAAATTTTTGTTCTTGAACCCTCCCCAACCCCAAATAGTTTTTAGTGAATGTTTCCATTTGCAATGTAAGTTTATTCTAAATTGATCATTTAGTTTGTATCTGGCAGTATTCATGCTTGTATTTTGAAGATTCAAACTTTCAAGAAATTGCATGCAAAGTAACTTAATAATTGATCATACCCTTTTTTAAAAGTTTTTTAGTTGATCATCCAAAATGTCATACTGCAGAAAGATGTTAGTCATGTGACAATTTCTGTTGATGGACAAACCAAGCTGGTGTTTTTTAAATTTTTTGTGCTATGCAGCTGTAAATTATTTTTCTATCAAATATTTTATGAAGTAAATGTTTGTCCACTTGTTTTAGGTATGTCTTAACAATGTCTGTTTTTATACTTTTATTACACAATGGATTGAACCAGACATATTTATTTTTCCTCCATTTTTTTTTTTTTTTTAATTAACTTTTTTAAAACTCTTTCGTATTGTTTTTTTTTACTTTATTGAATATTGCTTGGTCTGATGAATCTTCTACCAATTTTCTACTTGTTGATGTTGGTATTTGTTATATGATAAATGGTGGATGTTTAAATGAGGTGTGTATGTAGAGTGGGAAATTATCCTTCTTTTCGAATGCTTCATAAATGTTCATTTGTAAATTTAATGTTCTACTTTAAGTTACATTTTTGTTTCTATTTTGAATTATTTTTCTTTGAATTTTTGATAATCATTTTCCTTGATTTATCTGTTGAACAACATTAGCTGTCGAAGATGGCAAAGAATTTGATCTTTTTTTTATATGCACTTGTGTTTGTGTGAGTCATTTTGTTTCAGCAATCCTGGCCATACCGTTTTGTCTAATCTTGCATATTGGCATCAGTGCTCCATTAGATCCCTAGTAAAAATCTTTTCTTTGGAACAAAAATTTGGTAGACTTTCTTTAGGCCTTATTCTGACAAGTTAATTGACAGCATCTACATGTGTTTTTACTCTGAGATATTTTCCAGTAGAAAATGCCAGTGATGTCATGAACAGAACTTATTCAAACCATATTCATTCTTTGATGGAATTTTTTTTGAACATAACTTCAAATTTTGATGCTACAGCTGTTCAATTATTGACTATGATGGTGAGTTATTTTTTGGTGGGTGGGGATCTAAATATCATGAGACCATCACAACTGTACAGACCTATATCTTTCTTATCTATAATTTCTGTCAATATTTTTAATATGTATATCATTAGTTCACATGTTTCAGCACCATCGGGGGATCCTATAGTTATGTATGTCAATATGTTCATTTCCATCTTTTTTGTCCATGGTATTTCATAATCAAATAAGACAAGATATACAGTCAGTGAAATTTATGCACATATTAGTGCTTGTATCTCACTTTTTTGTTTGAGAGTTATTTTTTATCTTTTCAAAGATTTTTAATTTGTCGTTTTTTTTTAGTTGTGTAATTATCATATTCAATCATAAAGCTGTTCACTGTTTTGTCTTCTATTAGCTGAATCTTGATCCATTAATTTATTCCAATTGTTGACAACTCATTGTGAGTAGAAGCCCATTCTTGAATTCTTCTGTAATGTGTTTTCCGTCTTAGAAAGACTCTTCTATGAATCATTCTAAGCAGCAGGTTACTATTTTCAGTTTTTATTCTAATCCAGACTGTAGATCTTCATTACTTATTTTAATGTAGTCTTCTGCTAATTCAGAGGAGTATGTACTTTGCTTGGATGAGACATTAAGAATAATATGCTTTAAAGAAACTGACAAACTCCTGAACAGGAGGACAGAATTGATATCAAAATCCAGACAGGAAAATAAATTTTCACTCAAAAACATAAAAAAAGGAAAAATTAACTTCATTAACAAAATGGAGAAGAACAACAATAATGCTATATTCAAAATTAAAAAATTCAAAAATCCAAATAAACAACAATGCTTAATTCAAAATTGGAATATCATAAAACGTGACCTGAGGGTATAACAAAAAGATTAAAGACCATTTATTTGAAAATTAGAAAATGTATGAAACAGTCTATTATGAAAGCAAAAAACCATAATATAAAAACAAGTTGACTAAGTAAGCTCTACCCCTCATGATATTGAATGCTCTAAATGTAAATACAGCAAAAAATGAAAGAAAAAAAAACAGTCCAAAAATATATATTGAGTCACTGTAGCCCCCCAAATGGTTTGACCAACCAGTCAGATTCTTCTCTCTTTGAATATCTTTGTTTATGTTTGTATATTTCTGGCTGCTTCTGGTCACATTTTTGGAGCTACAATCTTGAAAATCTGCATGGGTACACCATTAGGTTCCATCTAAGAATGTTTTTTTAGGGGTCTCTATGTTCATTTAGAAACAACAAAAGCCCAAATCATGTACTGGTATTTTTTGGATAGTTTTCAATGAAAGATCTATTTTTTTTAGATAATTAGTTCTGATACACACATGCGCTGTGTTAATTCATTTTGATGAGATACAGATATGTACATACATATTTCACCACTTGGATAAATTTTCTTTATCATTACATACATAAACATTTGAAGGCAGCTTTCAGTTTTCATGCCTGTAACCATTGAGCCACTCCAATATCTAGTTTGTACTACACACAAAAAGAAATTCTAAGCAATAATCTCCCACCCGTGGAGTTGGTCTGGTACTCAACATCTGTCATGTGGGCTGGCAGTTCCTGCATTTGGTTCTCGGAGACTCGAGGAGCAGAGATCAGTTTCCATGAGAAAATTTCCACGAACAAAAAACAGTTTTCATTCTGAAATAGAAAGCAGTAATCATCATCATCATCATCATCATCATCATCTGAAAAACCACAAAATACTAAATTCATTGATTTTCTGCTGCTTGCAGCCAGGCCAGTCATAGGGTCGCCTTCGATGATCATATGAGAACAGGTGTATTCAGTACATTTTGGCTTTTACAAAGAGAGGATTTTATTTAGATCAAATGTTTTCAGGCATCTTGAATAATCTAATACCACTCAGAAGATTCTTAAAACACTTTTATAGTTTAGTATAAATTATCCGATAGTATTTAGTGAAAAAAGACAAAACATGTTTGAGACCTTTGACATCTGTGGATTTAATAGTGGGTGTACATATGAAACTAGTTCACTATGCATTCACTCATGCAGACAAGCAAACATACTCATACATAAACAAAAAACGCCAGAGCATTCTGGTCTGTGCGAAAGAGTCTGGTGGTACCTGTCACTGAGAATCTCTCCTATATATATATATATATATATATATATATATATATATATATATATATATATATATATATATATATATATATATATATATATATATATATATATGTGTTTGTATTGTGGATGTGAAGTGATCTGATAGAATGTTGATGAAAATGACAATTGGAAAGTGAAAAGAAAAATTCTAGAGATAGGTGTTACATCTCAGAATTTTTTATTATTTTGAAGGCATATTTTGATACATTTTGACAGGAACCAGCTATCCTTTTAAGAGAACATATATAGATAGAATAAAAGGAAAATCCTACCATCTAGAAAAATAGACACCCCCAACCAAAAAAATGTCCCAAATAGTAATTTAAAATAAACTGAATCATTTGCCTGAAGAAGCCAAAACAGTGCAGAAACATAAATATATTTGTGTAGCAAATCTTTACTCCATTATACATACATATATATATATATATATATATATATATATATATATATATATATATATATATATATATATATATATGCTGAGCATTTTGTACTTTGAAAACTAAGTTTTTCAGATTTAGGTGATTTTAGTTTTATTTACCTGCAGAAGGCAATATATCTAAATTTCATAGGAAATTCACACAAAAACCTCCAGAACAATCAGTTCTTTTTCAAAGTGTCAGGTGGTACATAACACACTCGATTTTTTGTATATATACATACAATCATACACATACAAATATGTATTTATTTTCCACACAGGTTATATACATATATTTACATGTATATGAGAAGTGAACCTTATGTTCTTTCAAAAAGTTTTCTGACTTGTGTGATTTTTTCCATTCACAGGGACACCAAATGAACCAATTTAGTGAAAATCAAATGTGGGCACCAGCGTTTAAGATATTGACCTGGATTCAATTGTAGTATTGACTTCCCATCCATGTATCACTCACTCTGTCTCTCACTCTCATGCAATCTATATATGTATATGTGTATGCATACATGTATACTGGTCCGTATATATGTGTATATATATTTACATAAAACCTCCATTTAACAAACCCCAGTATAACAGATTTCCGATTTTGATAGATTTTTTCCTGAATATGACATTTTTTTTCCATGTATGGTTCTAGTCACTAAACTAAATATTTACTCCATCCATGATTTTTGCTGGAGGTGCAGAGATGAGCAACACTTACAGAAAAAGGAATAGACAGAGTTTCGGCCTGGGTGATTACCTTCCTATTGCACCGATGCCCTTTAGAAAATCACAAATTCAATTGTGTAAGGGAGTCCATTAAAGAGAAAGTTACTCTGACTGGAAGAAAACCCTGCAGTTTGGCAGTTACCATAACTCTCCAAAGTGTAGGTAAAGGAGAAGGGTTTAGCTTAGGGGTAGCAATTCCATCCCCCAAAAACCTATTAGTGACTGAAACTGTAGCAGAGTGGTTAGGATCCTTATACTTCCCAAAGAGTCTATAGGAATAAACAACATACAAGACAATTCTTTTTAGCTAAGCAGGTTTCATTTGAATATTGTGCCATTTTCAAGAGTCAACTGCTTTATTATATCTCTTGTCTTTTCCTATCAAATCCAATCAAAGGATGTGGTGCTGTGCTTTTGGAAAGACTTACCCCTAACACGTTTGGATGGAGATGGAATGCTGCTTTCTCTCTACTTACTACTTAAATTCTCCATTTCATCAATTCATTGACATGAAAAATCAGCCAATATATATTCTAATATTTGTCCAATATGACCTCAAAACGTCTTTGAAATTGACTAAATTTCAAAGATTTTCTCGGCTTAAAGGCCCCAAACCCCCTTCATTCCCTCTTCTTTTTCTAGCATAACAATCTCATTTTTTTTCCCATTTACTCACGTGAAGCCATGTTTTCACACCAAATTCTGCTGATGGATTCCTGTCTTCCAGATCCTGTGAGGCATCTCTCATCTGCTTGTCAATATATTTTTTGTACGCCTCTGGGTTGTTCTCTGCCATTTCATCCAACATCGTCCACACCTGCTGAGCCTGCTGCAGCAATGCTTCTTGTGCTGAGTTTTGGCCTGTGGCTATGGTCGGCATTGGCATCTACAAAAAAGTTTTGGACTTGCTTTTATCTTCAAGATAACAGACATTAAACATGGCTCACCTTTTCTTAGGAGGTTGTGTAAATATCAACATTGTAAAGAATGTGAACATGGTTAGAATTACTTGAATTTGAAAATTGAAAAAGATAGAGATAAACACTAGTGAGGCAATGTATGGAATATTTATAGAGATGAAAAGCAATTTGGTTTGACAAAAGTATAGAAAATCAAAAGAGGGGAAAAGAAATTTTTTGACAAATGTAAGGAAAATCACAAGTAAAAAAAAAACAAACACTGAGTGATCTTGAGCACTGTGTGACAATGTCTCAGTCTGCCGATTCTTCAGGTCTTGTACTCGGGTTGATAAAAAAGATCTCATCACTTAGGTGGGCAAGCCCCCTCCCCATCCAACACTCAAGATTTGGCTTCCTGTAACTTCTAACTTTTCCAAAGGAGATCTCAGACCATGAATGAGATTAAGGAGAGGGAAACAAGGCAGCTAATAGCAATCCCCAAAAAGGACAGTGGACTGTTTTAAGAAATGGAAGGTATGATGGGATGGGTGTGTGGGGTGCCACGGATATACTTTGAAGGGATTAAAGCACCATTGCCCTAGGTAAGCTATTTTTGTTAATATCAACTTGCTGGATAATTTCCTGATAGACCTTGTTTTCACACAGAATATAGGCATAATGCTCATCTACTGCTAATGGGTTCAATTCTTATGGGGGCCAACAACCTACTGAATACAATCAGATATGCACATTTAGAGCACTTTCCAGAGAGAGATGGTTTGGAAGCTAATTGCATAAACAGCCATTAATGTCATCTGCAATCAATATCTCATTACAAGGTTCTTTGCCAGTGCTAAGCGCAGTAGATATTAACAAGCATACATAGGCCCAAATATATTTGAGACAGAGGCTAAACAAGCTACTCTCACTGTCTATTTAGTAAGTTTAATCCTCTATGGCTATTCAACTTCTATTGTCTTTTGCTAATCAAAGCTAAGCTTAAATATCTACACATATGTAAGAATTTGCACTTGTTTTGAATACAAATAAGGCACAGTTTTACATCAACAGAAAAAAAAAATGAACATCATGTTGAGTAGTAAATCAGCTTGAAACCCCCCAGAAAATAGCAGATATATATATATATGTGTGAGTGCATTTTGTGTCACATTTGATGCGTCTCTTTTGCTAACATTTTGAAATTATTATTTTACAAAACAAACAGATAATTCTTGTCATGTCCTCACCAAACTCTTATAAGATTTTCGAAGTCGAGAAAGTTCAAATCTATAATTTTTATAAAATTCAAAAAGACAATAATAGATACAAATATTCTAAGCCAGTTTTTTTCTCAATTTTTTCTTTTAGATTTTGTGGAAGTTTATCTACTTAAGAAGAATTTATATTAGACATGCAGATCAAGTGTAGACGATAAATAATATAAAAAGGTAGATGTCAAACATGTCAGGTGTCATCAGAGTCAGTGAATGTGGATTTCAAAAACTGTCAGAAATTAAATTCTGTTACAAAAAGAAATGATTTACTCAATTTTATCTTTGCTTTTCATTCAGAAGAGATAACAAGTTAATGAAAGGAAGAAAAACTGAGAAGACTATTCAAGTCTGGCAAAAGAAAGGCAAGAATGAATTAGAGAGCACTCAGATGGACCATACCTCTACAATACACTAATAAAAAAATGAATGAATATGAAAAATCAAAAAACAAGGGAGAATACAAATATTGAGTTTCTCCCCTTGAAATTAGAATCCACTCTTTTTATTAGCTGTTTTTAATCTCCTTTTCTGCGGAATGATAAAAAGATCTCCCAATCAAAAAGAGATTCTTTGATTTACCTCAAAATTTGATGGCTGACAAACTCTTCTACAAAATTTCGAAAATATTCATGGAGGAATTTTGGAGATATCATGTGGACAAACAGAAGGACAAACTGACTCAAGAAAATCTATATATGTCTTTCAACTTTGTTAATTGAGGTAAAAATGAAAAGAATGAAAAAAAGAAAGTAAAAAGGGAAAGATGAAAAAAAAAGAAAGAACAAAATGAGGGAATGAATTTGATCAGATTTGAAGGGAGAAGAAAAAATCAAAAAAAGGAGGGAAAAGAAATGAGTAAAAAGAAACACATAAAATATATCAATCATATTTCATCAATTCAATTCTTTATTTATACCTAGAAGAAAAAACTATGAATAGTATTTTATTTATTCATTCATTTTTGAAATGGAAAAGCTTCAGGTCAATTAAAATGAGAGATATTTTGGTATTCACAAACCCAAATTCAATTCAGTCAGCCTGATCAGCAGAAAAATCCAATTTGATGACCCAGTTAGAAGACAAATTATTGAAATCTAAATCTATATTTTTAGCAACTTTTCAATCTTGCTTCGATACTTATGGATTTTTGCCTTGATATTGATTTTTTTTCAATTTTAAAGATGTATAAGTATGTTAAGATACTTTTTGCACTCACTGTACATGTAGACATTTGTG
>OY735221.1:19917448-19952448 GCA_963457665.1 Thysanoteuthis rhombus | reverse complement strand
AATAAATATATGTATATATATATATATATGTATACAAATAAATATATACATATATGTATGTATCCAAAAAATATATATATATGTATACAAATAAATATATATATATATATGTATATATATATACATACAAATAAATAAATAATCTTCATACTGATGGATATTTTCATGATTCTTTGCTCATCAGGTGAGTTTGTTATTTAAAAAATCACGTGTTATGATTTCGTTATGTTGTGAGTTACTTTTATCATCATTTACTTTCACTTTGTTAATATATTCAGTCTGAATTATAATCATTTCCCTTGTATTGTATTTTGATTAAAAAATATATATGATATTTTGCTTTTTATATTTAGATTTGAAATCCAGTTTTCAATGTGCTGTTGTTTCTGGTATCGAATTTTTACATGGGTTTTTCTAGTAGGAATGCTGTTTTTTGTTTAGCCATTTTTATTGTTTGTGATTTTTTTTTTCATGAATTCTATTGTGTGTATTTTCTCATCCAGGTAAAGTAAGCATTTTGAGGTGTTGGTTTTTGTATGTTGATGTTGATTTTTATGACCATATCATAATAATTCTATGATTATATGATATGATTTTATCTTGGGTGTTGTATTTGTCTTTTCAAACTCCATACATTTGGACAAGGCAGTGTCTTTTAGGTATTTTTCATTGCTCAATGGTTGTTGCATCTGATCTTGATATTTGTGTTAGAGGCTCCTATATAAAATTTACTATTCTTTGGTTCTTTGATAGAATTTATGATTGCTCTGTTTGGTTCTATGATTTCATCAAATATTTGTTACATTGCTTGGGTGCAAATATTTTGTTTTGTGGGATATTGAAGAGGGTTTCTGCAATATAAAATTGTTTTGTCGTTTGTTTTTTTTTGCTTAATCATGATTATTCAGTTGTTATGTTTTTTTGTTATTTCAGTTACATTGACTATCCATGAGTAGCTAATTTTAAGGGTGTTTTAATTGTAAATTTTGTGATATACTTCCTTTAGGGAAGTGTTTGGTTATTAAGTTTGGAAATGTTTTACCAATGTTTGTTTCTACAATTTAATTAAATTTAATTAGACCATTCATTTTCCTATTCTGTTTGTTTTTTGTACTATTCTGGTTGATATATTCCAATTTTGAATTTAATTTATATTGTTTTTTGAATGTTCCTATAATTTCAAATATTTGTTTATTTTTGGAATTATTTGAGTTACTTTTGCGCTATGGAAGTTGGTAATCATTTCTGATGACATTTGATGGATGGTTAGAACCTGAATAAATGTAAATACTCAGGTCATTTTTTAAATGGTTAATAAGAATCATTGTGAAGGTCTACATTTACATCTAGACAGTTTTCTTCTTTTACTTAGTTGTTAATCTTATTTTAAAACCTAATTTATTGAATGTTTTCAGCAAACTTTTTTTAATCTTATCACTTAATTTAATTATTCACCTATTTATCAATATAAACATTAGAAACCGTCAACCCAAACTGTCAAAATAGGCTTCTTCAGTTTTCAAATGAGTCTGGCTGGCTATATATCATGCATATAGGCTGCACAATAGAGCTAAAGGGCTGAAAATTCAAACATTTACTCCTTATTGAGTCTAGAAAAAGACATTTTAGTTTTCATTAAATCCCCTCTCAAATATGTTTCCAGCGGGGGATTAAATTTGCAACCTAGGTTCATGCTAAATCCATCCCTTAGTTCTGCTTGTTTTTTTGAAAATTTAGACATTTTCAGTGAAAATTTCAGCAAAGGTGAGAGGAGTAACTTATTCATTGATCACCTCCAACATGGCAAGCTGCCAAATGATTTTGGTTTCTATTAAGTAATTCACTTGATTTCTACAGACCAGCATCTGTTTATAAATACATATTAACTCTTATTTGAAGAAAAAAAACAAACCCAAAACACAATATAAACAGCCGTAGCACATGAAGCCTGAAGACACTTCAGCTGTGTGTGCATGGTGGGGGGCAGGGCTTTTGGGGCACTATTGTACCAACTGTTTAGACCTTCAACTTTTGTGAGTGGTACAAATTTAACAACTTGTAGGGGACACGGTTAGACCTAGCGCTGCCACTGATATACATGATATACATACGTCTCTGTGTACGAATATGAATATAGATCAAATTCTCATGTCAACAATTCACTTATCCATACTTTTCTGATATTCTCTCACTAACTTGTTAGGCTACATTTTGTTAACATTGAATGTATAGGATTCACTTTTGGTGAAGTAAATTGATTTTTATCAAATTTTTAGCAGAGACCAACCAGGCTACAAATGCCTTTGTTCGTCTAATTAGTTAAAAAAGAAAAAAAAAGATCAACCTAAAAAAGAAGAATAAAAAAAAGAAAATAAAAAATGGACAAAATTTTCTGAATGAAGATGTACAGTTTTTCTTAAATTGAATTTTGTATGATGTGAACGCAATTTTAAAGGAGGAAACTTCATCCTTTCGCTAAATGTAACAAAGCGAAACAAACTTATTTCTCCTGGGATTTCCCCATCCACTCCTCATAAGTTTTATTGTATTCATCTTTTGATATTCTCACATCTTGTATCAGATGTATGAGTTGTATCTGATCTGTATACCTTACAGTTTCTTCAATGACATTTGGAAGTTTTGAAATATTTCCTTTTTGTCTACTCAAGAGATATATATTTACATACAACATATATTCATCTATATATATCTGACAATAAATTGTATTGTATCACATAGGAACTTATTTGAAATGATCTATGGTCATTACACTGTCAATGTTTCACATAGCATAGACAACATGAATAGAATAAACAGCTAAAGAAAATGGGGCTGCTGCAGGAATCAAACCTACCACTGAAAGTTTAGCTGACTCAATGTAGAGATGCTCTTACCATTGAGCTAAACAGCTGCCAGTGATGCAAAGGTCTAATAACTGCTTTAAGTACTCAATCAGGTATCTGTGATGAAAAATGACTATTTTTGCACTTTTCTAAAATGTATCTAACTCATTACAGTTGACTATTACGAGAGCGGCAGGACCTATGATGTGGTTAGAAAAGTGAAAAGGCACAAAGTTCGTACTCACTGGAGGTGCCTCCATGGTTGGTGCAACAGTGAAAATTTTTAAAATTGATCTCCGTAGATTGCTGGAAAATGCATTAAA
This sequence comes from Thysanoteuthis rhombus, assembly GCA_963457665.1. Classification (NCBI taxonomy): domain Eukaryota; kingdom Metazoa; phylum Mollusca; class Cephalopoda; order Oegopsida; family Thysanoteuthidae; genus Thysanoteuthis; species Thysanoteuthis major. The sequence goes on along the minus strand of OY735221.1, from coordinate 19,949,282 downwards.
TGAACATCAGTTTTGGTATTCATTGATATCAGAAACCAATAATCATGGTTGCACAGTAAAGGACGGGGGTTTGCAGATGCAGACAACAGTTTCATCAGAATTTAGAAATGAGTTAAAAAAAAAATTCACTTCTTCAACTTGGACTATTTTGTGTTTGTTAAATAGAATCATACCTGTCCTCCCAGAATCCATAGAAAAAGTCGGTTGTAAGGCAACAACATTGGAAAAACTCGAAAGATGGGAAGGATGGGTTTACTATTGCAAGTGACTATATATATATATATATATATATATATATATATATATATATATATATATATATATATATGATTAGTATCTAAGCAGCAGGCTTTCATTAATGCAAGTTTGATGAAAGACTATAAACAAGAAATATTCTTTACATTATTTAGTTAAATTTTCTTGTTTCCATACAAGAGAACACTTGTCTAGATCTGATGAATTTAAATAATGGTCCAAATGTTTCAGATCTATCGCTTTAACCATACTTCTCCCCATTATCAGGATCAGGGGAAATAGGGATATAATTTGATTTTCAATTTTTGAATACTTTTAAACCCAGTATTTGCTGTTAATATGTTATGAAGATGTTATGCTACAAGATTATTTCTTCACTGGGCTGAATGTAGCAATCAGTTGTGAAATACACTTAAAATCCCAGGGTTGGTTTTGTATGCTAAATAAGGGGAGGTAACTAGTATAGACACTGTACATGATAAAGGCATAGATTAAGCAGACCATTTGGAACAAGTAGGAGACTGTTTACTTCTTATTTACATGAGTTCATGAGGAGAAATGCTGTAAGAAATGACTAGGAAAATTTATTCATTTATGATATTAATTTCAGCTGTATATTTATTTTAGTGTTACAAATATGAAAGAAATATTTAACCTTTTTTTTGTTAATTGCAGCATTAACCCTGACCACTAATCTTAAATTATATCCTTAGCTATGGTAGTTAAATTCAATAAAATGCAGTTTAAAATGGTTAAGTTTTCTGCTATTATTTGTTCCATAATTAATTACCAGCAGCTCAAATAATTGTGTCTATACTAGTTACCTTCCTTATTTTTGTGAAACTTATCCAAGCAATTACCAAAACCCAGTTTCCTAAAAGAGGATGATCTCATCTAGTTTTTGGTTTTTTGATTTCATGAGAAAAAGTTTGAAAAATCTAAAGGCTTTGTTATGACAATTATTGTGTTGTACATGATGTACATGTCCGAGGTTGATACAGAAGTTACAAGGAGGTTTTGTACAAAATATTATATAAATTCCTGGCTTCATTATTAAGTCATCAAAGTATTTCCCCCATCTTTTTATGACTTTGCACAACCTTCCAGAAAAATTGTGTACTCCATCATAGAAGAACAATTGTTTTTCATGTTATTCTGAATATTTTGAAATCTTGAAATTGTTAGGATATCTCACCATATATTTTGATAGGTGATGGGCTAGGAAAATTTCTAGCATGTAGAAGAACTTTCCATCCCAGCACCAAGACCCTTTGCAGTATCACATTTACAATTCAAAGACAGACATTGTCTTGCAGGGGAGAAAAAGAAGAAAAGATGTTGAAAGCAAAGCTTGAAACTCAAATTGACTGTACTCCTCCATTTATAATCACTTGGTATTCTGCAGAATAAGAAGACATTGCAGGTGATCTTACAGTGATAGTGAGAATTTCCAATAATTTCCATTTTTTAAAAATTCTGAGATCTGTCAACAAAATGGCATCAACATTATCGATTTATTGATTAAAAAATAAACATTGATTTCCAAAGTTCAATTCTACATTGTAATCAATAAAAATCTGCTTTTCTAATTTTTGAAGATAATTTGAATTTTTTTTTTACTAGCAAAAGCAAGAAAAATACGTTTGAAAAAAATTCAATTACGTTTTTCGTGTCGAAGCTTTCACAAGTTACATGATTATGCCAAATGTAGAAATGGGCTGTTTTGAAGTCAATGTTTTTAAAAATTTGGACCGTAATCTTATTTGATTTTTTAGAATTTATTTATAATATTTATTAACATAATTATTAAAAAAAAAATCAGGGTACGGGCTCAGACCCCTCCTCCCAACTATCCCGGATCTGCAGGGCCCACACATGCTCCCTACGTCAGACATGAAATTTGCGCCCCCAGTTGTATTCTGAAGACTAATTTTTTCTGTTTGGAGTGCACCCCTAGGACCTTTGAAGCGACTATTTTTGCCTAATAAATGCTCTAGCCTTGCCTGCCTCCTCAGACTCAATGACACGTTAAACAAAACTGAACACTCAAGTTTTACTTGTTATTCAGTCGTTAATGAATGTCAAATTGAACGTAATTCGTTCGTCAATCCATTATTCAGAGTCACCAAATATAAAGATCATGAAATAGTAATGATAATAAGAAAAATAATAAAACCATTCTTACTGTTTCGTGTTTTGCGAACTTTCAAAGCTTTCGTCTCCCTTTCAGTATTTGTGTGAGCCAAGAGGAGAAAATATTTTTATGTTATGCGCCGTTGGGTCGGTATCGTTTTCCTTAGCAACGTCCAGTTCACTTCCGTTGTCCAGCAGCGACCCGAAGGTCACTTCCGCTTCTGCCTGTAACAGCTTGTCAGTTGCTAGGCAACTGATCTGTTATGGCGTATTCAATTTAATTAATTGTTTCTTTCTTTTTATTTCTCGCTGTATTTTATTCATCTTCATATTGTCGGTCTTATTTCTTCACACTACTTAAATAAGATATTTTCCGCTTTTCTGATTTAGAGAAAGAAATGTATGAAATATGATCCACACAGATTAATACTCGCTCTACATGGATGCATTCGTTGGTAGGTGACGAATGTGAGAGAAGAACTCAGAGAAATAATAATACTATTTCTTTATCTGAATCGAATAATAACAAGGTAAATATTTGGCTCAAGTTCGTGAATTAAACCCATTGAATTTATCATAGGGAGATGGCCAGTAGAGACGTTGTACATGATGGAAGGGAGGTAAATGCTATTATTCAATCATTTGAGTCTACTGGAAAGAAATTGCCATCTGACCCAGTAACCTCTGTCAACGAATCTTTTTGGTTGTTTTTCTTGGTCTATTTGTTTGTCTTTCTATATCTCCAGAAGTACTGATTGAATTTCAAAGAAATTTTGGGGCGGATCCAGGATTTTTTTCTCATTGAGAGATACCCCCCCATAACATATTTAAATTATTAACATATTTTGGGGCTTATTTTAGAAAAAAAAAAAAACAACAAAAAAAAAACTAATTTGCTTTATTAAAAAACAAACAAAAAATGTCCCGTGACCAACGTCTTTGTGCAAACATGGTGTGTTGGGCATGATCAATTAAAAAAATTAGAAAAAAGGGTGATCAATGAATAAGTTACTTCTGTCGCCTTTTGGGGGCAGTGGTAACTTAAACAGTTCGATCAAAACAACAACAACAACCCTAAAACAAGCAGGAATGCTGCCGAAAATAACTTATATTGCAAATTACCCCCCTAAAAATCTACTTAGGGCGAAGGATGAAATAAGTTTTTCTAGACATAATCAGTAATAAATGCTCATATTTTAAGCCCTCTTGCTTCTTTGGCGTAGCCTGTATGTGATATACATACGTACATAGAAAGCCAGCCAGACCAACCTGAAAACTGAAGAAACCCATGGTGGCACTTTTGGCAAAAGTTTTGGTTGATGGTTCCTTAGATGTAAGAAAATATTATTCAAGATTTAGTTTCAAACAAATATGATTAAGTTTTCATTTGAGCAAGTCATTTGCTACCCCATGGAATGCTTGCCAAATGACGTACCCAAAAGTCCTAGCTCCAATATAATCAGCAAGGGAGTTGTATTAAATCCTACATAGGCGGGGGGGGGGGGTCTGTCGGAAAATATTTCGTAAATTAGTTCAATGACGCCTGAGGTGTGCCGTTGTTCAACTGAACATCAACTTAATCAAGTTTTATATTGCAAGGATTTTTTCAATCAATTTTCTCACAATGCGTAGTGGAAGGGAAAGTGTACTGACGCAAATTATCCAGATGAAGTTCCACATGTTCACTTACCCCAACCCTCACCCTAACCCTAGATTAGATGGAATAGGTTCGTAAAAAATGAAATGGGAATGTCTGAAATGCTTTAACAGCAGCATCATGTCAGTTTTAGTGGTTATCTCCTTCGGATATTTTGAGCAATTCGAGCATAATCCAGTTTACGAACCGAAACCAAATATTTACCAACATAGATAAAACTGCGAAATAATGGCTATGATAGATACGCATCAGTGCGTTGGTTAGGAAAGACAAGAGACAGACGATGATTCTATTCTCATATCAACTATCCATAACAGCAAAGGCATATCGAATGCTTTTTATGTAGGCAGATTTTTTGCCTTCATTTAGCTTGCACGCCAACTTTGTTGGCAAATTAGCCTTCTCTATCCCTTCTCTCAAGAGAGGCCCCCGACTTTGAGAGTGGGTTATAAAGCACGAAATATAGAATGGATGAAGAAAAAAAACCCACTTAGAATGAGACAAATAAGAGAAATGAATAAAGGATCTGTTTGTATTTCATTTCAAAATATTCAAAAGTCGCGACATGAAAATAAAAGAGTATAAATTTCATTACTGGAACAAATATTTACTTGGAACTTCAGTGGAGAAGAAGAAAAGAACCAACGGTTAATACAATTTGCAAGTCTATAAAACGGGAAGAAAACAATGAGTATTTCACTCTTTGTTTTATTTGTTATTGAAGCCAAATAATTATCTCTCCCCACCCATCCATCCATCCATCCATCCTTCCATCCATCTCTCTCTCTCTCTCTCTCTCTCTCTCTCTCTCTATATATATATATATATATATATATACACACACATACATGTGCATGTGCATGCACGTGCGTTAGTGAGCTGAAGCTATCACAAAACTGAAATTAGAAAATGCATATATATATATATACGCGTGTGTGTGTGTATGTATGTGTATGTAAGTGTGTCTCTCTCTGTGCGTACGTGTAGGTCAGTGTTTGTGTGTGTATTGAACATTCTATGGATAGATACGGAAGAGTGTATAAGCTAAAATAAGTCAACACGGATAAAAGGAAATTTTAAAGAAAACAATCCAGACGGTAGTGATAAACAATAAAAATAGACGAATAATATTTCCAGGCTAGCTCGCAGACGACATAGATAAATCAATTTATTGTTTCATTCATCATTCATTCGGGAAGGACGGACTTCACCTTCCAAAACTTTGATTTATATACCAATTGTTATTCATCATCATCATCATCATCATCATCATCATCATCATCATCATCATCATCATCATTTTAGTGTCGTTGGATGTAGACCTTCTTCAAAATTCGCCTCATCCTCCCACTATCGGCGACGTTGCGCCAATATTTTCTGAATTTGTCTCGATCGTTACGCCAATTTATTTTTCTTATTATTTTTCATATTTATCTAGGGAATCACGTTGTGAGTCTTGATTTCAAGCGTTTGTCCGACATTTTTGCAACACATTACCATTTGAGTATCAAAATGGATTTTATAATATCTCTGACTCTCGTTTTTTCCTCCTATATCTTGTAATCTCTCTTGTGAACTTCGCATGGTTCTTATCAAATCCACTGACGACATCGCTCTTTTTTGCCGAAAACCTTCTAGAATTCCAGATAATGTTCGACGAAGTGAATGAAAAAAAGACAAGAAAGTATAGCTGATGTCATGTTCAAAAACACGTTGAGGGATAAGAGACAACAATCAGAAACGAAAACGCAGAACTAAAGAAATTACACCACTACAGTCAACCGTGACAGCAAATCTCCGTGGAGTCCTCAAAAGAAGAAGATTTATTAGTGTCAGATTTTCCAGGAAATGTCCTATGCAGAAGAAAAAGTGACCTGCATTGTTAAATCGGGCTGTATTCTCAATTTGTTGTAGATATTTTTCAAAACTAATGGGACCTTCTTGTTCTTGAATGGTAAGCTTGCACTGCCAAAAGCTTGACAACCTGAGGTGGTTATTCGTTTGGTTTCGTTTATCTACTACTTTGCCTATCTTTCATTCTTTCTCTATGTCTACCTGTCTGTCTCTGTCTACCTGTCTGCCTAGAGAGAAAGCATGGGAAGGGGAAGAAGATTCTGGTCAATAAAAATACTTTATATATTGCTCCGAGGACGATATCCTAAATAGTTAACTATTTTATGGGCTGATAATAAACAAACTCAGATGAAACCAGGAATAAGAATAAGAACGTAACTGTCAAGATAGAAAATGCAAAACTCAGCAAGGTAGACCACTACATCTACCTAGGACGACGAATCTCCAAAAGATCCTCAAAAGAGGATGAAATCAAGCGAAGAATCACTTTGGGATGGCAAGCCTTCGGCAGAGCAAGCTCAACTTTCAAGAACCAGATGATCCCAATGATCCTAAAAAGAAGAGTATACAACCAATGCATTCTCCCGATAGTCACTTATGGAGCTATTTATGGAGTAATCATTACTTAGAATCGTTAGTATTCAAAAACAATTAAACCCGATTGGATAATAGAAAAATACATTATTCAAATGTAGATGAGCATTTCGTTTTCATAATTACAAGGAAAAAGCTTCGGAAGAAGTCTGAATTATAGACTGGAAAAAAATCAATGAAGCAGTCAACATGTCTACTGAGTGTATATGTTAGACAAGTGCAGAGTTCAACCCAGTGTGGCTTCTAATACTCAACAGGGACAATATTTGGGAATCCAGCCCTAACAAGGGAAGAAAAAGAAAAAGACATCAACTTAATCCAAGGTTGTAATGATGCTATTGTAGTGCCCCCTATTCTTTCAGTTAGGAATTGAATACGAAACTCTTCTTTTAGCTAGATATCGAAAACGTCACTTCCGACAACGACCCCTATGAAACTCCTGGACACACATGGTCCAATGCTCACTAGAGCCAGTAACCCTAGCTGGTTACGCTTCTGGCCCGGTTTGCTGCCGGCTACTCTTTCTCTCCCTATCCTTCTCTCTAAGATCGTTATCATTTCGCCGACCTCCCAGCAGATCTGATCTTGACCATTTTACCACCGTGACCTATCACTGTATTTACATAACCCATTTCACTTCACTGATGTCGAGGCATCACACATACGCACAGCAACGCAACTACGCCACCGTGTCATCACCACTTGCTCTATTGAATGAAATGGCGAAGCTTATTTACTAGATAGTCGCGATAATCACTCCTAAACTTCTTTCTTCGGATAACACGCATGGATAAAACTCCAGCTTTCCTGTTTTTCATGATCTGTCCGTCAAGAGTCTATCAGCGTCAGAGAATAGCCCCCAAGTTGACTCACTTAATTGGCAGTATAGCTCGCACACTGAACGTATTATCTTGAAGCGATCCAAGCCTTATGGAAATTCACGCGTTTACACAACTCTGCACCAACCCCAACGCCAGTATTACAAATGACAAGAAAGCTCCCACCTTTCGCTATCTCCTCTCTTCTCACTACTTTTCACAATCGATCGTATTTATCTTATCCTTACATGTACTTCATCTTCATTCTTCATTCTTGTATTGAACGTATGTCTTATTTGTCTGGCTAAAATGGTTGTATGTGTTCTTTCCACTTCTTTTCAATGCACGTCCGATTTCATACTTGGCGCGCATACTCATCCTTTTCACCTTTCACATCTATAAGGCTGCAAGCCCTACATACTAAACAACGCAGATCAAAAATCCACATCTTGTCAATCAATATTCTTCACGCTGTTCGTTTTACAACTATAAGAGTCAACACCAAGAATAACTATACCATCATTGGAAAAAAATCTATTTACCACCATTACATTCGGATAGTACAACTGGAGGAGGTTGTTGAATGGATTGGCTGAAACGTATCAACAACAAAAACAACATAAAATTGTTCAGTCACCTCAAAAAACTCTTTGAAAGTTTTTTCCATGTCAGAGAGAGAAGATCCCTCAAGGAAATCGTGTTTTTTCTATCTACCTCTACTGTATTCTTACCAATTGCCGTTGTGGTGTCTCATATACTTTTAGTTAAGAATAAAATACGAAACCCTTTTTTTAGCTAGATATCAAGAACGTCACTTCCTACAAAGACCCCCATATAAAAACCCTGAACACACGTGTTCTATCGCTTATTAGCCCTCGCACATCTAGCCGGTTACACCCTTTTGCTCCAGCACATATAGCTGGTTACTCTCTCCTTCACTCTCTGTGCTCCTCTCTTAGTTCAGTATCCTTTCGACGGCCTCCTGGCCGATCTGAACTTTACCATTTTTCCACCATGACCAATCTCTCTACTAACGTTGCTCATTTCAGCCCACCAATGTCGAAGCACACAACTAATCATCAGTAGCTCTAAACGCGTATACACTTCTAATTCTCATGAATTAAAAGGCAATGCTTTTACCACCCGATAATCACGATGATCTGTCTCCTGATTCGCTTTACTTTGGGAAGCACACAAGGATCAAACCCAACATGTTCTCCATCTTACATGATCTGCCTGTTGAGAGATTTCTAGAGTCAGAGGATACCCCCCCACCTAAGTTGCTCACATGCGATCCCAAGTACATCGTATGCAACTTGGCAGTTTGGCATACACACTGAATCTGGTCGCCATAACCATACCTTGGTATTCTCCAAGCTTTATGGAATCAAAGTAGTTCAGGCACCTCTGCTTCAACTCCGACCACAGAACTATCATGGCACCAAGGCCCCTTTCTTTCACTATGGAGCTATCTCCATCTTTTCTCCTCTTAACATGATCTTATCCGTGTTTTCATCATATGTATTTCCATTTCAGTCCTGTATCGTCAATAATGTTCACGGATGAGTCTTTTTTACTATGTTTTATCTCCGCGTTCACACCCATTCTTTAACGAAAACTCAGTTATATACCAACCATCATTCCGATTACTGATGACCCCGATAAAAATATAAGTACAATCACACGTATACTGTTTTTTCCTATAACAGTTTGTTCCTGTACATCTATCTATCTCAGTTAATTCAAATTTCTTAATATCTATCTATCTTGGTCTATTCATATCTGTCTATCTTCAAATCTATCTATCTATCTATTTATTTATCTATCAGCTTTCCATTATCAGTCTTCACGACTCTATATTTTGACGTTTCAGTTTTGCTTCCTGCTGAATATGGACAGCCGTCTGGCAGAAACTTTTCCTACTTTCACTGAAGAACGTTGCATAGGCAGCAATGTGACAGCCGAAATTTAACCAAATAGATAAAATAAGCACTTGCTTGTTTCATAAGTAGTTATTACGACGGTAAGAAAATGACGTCTATCGATTGAATCATAATTTCGTATGTATCAAATGAGATTTTTTAGCCTACAGACCATATATATATATATATATATATAGAGAGAGAGAGAGAGAGAGAGGAGGAGGGGGAAAAGGACACACACACACACATACACGAGCGCATACATAAATATCTATACATAAATGTATGTGTATTCGGAAGAGAGTGCACTTTCTTTTGATTCATAAAAATGTACAGACATTTTAATACTTGGTAATTCCTGTTGGAAAATTCACTGATATATTCGAATCTCGATGAAATGATTTTTTTAGAAAATAAACTACTGAACTCTTAGTGGAAGATTTCATCATTTCAAATGGTGGACGAATACCTTTATTAACAAAATCATTATCTTTGAATGGAAAAGTTCATTGTTACGGACAGAGAAACAGAAAAAAATCACACTGTTCGTGACATGTATAGATCTATTAACCACTGTCAAAATTGACCATGGGTGTAACAGCCTTTTACAATTTCTGTGGAAAGGGTGATTAGGTAGTTATGGGAGAGAGGACTGCTTAAGCACTCACTCTCTCACCCACTAGCGTAGCATGCAAGTGGCGAGATATTTATTGCTGAGAAGTCTGGTGATAAGGCAGTGAGTGGTAATAGAAGTTGTTTCATGTCATCCCTCAAAACGAAATCAATACATGTGATCTCAGCCGAAATTCGAACTCGACTTGCCAATTTCGTGTTCTGTGTTGATATATATATATATATATATATATATATATATATATATATATATATATGCATTTATTTGCATACACATGTATCTGTGACTATTCATGACTGCGTGCAAGTGAATGTTTACTCGAATCTTCTCCAAGTTACGAATAAATTTGGGTTTACTCGGCTGAAATTTTGCCCTGCAAGATTCTATTTTTATTTTCCAATATTCCAACTGTCGCAACAAATTGAAACGGTCAGAGATAACATATATACCACGTGACGCAGCCAACTTTGCTGGAATATCCATAAGTATTGGAAGTATTAAGTTGCCATCACAAGGACAACTTCTTAAAGCTTACACGGGGCTTCTGTGAGATACTCTAAGGAGAAAACGAAAACTCACAGCGCCAGTCCAAATATAGAAAAAATCATACTGGTTTGACAGTTGAGAAGCGTTTCATTGCTTACAAACTAACGTACAGCGAGAGGAAAAAATTCACTTTAACACCCTAATACAGCATCAAAATTGACAGTTTGGTCCAAATTCTGTTAATGATGATGATGATGATGATGATGATGATGATGATGATGATCATCATCATCATCATCATCCTTTTAGTATCCATATTGGACATAGACCTTCCCTTAGATTCGCCAGACCTCTTCATCATGGGCTCTGCGAAGCCAGTACTTTCTAAACCTGTCACATTTCGCATATGATCTCTGGAGATTTACGTTGCTAGTCATCATATTGAGTGGTTGTCTAAAATTCTTGCAGCATGACCAGCTAATTGCTATTTGAGTTTTCCAATGGATTCTGTGATACCTCTAACCTTCGTTTTTTCTCTAAAATACTGTGTTGTCTTATGGTATCCTCATGTGACGTTGAGCATGATCCACCCATGTGCATGTTGCACAGTTCTCAGATTGAAGGTCAATCTTTTGGTTCAGTTCCATGTTTCAACTACATAGGCGACAATCGAGAGGATGCATGTTTAAATAAATATTTTGAAATCCTTACTGAGTGTTTCAACTTGAACGATCCTTCGCTCTGATTAAAAAATAATTTGAATATAAATACTTTGCAATGATGTTCTAGTGAGCAAGATAGTTTCAGATCGTTCCCACTGTTGCAAGACCAATCCCGACTTTGGTGAATTTGTGTCGCTATCATAAAGTAAATATATTTTGAGTCTGGTTCGTGAAAGTGAGTTACAATACAATTGTAAATCTCAGAAAATTACTCTTTCGTGATCAGTTTTGTTTAACATTAATGTAAATATATGTCACTTTAGATTCACACGTTATTTTTACCTGTTGTACAACGGGAAATAGGTAAATTACAAAATACCTTCCTTCTGGTTAAAAAATGATGTTTTAAAGGAATTATAAAACGCAAAGACCATGCAAAAATTCATAACGCCACTTGTTTTTTTTTCTGTTTGTGGTTCAAAAACTATTTTTATTCACAGGCTCTCAGAGTTTCATTTTTCGTATCGATTCTCACCAAATTAAGTCAGGACGCGTAGTTTTTATTCCTCGAAGTAGTTTTTTTTTAATTTCAAGAAAACAAACTTTTTCCCAGGTTTAACAAGTGAGTTTCTATTAACCATGTAAATATAATGTTTCCACCATAGTTATATGTATATATGTGCGTGTGTGTGTGTGTGTGGTACAAATCAGGCTAGCAATATAACATAATATAATAACATATCAATAATATGAAGCCACTTCTGAAATGTAATGGATTTATCTCATAGAGTGATCGATGTCCAAGGTACCTAGGTCAAGATAGAAATTACTCCCAGACCACTACTAAGCAACCTTGCAGAGATGACCCCTATATGAAGTTCACAACCCTTGACAAATGAATATCCTCACACCACCCATTACCACACTCACAACATTCTCACGAAATTCCCAATAAATAGACCCAAAAAATCATAGACAATCATTTGCCTGATGAGGCCCTAAGAGGGCAGAAACATGAGCCAGTTTGTGTAGCGAATCCACTTTCTACTATTATAGCCATACTGAAGAGATGTAATACATCGAAGCAGCTGTCCGTGGATGACACAATGATATATATATATATATATATATATATATATATATATATATATATATATATATATATATATATATATATATATATATATATATATATATATATATATATATAAGGGATTATTCTAATATATATACAGTAGCGCATAATCAATTTACAACAAAATATCGGTCAAAACTTTCAATCCTCTTAAAGATAAATAAACGATCAGGAATGAAAATAGAAATGAGAACACGATGAATAGAATTTTTTTTTGATCACGTAAGCAATATTGAGTTGATCGTTCGAATAATACAACATTGAGTGGTGGAGGAGGATGCAATTCAGGCTTAATGCCTCACAAGAGGTACTGACCTTAATATTCTATGTACAGTAAAGTTCTTATTGGTTATTTAATTTTTAGAAATATTCTATTATCAAAAATGAAGATTAAATCAAAAAATTAAAAAAAATGAAAATATGAATAATAGTAATAATCCACATTTTGATTTTTTTTACCTTTTAAATTTCCATATTTACAATTAAATAACAATGTTTTTTTTAAAACGGTATTTTACTCAAGAGATTGTTGCTTTTAAAATTCAATAATTTGCTTATCATAATATGTGTTTAAAAAGTATTACTTGAGGCTTCCCGTGAGCCTATTTCTACCTTAATTTATAAATTCTATTCTTTGCAAAACCCTTATTAGATAATGCATGGATAGTACAAGATTTAAAATATGTGAAAAATAAACGACAATAAATGAAAAATAAACATGAAGTAAAAGAAAAGATGGTTAAACAGGGAAAAAATTGCTTTTATATTTGTATTTTAGAGAAAGACGAGGTGTGTCTGAAGGATTGCCCTCATACATAGTAATTATTGGTTAGAATGGATAATTAAAAAAAAATTGAACCTGATTATATAATAGAAAAATACGTTATTCATATGAAAATGGGCTTCTTGTTTTCATAATTACAAAAACATTTTGCCAGTTGCTAAAGAGTGTCTTAGGCACGAAATGTTAACATTCACTGAGTATATGTCATTATAATTCCAATTTTCATATATCAATAGCTCTATTTACTTTGATAAGTATGGAGAACAGTAATTAGAGATGATGATGATGATGATGATGATCATCATCATCATCATCATCATCCTTTTAGTGCCAGCCATTGGACAGAGACCTTCCCAAGATTTGCCAGACCTCTCTATCATGGGCATCATAGAACCAGTATTTCCTGCATTCATCTTGCTTGTTGCACCATCTTACGTTCTGTCGGTCACAATTTTGCAGATGATCTCTGGGGATCCGTGTTGTGAGTAGTGATGTTCAGTAGTTGTCTGACATTCTTCTCACATGTCCTACCCATTGCTGTTTTAATTTTCTTAGTGTTCCTTTGATATCACGGATTCCTGTCTTTTCTTTAATATAATGTCTTATGATCTCTTCAGATGAGGTAGAGCATGATTCTCTAATGTACACGTTGCATGTTTCTCAGTTTGTGGGTTAGTCTTTTGATTAGGCGGCTTCTTTCAGCTCCCAAGATGATTATCAGTTGGGTACATTGGTTATATACCTGTCTTAATTTCTCATGATCAAGAACGGATAAAAATCTGCAGTGATGAGGATCGTTCTGAAGGTTTGGGATGATCTCTTATCACTTTATCCCTTGAAATGATCACAAGATACAGTGCGTGAAGAAATTATACGATACATTTGGAAAAGTTAAATTTAAAATTCTCATAACGCTACTTAATTGGGAAAATTTAGATCAAACTTTAATGCATAACTTTTGAACGTTTAATCATCGTGCATTCTTCAATCTTTTTCCAATTTTTGGTTCAAATTCTGTCAATTTTGAATCTGCATAAGTATGCTAAAATGAAAATTTTGAAATCTATAGGATATTTGTTGCACTCACTGAATATCTAATCTTTGAATGCAAATTATAATTTGGAGCTGTTCATGACCTTTTCTGAAATTAGCTTTTGAGCAACTCATTTATAGTTAGAGCGCTTTAAAAAGGGAAGTGGACATTTTCATATCATTTCTCTTCGAGAGAGCAATTGAGTCAACGCTTCGAATCAGTCATAGTTCAAAACAATTCGCCTGATTTCATCAAAAATCCAGAGATGCAGTCATTGGGATGTATTGGTGAGTGACTCTATTGTTCGAGTTGATTATTTTATTGGCTTAAATTACAGCTGCATTTTTGCCTCATTTTCACAAATGAAAAAACGTTCAAGCTGGTCATAGATCTTTTTTTCTGATTTGTTCGTTCCTTTCCTTTAGTAAGACATTAAAAAAATGATCGTAGATTGGTTGAATGTTATTTCTGCATATTTCACGTCTGCTTATTTTGATGCAGAAAACTAAATGAAAAAAAATCAAAAACTGCTCCCCCCTCAGAAAAAAAATCGGAGAATCATAACAATAAAATGATTACTATTAGATTGGAACCAAATAAATGGCCGTTTTGAATCACGAATTGAACTTGGCTCAAAAACAACTTTATTTGTCAAAGTGAGCATTATTAGAATCTATATAATATTGCCAACAATCTAGAAGTAGATTTATTTTCTCACGATAAGAATTAGGGTCACTGGAGTCGACAAATTGCCGGAAGGAATTTCCGGCCTAGTCAGTATTGGCAATATATATATATATATATATATATATATATATACAACGCTTGGAAAATATTGACAATCGGTAGAAGAAAGGTCCAGCGAATAGGGATGGGTGGAACAGGACCTAGATATCTTACTGAATCAGTTTTTTGGGTGGGTACGGTGGGTTTGAAATATGATGAGGGTTGTGTTATTCTGCATCAAGATCTATTCACCATTACTGGTCAAAATTTTTTTAACATCTGCTGCATCAGTTCAGAATCACAACGATAGGCTGTGAGGGTCTGACTAGGTTTCAAAAGGCTGCTATGGATAACTTGACTACAGTGCGTTAAAAATGGAACTAGCGATTTCTAGCAACTGGCAAACCTTGCACGCTGCTAATCATTTGACAAACCGTGGGATACCCACTTATACTGATTGTTGAATGGGCTATGCAAAGCATTGCTCCCAAAGCCAAAGTGTTTGTTTCTTTTCATTGACAAGTGAAGACTTACGACCATGACCAAGCCCATTTCGAGACCTTGATCATCAGAAGCGAATCAACGACTTATAGTGCGCTCTGCAAATATCTCCAGCTTCCGGTATTGTTGATATTACGAGCGGTTTCAGTAGCACAATTACCATGTTTGAACCCATGGGGTGTATTGACATGAAAATTGTGTTTATTCATCAAAGAATAACGCAAAGAAAAATGAACGAAAATTTCGAACATCACTCAAGAGAGGAGACGCGGAACTTCGAATAAATGTAAGCATAAATAGAAGGAAACGATGCAATAAAAGAGTCGCACTAATGCAACGTAAAACAGCCATTTGTTGTGTTCCAAGATGAAAGCAGTAGTACGAATGATGTACGGAAAAATAGGTTTCCTTTTCTCCAAGCTCGCTGTATGAAGCCTGGAGTATACAAACTCTTAAAACGAGAAAGTCGTCATTATATACTATGGTTATCAAATTCGAGCCTAAACCTTGCTTCTCGGTTGGAAGATTGTAAGGAATCCATGTTTTGAGGTACAAAGACTGCTTGAAAATTAGGTGTTTGGAATGTAGCTTTTGACTGATTTCGAATGTACGGTACTACCTTCAGGGTATTCATTCATCTCCCCATGAGGGCAAAGTTCACAAAACGTCAAGTTTAATGTGTGCCACACATGCATGCATGTCTGCTCCCCTTGGCTTTTTGGTACACCTCAGGTATCAAAGATTGATCCAAATCCTATCCCTTCAAGTGCAATGATAAGAAACAGTCAAGTGTGGGAGGGTCATTCCCCACCCCTGGAACTAAACTGTGGTATATGCTTAGCCACGAAAAAACAAGGGTAATTCAGATATTCCATTCTGATCCCAGTCCAAAGGCCGAAAAAGAAGAGTGCCAACATCAGATGCAAAATCGGCTCTAATTTTCCGTTCTCTAACGTATCGGTACCTTGATTATTAAGGTTTTTGTACTCGATTGCTGTGCATTGGTCAGCTGCGAGTTTTCTTAAAGTGGGATGCTAAGATTTAGACTTCAATGTGGCAAGATTCCAAATTAAGTTAATTTAGTGTAAACAGTAATTAATTTTAACTATTCAACCAAATAATTGATTGACATCAAAAGTATCACCCGCCATCTTTATCGGAAACGTACTTATGATAAGAATTTCGAATATCTGTGTGCACCTGAATTAATTGTTTTTAAAGTTCACGGCAGAGATTCGTTCTCACCTTTAACTCTATAAGGAACCAACAGAGGGTCAAGTCTAGTTTAGTAGGGGTGCAAAATACGGATATGAAAACAAAAACTGGATGTATACAGGAAAATTACTAATATGAATGATGTTAAATTCAATGCCAGACAAGCCTGACCACTGCAGGGGCCAAACTTCAGTCCTACTTCTCTTCCAACTGAAGTTGATTACTGCCACTTTAGTATCATATATATATATATATATATATATATATATATATATATATATATATATATATATATATATAGAATAAGCAAAATGTTATAAATGTGTTAGAATGAAATAAGCCCTTGCGTATTCATAACTTACGTTTTAATAAATGTGTGAAGCTTGTCAGTGTAGTTCAGTCGGTAAGAGGGTTGCCTACTGATCACGAAATCGTGATTCTAGGTGTTGATTTTATAAATGTATTTATTTGAACGAAATAATCCTTTGTGTATGTTTTAGTAATTTTGTTTTGTAAATCTGTAAGACTTGAGAGTTTGACCCAGCAAATAAGAGACCTGCATATCGTTCACTTGGTTGGGATTTCAAGTCACAGTCAGGAAATGGTAATTTTATATGTTTGTTTGACGGAGAAGACAAATAATGAAGAGTTAGGAAACTCCAGATTCGGACTTGAGTTTGATAAAATTCATCGCACTCTCTCTGTCTCTCAGTCTCTGTCTCTCTGTATATTACTTTCCCTCTTTCTCTATATATGTATGTATGTGTGGGTAAGGTTTGTATTTGTAGCATCATTATCAACTTACAAAATCCTTTTCACTTGCTTGTTTTAAACTCAACGGTACCTTCCATCAAAATTGTGTATTCTATGAAAAGGGAACTACCCCACTCAGAGGTATTTTTCGATATCTTAAACTTGGAACGTTTGACTAGCTAAGTGTTAAATAGAGCAAAACAATTGATAGTCTTAAGTTGACAGGTCTGGAGGATACAGCATATATTGAAAATTTATTATCCTAGCTCCATATTTGCTTTTTACGTCACATTTGTTATTTGTACGCAGACACTGTGATGCAGCAAAATCATCCATCAGCTTAGTTGCAAGAAAAAGGGATTTTCTTATCTTGTACGTCATTCTGATTGCTCACTGTAGCGTAATGTTACAGTTTTTCTAGGTTTCCAGCATTTCTTGATAGAGAATTCCCTTAGAATCTCTCAAAGCACAGAGATGAATCCCCCACCCCAGCAAATTCTGTTTTGGTTGAGATATTGGAAGCTGTCCCGGTAAAAACTTAGATTATCATTCAGATGATGAAGCTATTATTAGATAAAAAAATCTCATGAGTGTTCCTTCCAGTGACAGCAACTAAATTAATAAATCTGTTGTCAAATTCATGACAATTTAATTGATTACAAATTGGAAGTGGTTTAATGAAAAAAGAAATCAAAAACCGTTTCAGAGAGAGCGTGAAAAGAAGAGAAAAAAAATAAAAGAATGTTCAGAAGAAAGTTACGAGTTTACAGTAAAAGTTTGCAACACCTTATTGAAAAAACGTGTGACTGAATACATGTTGGAAACCATCTTTTTGTCTGAATCTTCTTTACACACTGATTATAAGATCATTCAAGTACTGCCACCATTTTTTGCTGGTATGAGTTAACTTGTATGAGAAAAAATACAATGATGAGGATAAACATTTTAGTGGACTACTTTTTCCCTGCAGGCCTAGCCGTTGCACGTTTCCGGATGAGCAAGTAATAATGGACACCATACGTTAGCAAATACAGCACAGTTTAACTTCCCCCAAATATTAACCTGATAATAATTCATCTTTTGCAGAGGATGTTATCATTTTGATAAGTTTGAATATAATTTTTCTCCAAGATATGTTTTTTTTTTCATATCTTCCAACAGTGCGAGTTCATTATCAATAATTTTTCAATTATTATCAAAAAGCCAAAAGTGTCCAATCGATGTTTTTAGCATTGTTCGATGGCTTCTTTAATTTTCTTTCTTCTGGAAATTTGAGGAAGAATCATTGACAGGGATGACAATACAAAAATGCTTAGATTGAGAAAAACAAAAAGCGAAAAAAGATAAATGAATAAAAAAGGGAGACAATATAAAAAAAGATTGTGGAAAACGAAAAATGAAAGATGCATCATGAAAAAGATAGACGAAAGAAAAACGCTTAGAATATGAAAAACGTAAAACTAAAAAAACATCGTAAAAATGGAAGTCAATATAAAAATACAATCAATTAATAAGTTGCTCTTCTCGTCCTTTATTCGGCTGTGATCACTAAAAAAAGTCTAAATTAAAAAGAAGCAAGCATGAATGCTACTGGACACAAACTGAAGGACCATTTTAGTTAGTACTGAAAATTGTGCCCCACCCCCTAAAAATCTATTAAAGGGAAGAAAAAAAATTGTTTTTTAGGACACAGTAATGAGTAAATGTTCAAACTTTCAGCCCATTGGTGCGGCCTATACGTGTGATACATAGCCAACTAGCCATTTAGCCAACCAAACCAGTTTAAAAACTGAAAAGAAACTCATCTTGACAGTCCTAGTGACAGTTGTGGTGACGTTTTGGTTGACGATTTGTGATAAGCGAAAGAATGAAAAAAAGACAGAAATGATTGAGAAAAAAGGGTAAGAGAAGTGTAGAAGAGAAGAGGGGAAGACACAAAGGGAAGAATGAAAAATTGAGAAAAGAAGCAAAAGTAAAGAGGGTGAGAAAGAAAGAAAAAAGAAAAAGGGTGGGGAAAAAGAAAAGAGAAATTAGAAAAGGAAAGAAACAAAAAGAAATAAGAAAATTCCTGAATTCAAAAGGGATGAGAAGAAAGAAAGGAAGGCTAAAGAAAAAGATGTTATGGCATATTGATCGTGTTCCCTACTAAACTAAGTAAATATTGAAGAATTGAAAGGGATCAATATATAATCCAATGGAAACGAAAAGAAAAGGAAAAATGGAATATCAATGAATGATACTTATCCGCATATAATGCCGGTCACGATTATCGACATTCCTGATTTTTTTGTATAGCCTGTACAATATCTTCCAAAATAAATGGGAATCCTCCAATTTTGTATCATGAGAATCATTTAATAGGACGTGTTAAATAATTTACTAAAAAGCCACATTTTTCCAACGGACGTATTGTAATTTCAATTTTTGACAGAAATCATAACATTCGTCTTTAATATTTTGTTGCTCTGCTGATAGCAATGAAGACTGCCTTCAGAAGTTTGTAGCCATCTAGAAAATCCATGCATCAATTAGATGGTAGTTTCTTACACTTCCTTGTAATTTCTGGAAACTCTTTGATGTTTGCAAGATTCCTGCGATGTATGGTACGTGTTGAAACCATGAATTCAGATTTCCGTTTTCTCGAAAGATTTTCGTTGGGATTGAGATCAGTAATCATTGCTGGCCAGTGTATAACAGTCGATTTTTTTTTTCATTTCGACCATTTTTGTGTACTTTTAAAAGTGTGCCTTAGGTGTTTACCCAGTTGCAGTACCCATGATCTTCAGACCAAACTTAGTTTTCTTACACTGGGTAGCAAATATTTCTCTAAAAACCATTTGTGATTATTTGATTTCATGATTCCTTTGGTGTGGTCAAGGCCCCCAGTACCAGAAGCCTTGCATAATTTTAAAGCAGTAATTTTGCCTATCTACTATTATTATGTTAGCCGAAAACTTCAAGGTATTCAAAAAGGAAGATAGGATACAGATTTATAAAAACATAAGCATATATTTTTATTTGCTATAGTTCAAAGTGGCGTCTGGAGAATGGATAGAGAAAGTGGTACCCAGGACGACGGATGGACACACAGGAGCCATCTTTTGGTCTGTGATAACCAGGAATCTGGTCTGCCCAAGACGGCAATTATCACTTTCGAATAGGGAATTATGCCCTTACGATTGGCAGATCCACCCACGCTTCATAGTGTCTCCATCAATATCCACTTACGCTTTTATATGTATCTGACAACCTGGATGTGGCCTCTTCCGGTAAAAACACCAGTTGTTTTTTCGACTTTCAATTCAGGAAAGCAGAAACCCGCATCTTTTCGTCAACACACTCGTTAGGATGTTTTTCGTCAACACCTGTCATCGAGCTGTCCAAAGGAGGCTTTTCTGCACTTGCACATCCTGTTTATCTTTATCGGTCGGCACCGGATATGAGATCAATCCCTTGACATTTACTTCTGCTATTCAACACTATCGTTCCCTTAATCAAAGGATGATCATTGATCGTTTTCACTTTTCCACCAAAAAATGCAAATTCGATATTATAAACTGTCAACTAAACCTGTCAATAGATTCAACAAAAGTATTTTCAGTTTTTAAATGATTTTGATTGGCATTTTATCCATCTATGTGTCATGTGTGCTCGCTGCATCGATGGAGCTACAGGACTGAAAGTAAATACATCTATTAGTTGTGTCTAGAAAAACGTTTTTTCGTTGTTGGAAATTCCCACCTGAAATGAATTTTTCGTAGAGAGTTCAATTAGTAAATTGGTCCTGCTCCCACTTTTCTTCTGGACTTTTCAGTGACCTCTGCTCTTCCAAAGGCAAGAGAAGTATTTGATTCATTAATCGATTCTAGTTTCAATTTAAAAAAAAATTGATCACACTTCACAAGACATGCTGCCAAAAGACGTTGGTGTTGTGACGATTTCTATTGAATGCCTAACCAGAACGTCATATCTAATGATAAGAGTGCTGAACATTTAAATTTTGAATTTCTACGTCACAATTTCCAGAAGCAAAGACAAAGGTTGATTGTCAGTCGGTTGGGAAGAAACTAAGCCGACATCAAATACCATAGGACTTTCGAAATTTCGCTTTCCCTTGTGAACCTAGATTTAATACTTTTCTGGTTGCTGTAGAATCAAAATTTGCTCCTACGTATATTACGACTGAAGATGATTTCTGCAATTTTTGAATTATATTCATCGCAAGTACGAATTATATAAATAGGTATTTCTATATTAGAATGAAATACCCCCATAAATTACAAAATCTTTGTAGTTAGGTAAGATTTGTCAGTTTTGCTCGGTTAGTAAGAGAGCCACCTACTGATCATTTGGTTATGATTTCAAATGACAAAAGTGAAATGTTGATTTCATATATTGGTTTGATTTAACGTTACAGGACAGACAAATAGTGAGGAGTTTACCTTCCTGAATTAGATGGCGATTGCTTTTAAAAAACAAACTCAGACTTGGACTAGAGTTTGACAACAATTCACAAAAGAAGGAAATGTGAGCACTACAACTCGTTCAGCTCGACCTGCCCAAAACATCCTTCCTGTTCAGTCATGTAATGAGAACTCATTTCTGTGTTTCATACTATAATGACGTCATTGCCTGCGGTTGTAAGATCCAAGAAAATCACAGTCATTTTATTTTTTTCATGACACATACACCCAAGCAGATTTTTTTAAAGAGATCCACGAGACATATATTTCCAAACAGTCATAGAAACTCCGGATATATACGTCCTAGGAGAGCATAGTAGATTTAGCATACGGATTCCTTTCAGGCAAGTCCCCATTTACTCATTTTCGAAATTCTGTGTGAACCAGTTTCAATAGGAATTCTGGATTATCGCACAAGGAACGATTTCGAGCACTTCTCATTCAACGCTAATTAGCTAGCGAATGTGTATCTTTTCGCTGGTATCTGCTGTCCCTGCCCGGACTTAGCATATCACAAATTTTTCTGTCTTGGCTCCGATCCATGAAATAGTCTTGGAGGCAACTAGCACCGGAAAAGACGCCACATTGTAACATTAATCTCTCATGACACCTGGTATTCTCAAGCAGTTACCCATCTATTTACTGCTAAACTAGACGTTGCTCAATTCAACATGATTTGGCATCAAGCTCTGGGGTGAATAGGGAATATCTATTCAGATAATACATATTTATTCTTCAGAAAGTAATTCTTTCAATATTCCCTGATGAACAAAAAAGGCATTCATGGAAAACGATGTGCCATGACATCCAGCAGAAAAGATTCTCCGATAGCAAGCCCAAAAATGTATTGCATGATGCTCTGTCCAGACTGCATTGAAAACACGAAGAAAAATCTTTATTTAGATAGTTTTCTCTGGATATTTTTTGACTGACGTTCCAAAATAGTCTTGACATTTTTAATTGGATTCATGCCAGATGATTAATCCCCTGATATGATTCCTATTAAACATGTCTAGATCATCTGTGAATGTGAAAGAAAGAAAACATCTAAATAAAGATCTGCATCGCATTTTCTTTGCAGCCTGGACAGATATCACAGAAGACGCGAGAATGGGTCTCACAAATTCGATGCTTGATAGAGTTGAAATCCTTAAAATCTGCTCATGACAAATAAAAAAAATTCGCTCAATAAAATATTCTTGACTCGTGTTGATCGTTAAATAAAAAACTTTTGTTTGAAAATAGAAGTCTCAGTTTCTTGTCTCTCAAACAATCGATTTGAACACGAATAGAATCATTTTCCGCAACAAGTTCGATACTGGAGTCTAAAAAACTAGAGAAAAAGGAAATACTTGATGAATAAGAGAAATTGAGTTTTATATAACTTTGGAGTTCTTTCGTTAAAGTTTCGTGACTTGCAGTTGTTCAAGGACCAGCTGTTGTGATCCCGGCACTACACCCCAGAGGAAACCATTATAGGTCTCGTAGAGTCTATGCCTGATCAAGCAAGAGCTATTTTATAGGCGTGTGAGGTACCAACAACTTATTAGATTTATTAGATAGCTGGTCTTAGTTTCGACCCATCAATATATATATATATATATATATATATATATATATATATATATATATATATATATATATATATATATATATATATACTCGACTGGAGTGTAAGTTGTCTTGATCTGAAGGAACCGATTTGATAAATTGGCTGTAGGCCCTCGGCCAGTTTGATACAAAACCACAACAATAATGTTTACCTCCAGAGCTGGAATATTGTTTGGGCTTTATTTCTTTGCACCATTTCGAAATTTAATCGTGTTAGTTAGGGGCAACCTGTGAAGATCAAACTTAATGCAATAGCAAAACAAACAATTGTTCCACTGCAGGCGCCCTTGATATTTACTAAGCTTAGTTTTTCTTTCTGATTTAGTATCACAAGAGTTACTCACATATTTAGGATCAAACTTGTTTGCCTTAACCTGCGACATTAGCTGTCCTTCATAGATATTGACTTCTCTGCTATGATAGAGGTTGGCATACAGCCATAGTGGTGGGGCACTGTGTGAAGATTTGAATCTCAAACAATGTTATCAGACATTAGTTTTTTGTGTATGGTTTCATGATATGCGCACATTTTAAATAGATATTTACAAAAGTTCACTTGGTAAAAGACCTTAATAAGAGAGCGCTTTATGAAGGCTTGATCCACAAGCAATGGCCTGCGACATCGGTTTGTTGTATCTGATTTTATGATAAAAGCTCAAATCAGGAAATAGATATTTATTAAGGTTCACTTTCTCTGACACAAGGCTGAAATAGTAAAGTCCTTAATAAAGATTGATAACATAATCAATGACATGCGACATTAATTTTCTATCTATGCTTTTATTTTAAAGCCATCAGCTTTTAATAAATATGTATTTAAGTTTATCCTTTGAGGTCCGTGAGTAAGTGGGGAACATGGGGAAAGGGTGATGGGCGTTACCATGACATGGCTCGTTGGTGGCAGAGTAAGAGATGGATACATGTCTTCCCCAAGGACATCAGTGCGAAGTGATACTATTTCCGTACCGTTGATCACTCGGTAACTCGCACTTCCATAGGTTTGTTAAGTCTTGCAAAAGGTCATAAGAGTTAGGTACCAAGTAAGTATCGAACTCATAAGCGATGGTTTGCTCGACAAACTTGTTAAATATCATTCTGCAGTAAGTGCCTCACCGACCAAATTTAAGTACGATAAACTTCTGTCGTATCGGCACTCGTTCTAATGGCATGATTTAATGACACACTCTATGTAACGGTGCATTTGTTTTGATTTTCTCACGAGACTGTCGTTGAGGGTAAGTTTGCAGGGATAGTGCATTATTTTGAAAACTTGTAAGTTCATTCAATTTATTTGCAAACCCGAACATCACACATAAGGCATTAGACTGTGAACGCATAATAAAAGTAATTTTGTCTGTACTTTTTGTTTCCTCGTTAGAAAACATTTCGTATAAAAACCACCCATAATGACGTCAAATCAGTTAAAATGATCTTCTTAATTCACTGCGAGTCTACTGTAAAATGAAATTGATGAATTTTATCTTAATTCGAACGCTAAACCTTGATGTTAACATCAATGTTACTGGTGAAGAAGAAAAAAAGAAAGAGTAAGCAAAACAAAAAGACAAGCTGTAAAATCTCTCAATGATTCATTTTAACGATGGCTTTTTATAATTTATGAAAATGTCTTAATAGATCACATCAGAATATTGAAGGATTTGTCTGATATCAACTTTAAACAGTGTCGGGGGAATGTTGATTAATGAATAGGTCATAAGGTAGGGGGGCAGTCATTTTTCGCTGTGAATCTCTTTTGATGGTTATTTGCCATTCAACCCAAACCCTTTCACCCAGTGCCAACAAATGAGCATCTTGTGTGAGTCAGACCGATTCGTCTGTGCACCATGGCAATAAATAAAGTGATCAACTTATCGCGCTGAGCGGTGATCAAATAGTGCGGACTCAGCAACTCACATCAAAACAGCATTAATCCCGTTTAGATCAATTTGTTTTTAACTAAGAATCAGAGTTGAGACAGGTGGTCCCAAGACAAGCACACTGTTTATTAGAAAGACATTAGTCTTGTAAAGTTGTATTGAGCTTATTAAGATCTTTTGGATAGGATGGGATAAGAAGAATCTCGCACCGTTTTAGTGATAAAAGCATTTTTCAAATTTTGGTGTGAGTTGTCTTCTGGTTTCTTATGAACTGTTTGGTCGGAGCGGAAGGCGGAATCTTGTTGAGGGTCAGCCAACAGCTGGCTCAAGATTGTCGGTGTCTCTCGATAAAGATCAGTAAAATAGAGAAATCAGCAGAATTATGAGGAGTGCTCAAAAGAAATCATACTGAATAGAAACATTTTCTCGGTATTCATATAGGTAGGATTTTTGTAGTTAGCAGTCAGGGATTTTAGAGGTATTTAGGCTTCAAGCCTAATATCTTCACCCCTCTCTCTCTCTCTCTCTCTCTCTCTCTCTCTATATATATATATATATATATATATATATATGTGTGTGTGTCTTTGTGTTAAGGGAAAATTGCCCATCGCTGAACGGTGGAAGCTCGTTTCGCAGACATCGACTTCTGTAGCGAGTAAAATGTTCAGTTTCCCACTAAGAAAGATGATGATAGCATTTTTGATCCTCATTGTTGAGGCATATTGCAAGGCTAAATCATACTTTGTCTTTCACTCTCCTTCTCTTGAATCATACAACTTCCAATAGCAAAAATCTTCCATTTTAGCAATGGCAACTTTCAACACTTACTGCCACACTCTAATTGTGCCCCCATGGGAAAAGATAGGATTAACCACCGTCAACTCAGCAGGATCTCAGACCCGGAACTTGCAGAAATTGAAGGGCCTTGAAAAAACTATCTTATTGAAATCATGCTATAGTTTTTTTCTCACATACCCTGTATGAATAGCTGCGCTAGTCCTTTGTGAAAAATCTATTTTACAACTTCTTGGTCTGTTGCTATACCATTCTCGCCTGGGGCTTTCTCGAGTTTTGTATTTCGATAAAACTACTACTTAACTGAAAATACCATGAAATGTGTACGCTTCGAAATAGTTACACCGATAGATACTAGTGATACCTCAATCACACACACACATGCACACACACGCACACACACGCACATAGTCTAGAAAGCTTCAAACACTAAACATTAAAAAACTTTTTCAGAAGATTTTTTGTGTCACTCCAGTCACCTATTTCCCAATATCTGTCAATGCAATTTGTGTAACTTTCTCCAGTGTTTTTTCTCTGTTTCACAAATACTTTATTATATGTTATTATGGTACTATGTATAAATTGTCTCTTGTTGGGATCATCAGTTGCTTAACCGTTTCGAGGATTTTAAAAACAAAACAGTTATATAAAAATTGAACCCGGCAGTGTTGATCAAACACCCACTCGCTTTCTTTTAATACAGTTTGAGTCATACAAGTTGTTGGTCATTTAGTATAAGGTTTTATGTAATGTTAGATGAACTAAACGAGGAAGTAAAAAAGTCAGCCTACATATGAACTTCAGTAAAACGAAAATCATGTGCAATAATCATGTTGAGAATAAGAACATAACTGTCAAAATAGAAGATGCAAAACTCAGCAAGGTAGACCACTACATCCACCTAGGACAACGAATCTCCATGAGATTCTCAAAAGAAGAGGAAATCAAGCAAAGAATCACTCTAGGATGGCAAGCCTTCGGCAGAGCAAGCTTAACCTTCAAAAACAAGACGATCCCTATAATCGTAAAAAGAAGAGTATACAACCAATGAATCCTCCCGATAGTCACTTATGGAGCTGAAACATCGAACCTAACCAAGAGACAGATCTGCAAACTGAGAAGCATGCAAAGCGCGCATAAGAGAATCATGCTCAACCTTACATGGAGAGATCACAAGACAGTACAGTATGTAAGGAAGAAAACAGGAGTCCGAGATATCGTAGAATCTTTTAGAAAACTAAAATGGCGATGGGCCGGTCATGTTGCAAGATTGGCATACAACCGCTGGACATCACAACTCACAACATGGATCCCCAGAGATCACATAGGAAACCGAGGCTGACAGAATACAAGATGAACCAGACCAATTCAGAAAGTACTGGCTCCACGACGCCCATGATAGAGAAATGTGGCGGATCCTGGGGAAAGACTATGTCCAATGTTGGACTTTATTGAGGTTAAAAAGGCTGTTGATGATTATGCTGATTAGACAATGGCTTTTTCCAATATCTCCTTCCATGACGACTGTCATTGAACATGTCTTACCGGCAAACTTTTTTTTTTTTTATCTCATCTCTCCATCTTGTGTTTGGTGTTTTCCTACCGTTTACTTTTCCATAAATACCAATTGGTTTGCATCTTGTCTCTTCTCCGCGCTATGTGCCCAGACCATCTCCATTTCTGTTGTTCAATAAATTTTACGATATCTTTCCCCTCGGTCCTCTCTTGGATCCATGTTGATCTTTTTCTTTTGTAAAGAGTTATTCCCTAACATTGCTATTTCCGTTGTCATCTTTGTTATTCGCAGTTGGTTTCCAAGTGGTTTTATAAGTTTCTTTTCATACTCAAAGGTTTTCGGACACTCTTTTCCTTGTAAGAATTGAGTGAATATTTGCGCTAGTACTTTGTGATAGATATCTCCTGTGCCTTTTAAAAGATCGATTATGTCATGCCGCTTCCCACTTTTTATATTTCGTAGCGCAAAAAATACTTGATATTATTAGTCATATTCAACATTCAGTTAACCAACACATGATAACTTTGTCAATGTATTCCTTCCAGAGATTGTCATATCGTCGATTTGTTCTGTATTTCCACAAATGAATGGGTTTCTAATCCAGTTTTCATTACATTTTGGTTGCGAAAAGCAATAATTCTTTCTTTGAAAATTTCTAAATTTTTGATAAAAATCTCAATCATCTTTTGCAGTCCCTCTTCTCTTGAGCTTTGAACGAAATCCATTTGAATTGGAAATTAATCAAAAACATTTTAAGATGATTCTCCCACAGTCTTAATTTCTTCTCATTATCGCTTCTACTTTATATTCTACTTTAAAATGTTCACAGTTGTTCCCTGTAAACTCAAGTTCAATTCATTCAAGGAACAAAAATATCGGTCAAATATACCATCTTCACTAGCCAAGAGAAATCATTCTAATATTTAGTGGGCGAGCCTTAATAAAATTTTCTATAGATATGGCTTCATCAAATGTTCTTTTCAAATCTGTTTGCATTTTCCTGGCAGCAAGTAATTCACGATGAATGCAACAGTGTGTCCAGATTGCATTTAGTACTTGCTTTTCAATTAAACTTATCATTCTGCTTACTGCTTCATTTATAGCTGTAGCACCAACCGTGCTAACACTAATACATTTTGACCAGTTTAGTTCATTCATTGCTTGCCCTGTAGTACGATTTTGAAATGATTTACAAAAAAATCTCCATAAAAATAATCGTTATATTCGCATCGAATGAGAGCAAGTAAATTAGCATGGTTGGAAATATCTGTGATTTCATCAAGTCGCAGCGAAAAATACTGACTCTCTCACATATGTTCAATCAGTTGATTCCCACTACAGTCAGATATCTCTGGAAGTCGATCTCTTATTGTAGTGCCTGGTGATAACATTAGATGTAAGTTTTTTGCAGCTTTGTCGCTCACCATTTGCGTAATCATTATCTTTGCCTCAGGTAGATTCAAATCCTCGGCAATTTTGAGATGTTTTCCAGGTTTTGTTATCAAGAGAGACACTTTGTAAAACGTGATAACGGCTTGTTCGTCATTGATACTTGTCGCAGTGTTTCTTATAAATATCTGTTTTGGCTGCAATTCTCTCAATCTCATTTGAAAAAATCAATCGATATATTGGTGTATGTTTTGAGTCCAGGAGACGCTCAGTTTTTGCTGGTTTCATAGCTTCATTTGATGATGCGCCATAACATATGATGCATAAAGGATTATCTGCATTATCAACACAACTTGTGATTTTATTCATTTTCACTTTTACGTTTTACTAAAGCACCGGGCTTCAGCCAATTATCCATTTCCTGAGATAAAAAATACTTTTAAATTTTAGTTCAAAAGAATCTAATTTAGGGCATGTGTATGGAACCCATAATGCTTTGTTTATGAAGACGTAAACTTAATTTATTTCTCCACGGATTCTTATCTTTTTTTAAAGACTAACTTTGCTATTTTCACTTCAAAGTTCCTATCTTCAGATACATCATTGACTTGAACACGTTTTATCTTAGGATCTGGAAATCTATATCGATATTTGAGCCTTTTGTTTGTTCGTTTATTTATTCGTACCTCCTTCCCGCCAGAATTGTGAGGCCTATTGGCTTAATATTCTGCATGTTGGCTGAAGAAAGGTTAACTTGAAATATAAACTGAGACCATTAGAGGTCACTAGAGGTCATTTTAGCCATTTTCCAGAGTTGTGGACCATAATTTTGCACCAAGGATGCTGTAACTTAGCATCTTTTCACACAGAATGTAAGAAGATCGGTGAAGTTGATTCTGGAGGTCATTCAAGGTCAATTCTGGAAATTTCTCATCAATTTTCAATGTTTCGGTAATAATTTTGCACATATGTAACTGAAATTTAACATGGGGGTAAATCTTTTTTTGATGGAGATCAAACACAATGCAATAGTGAATATTACCCTTAGAATCAATTCGAGGTCACCAGAGATCATTTTTGGTCAATTCAAGACAATTTCCAAAGTTAAGGCCACAATTTTGCTCTGAAATTCAGAATAGAGGTAGATTCATTCACAGCAAAAGTATTTCGAAATGTGATTTGATTAAGTTGTTGACCACAATATTGCACCTTGGATGAAGAAAATTTGCATAGGGAGACATCTTCACGCGACAGAAGTTATAAGCAATGTGATATTGACATTGGAGGTCACGAGAGGTCACCTGATTTCATTTCTGGAAATTGTAACAAGGTATAAGGGCAATCTTTCAGGATTGCTAGCCTTTGCCGGAGATTTCCATTCTTTCCTCATGAACAGCTCTACATTAGTTGTTCTAATTTTAGATCCTGGCATCCTATGGAAGGAGCACTTATGCAGTGTATCCTTAAGCTCTGTCAAACATCATTTGTTGTTTTATTGTGCATCCACATAATCCATCTGATACTTTTTCCATATGTACATAGTATACGTACTAGAGACGACTTTAGTTGGGAAATGAAGAGCGTGATAGATATTGGAAGACGAATAGTACGATGATGTTTGTGAGAGAAGAAGATTTTGGTTTCCTCGTAGTTTGACTGTAGCGTGCGTGCAGCCTTTTAGATGAAAGGGAGGAAGGAAGTTGTACCAAGTGAATGGAATGTGCGTCAAGTATTAAATTGGACGCGTATTGGAACAAAGTGGAATGAACTCATACACGTATTTTGGCCAGACAAAAGACGTACGTTTAGTACAAGAATGAACAATGAAGATGAGGTACATGTAAGGATGACGTAAATACAATCGATCGTGAGAAGAAGATAGAAGAGAAGAAGAAATGGTGGAAGGTGGGAGCTTTCTTGTCTTGATAGTACTGGCGTCGGTGTCGAAGCAGAGTTTTCAGAACTGCTTGGATTCCATATGGCTTGGATCGCTCCAAGATAATACGTGGAATCCGGATTCAGTGTACTATCCTTACTGCCAAGTATGTGAATTAACTTGAGGTTCAGTGTGTAAGTCAAACTGCCAAATAAGTGAGTTATTTTGGGGCTATTCCCTAATGCTGATAGACTCTCGACGGACAGACCATGAAAGACAGAGAACATGGGGTTTTATCCATGCGTGTTTCCCGAAGTAAAGAAGTTTAGGAAAGATTATCATGACTATCAGATAGTAAAAAAAAAAAGCTTTGCCATTTCATTCGCAGGAATGAGAGATGATACGTATTTGGAGCACATGATGAAAACACCGTGGCGTAGTTGTGTAGCTGTGCATATGTGTGAGGCTCGATGTTGGTAAAGTGAAATGGGCAAAGTTAGTACAGAGATAGGTCACGGAGGAAGAACAGTTAAAATTGGATCAGCCGGTGGGTCGGCGAAATGGAAACGATCTGAGGGAGAAGGAAAGAGGGAAGAAGAGAGTGGCCAGCCACAAACGCCGGGGCCAGAGGCTGGACCAGCAATGGGTCCTGGTGCCACTGAGCATTGGACCATATGCGTATAGGGTTTTCATAGGGGCCGTCGTCGGAAGTGACGTTTTCGATATCTAGCTAAAAGAAGAGTTTCGCATTTAATTCCTAACTAAAAGAATAAGGGGCGCAACATAATCATTTTTTCATTGGTTAGGTTATGGAAGAAGAAATAGATAGAAAAAAATATTTTCCTGTTTGGTTACATAATAAGTCCTCCCCCCAGGCGATACCAGGCATCCCTGCTTGTAATTGAATATAATAATTCGATATTCTTCTAGTTTCCTGCGTTGAATTATTTAAATAATTTTCTCGCTAAAACATAAAAATAACAACTTTATAAAACCAACCAACTTAATTAGTAAATGCCCATAGCTTTCCGAACCGTACACCAAAATCTGTGTCCTGCGTCAGCCACACACATGCAGCATTGTTCAGGTTGACCCTTTCCCCTCTCTATTTGTTTATCATATGACACACTGTCATGTCACAAATG
>OY735221.1:19829948-19912448 GCA_963457665.1 Thysanoteuthis rhombus | reverse complement strand
GAAAATGTTGCTCTGAATCTCATGGGGGTTGAATTATCGAGTTGTCATTTTTGTTTGTTGGATTCAATTAAGGAAGAAAAAATTGATTCTTCCTGAGTATACAAAAAAAGAAACAAGGAATAGGGAGAATGCATTGCTAGAATGAATTTGATATGAAGGGAAAAAGAAAAGAATTCGAAAATAAAGAGAAGAGAAGGAAATTATGATTCTTTTCATTAGGGTAGATTAAATTGAAAAAAATGAAGAAAGAAATTGAAATACTTGCATATATCTGATTACGTTTAAAACGTAAATCTGTGCCGTGTGTGTGTGTATGCATTTGTGAAACATACGTATATCCGAGGCTGTAAATATTGAGCGTGGGAATGTTAGATTGTTATTAATTTGGAAGTCAACGGTGATACTAGTTGTAACCAAAAAAATTGAAAAGTGACCAGAATTATTATAAGGTCACTCTCCTTGGCATCGAATTTTGGAAAGATATTTTTGTGAATTTTTTTCCTAAGAACAAAAATGAATTGTGAAAAAATGAGAAAAGGAGTATATCAATTATTCAAGCATCAAAATATTAAAAGAAAAATTTTTGTTTATTTATTTTTTATCCTATGAACAATAATGGTGTGTAAAAAATTGAAAAAATGAGAGGAAAATTATAATCTACTTCATTAGAATAATTGAATTGGAGAAAAAAAGATCAAATTAAAATCTTCGCATATATTTAATTGCGGTTAATACGTACACTTGTGCTCTGTATGTGTGTGAGTATGCATGCAAAACATACGTGTATACTGGGCTGTATTTTCTGTGTTGGAATGCGAGATTAGTATGAAGTATGGAAAATGAAGTCGATAACGATACTTATAATTGGAAAGTGACGAGACAGTAAATAATAGAGTCACCTAAAAATATTCCAATCCCTGAAGAATAGATATGGTGACTATAAAAGTTGAAAATCCACGAAAGGAAAATAACCGTTGGGATATCGTCTAAAAATCCTCTTATCAGGATCTTTTTCGTCTTCAGTCATAAATTGAATTATCCGTTTCAATTAGGAAACAAATTATTTGCTGGCAAATGAGGAAGGCAGAAAACGAACATAAATTAAATGATAGAACAGATGAAACCCACACTGAAAACATAATGTTATTTATAAAGAAAATCAAGATACAGAGGATGGGGTGGGGCTTTGGAGAGTTGGAATTGAGACTACAGATTGGCAGATTCAAACTGTTGGAATATTGATCTTCTGGAACTTCTAGTATTGCCAATTTACTCATCTTTCTTAAAAAGAATTCAAGTAAATGTGTAGGTGTTGATATAAGAAAAAATTGATTTTCAACGTGACATGAAAATTATTTGTATATGTTTACATGTATGTAGATATGTGTTGTATGGATTATGTATGTATGTAAATATGTCTACATGTATCTAGATAGGTGTGTGTGGATTATGTATGTATGCGTAATTGTATGCATGTTGGTGGATACACATCAGTGTGTGTAGGTATATATGATTATATCTATATGTGAATATATGCATGTGTGCAAAACATTAAAAACGTATGTGTGCTTGTGTGTGTTGGGGCCGGAACTGTACTTAAAACTGGGGGTACGGACAGATTATTGATGAGAGTTGCTGTGATGAGAAGCTGGTTCTAGTTTACAGTTTATTCAGGCTATAAGGAAAGATAGCAGCTTAGCCGACTGACAGTCAAGACGAACCCTCTGTGGTTTGGTAATACGAAAGAAAGCTTGTTAAGATGCAGTATGAAATTATGGTTACTTGCTAAGCATGAGAGACGAAAGGAAACAAGAAGTGAAGAAAAGGTGAAAGGAAATAAGACAGAGGGGAACGGAGGAAAGAGAGACAGATATCAAACGTAAAAAAGATGCAAGAAGAAATAAAGGAAGGTTAAAATTCATTTGTAAATTAAAGGGAAATTAGTTGAAATGTAAGCGAGAAATAAGTGGAAAGAAAAGGAATAAATAAGTATGAATCGAACACTAAAATGAGCATCAGGCAGTTAAGAGACAGATATAGGGCAAGTGAGACGTTTATTTGAGCAGACCCCATACCTGTGCCTAATTGAGCATAAGTGAAGAAAACTGTTAATTCGAGAAACTGCTATGTTATGCAAAGTTATATTGATATTTATACTTCGTTCGTCAGTCGGTAGGCACAACCTAATAATAAGGAAATGAAAACTGCTATTCTCATAACGTAAGAGTGGTCTTCCTTCTATAATCTTCTGACTGCACGTCAGTCACCGTGCATATGCTAACACATATGTATCATTTAACATATACTAAAATATGGTGAAAGGGGTGCATGAGTAACAACATTTGAGAACCACCAGTGCCGATAATTCACCGAACAAATGAAATCAATAGAATTGATTGAACATATTTGAGAGAATTTTGATTATTAAAAAAAAATTGACTTCGAAAAATTGGCTTGCAGATAATACCCAATTAGCAAAATAAATAGAATCAATGGAAATAATAAATATGACTATGAAAAATATGCTTGTAGGTAATACTTATGTTGAAAAATAAGTGGGACCATACAGACGACAGACACCTCAGAAATTATCGTATTGAAAGAATACGCATTTTGACTCTTCACTTAACGACGTCATCACTGACGTCAGAAATTTTACATGAACAAATACGATTTATTTTATTCATTTTTTTATCATTAAACTGAGTATTGTAACACAAAATTTTCATTGTTGATTTTGACAAAATTTCACTTTCATCTTAATCTTTACTCGCTTTTTATTACGACTAAAATTAAGATGGAAGTTAGATCTAGTCAAAATTGATATTAGAAATACGATTTGGTTTTACGAAGATCTATTACGATGAAATAAAATGCGAAGTTGTTACATATTCAACTTCACCGATGTGATTGTCGCACATGATCTTTGTCTTAATGTGTAGGCCGACTTTCTTGCTTTCTTCATTTAGTTCATCTAGCATTAGTTGAAGGTCGTGCGAGTTCTCTACCAAAAGGGCAATGTTGTCAGCAAATCTGAGGTTGCTCAGATATTCGTCGTCTAAATTTGATTCCTTTATTCTCCCAGTCCAGGTTTCTAAAGATCATGAGGTGGGCTGTGAAGAGTTTAGGTGAGCTGGTAGCACCTTGTCTAACCCTTTTTGGAGCTGGAAGGGATCATAATCTTTATGCAGCCTGATAAAGGTGTGACTGTGGCTATATATATGCACGATGCAGAACCCTGACATATCCGGGGTCTACACCTTGTAGACTAATGGCCTTCATGACCATAGGGATTTCCACTGGGTCTTTTTGAAGGCTTTTTTGAAGTCTATAAATGCTTCAGCAAGTGGCAGATAGTATTTTGCTGCTTTTCTTTCAGCTGATTTCTAAAATGCTGGTGGTCCATGGTCGAATAGCTTCTCCTACAGCCAGATTACTCTTGTGGTTGGTTTTCATCTAGTGTTTTGATAATCCTGTTGGTGATGATTTTTGCGAAAAGTTTTTAGATGCAGTTGAGCAGGCTTATAGGTTTGTTGTTGTTGAGGTCTTTTGGGTTCTCCTTTTTTCATATAAAAGCATTATAATTGCAATGTTTCAATCTTCGAGCATAAGTTGGATAGAATAGCCGGATTTTTTGTGATGATTTTACCTGCTTTTTCTCAGTAGATCAATGGTGATGTTGTCTGGTCAAAAGGCCTTTCTTTTCTTTGTTTGTTTGATGACTTGTTTCAACTTCCGTGAGATTACTTCTGGGAAACCTTTGAGCTGATTGCTCGCGTCTTGCATATCCTGTTCATTGTTTTGTAGTCCTTGTTTGGAGGAATTTTTTCCGGTAGAATTCTTGGAGTTTTTGGTAGAATTCTTGGGCACAATCTCTGTTATTGGGTCTCCATTTTATTCAAGTATGCTGGTTATTGCTTCCGCCCTAAATTGAGGCTTTTGTTTATAGCTTTGAAGCCCCGTCTTTCTTCGAGAGTCGATTCGATGACTGTTGTCGTGTATTTTCTTTCTTTTCTTTGTTTCTTTTTGACTGTTTCAGTACAATAGAATCAATAGTAATAATCAAATGTTATGTTTAAGGACATTTTGATAATTAAAGAATAAATGTGATCCCGAAAAATATATTAGTGGGCGATACTCAATTAGCAAATAATTGTTGCAGGCAGATTAGACCGGTCATACACCTAGCGCACCCAGTGATGCGAGGATTCGCTTGGGTAGACATCTTATACGATTCTAAATTGCTAATCACTAGTCAACTATGAGTTGCGCAATTGAATAAACATTTCAAGCTTAGAACGGCACAAGCTCATAAATCGAATAGCCAGTAGAGCTTATCAAATGTTATGCAAGACCAACATGCTAATCTCTACCCAACAGCGAAGTAGAATAGGATTAGCTTAATCTGGCACAAGGCTTTTCAAACAGAATACCCAATGAAGCTTGTATTCCTTTGTGTAGTAACGTTTTGCAATATCCAATTGCTAACCACTACTACGCGGGGAAACACTCAGCATTTTTTAATATAGAAAAAAAAGTAATGAAATAATCTCCAACGGGAAATATTTTTTTCATTTTCAGTCGTAAATTAATATCTGTCAAGTCGAGTCGAAATGTGCAGGTCTCATGAAATATGGCAGAAGCTATCGGTTTTATATCCATGAACAAATATACGACATGAGATGTGGACTTTGCTATAAAATATTGACATATTTGAATAACGAGCATTATTTGACCACAGACCAACTAGATTCTGAGTGGCATTGCTCATGTTAATCTGGTACAATTCCATGATTGAACAATTCTCCCCTAGGTCCGAAGAAAGAAAGTTACTGGAGTGTTTTTTTTCATCTTTCTGCTGTGAAACTAATTTTACATGATGCAACAACAGAAACAAGCAATAAAACTGCACCGTTTGGCGGATTTCATTACAAATTGCCACCTACTATGTTTAACTAAACAAGCATAATGTACTAATATGATGCGCCATGTAATAGGCTATATTTTTTGTCTGTAATATTCCTCAAGGCTGATAACTATTAAATCCTAATTATAGAGTAGTTACCCTTATTTCTTTTCGCAAATGCTTGAAAACCAAGGTTCAATCTGGTTGAACATGAACTAGAAAGTGCAGAGCAACAAAATAATTTTGACATTTTTCAAGTACCATAAAATTGAATAATGATTAGAATAATGGCATTATTTTTGGCCGGAGTCGGAAAACTAGTGTCAAATAAAGTAGAATGTGTTTCTGCAATACGGTTTAGTTGGTTTTCACTTCACACGTCTTTATGTTCACCTCTGCCAACGAAGTGGGTCCACATTCTATGCATTCACTAGTGTCCATCTGTCCAACTGTCCAATCAATATCCCCAAACGCTTCAAATGAATTTCCTGGGAGAATGGGTCAATTCGCTTTTGATTGAGAGATAATTCCATTATTCCGTGGGAAAAGAGGTTAAAGACGAACAGTTAACAAAAAGCTTTCATCTTAATTTCAAAGAAATTAACTCAATATTTATACAGTTGAAATTTTCCCCGTAGTATTTTCAATATTTTCATCCAGTTCTCTGCGTATGGCGTTGGCAGTGATATGCACTCACCAAGTGTTTCCTATTTTTCATTTTTTTCCATCTGATTCCTGCCTTGACGTCTGCTTCCGCCATATTGCCTCTTTATTTCTCCTCTCCGTCTCCTCTCAGCCTCCATTTCAACTTTCTTTTTTTCTGATCCTAATTCTACAAAGCCGGCTATGTATCAAATAAGTAGCTATTTCTTCATTCAGAAAAGGCAAGGGTAAAAGATTCACCTCTAACCTGACAAAAGGCCTATGCGAACGCATACCATTACGGAATGCCAATTTCCAGCGAATACAACTGTAGGTGTCCGACATTTAAAATAAATGAGAGGACATTACCTATCACCATACCTATTACTGAGCTGACCCTGCAGAGACCTTTTACCATAGGTCACAGCAAAGTCATTTCAGTCAGGTGAAAAGATTGAGGTCGATAATTACCCAGTTTGAACCGATCTCAGGATTTCCACCATTAGTCCTAAATTATCCCCATGAAACCTATTTATAAAAACCACTTCAAATTGGTGATTGGATTGTGAACATTGGAAGTTCAACAAAAAGAAAAGGCAATTTCAACGCAATAAAATGGTTCTCAGAGTTTTTGGTTGTGACATGAACGACCTTGGGCAAAAGTAGCTTTTATCCTTCTTCACCACCCTGTAAGTACCCTAATTTCAAAACACAACTTTTTATGGTTTATTTTTCGTCTGTTTTCATTTATTC
This sequence comes from Thysanoteuthis rhombus, assembly GCA_963457665.1. NCBI lineage: Eukaryota > Metazoa > Mollusca > Cephalopoda > Oegopsida > Thysanoteuthidae > Thysanoteuthis > Thysanoteuthis major. Next base: position 19,906,147 of record OY735221.1, on the reverse strand, counting down.
CTATTCGATTCTCTCGCAATTTAATCCACCTCTGCTGACGCCTCTACCATCCCTCGCAATCAAATCCTGTCGTTTAAAAAAACCGTGTGAACAGTCAACGAATTCACCGAATATAAATCATTTGCTCGTAGTTTTTTGCCTTGGAATATATTTTGGTTATTTTTGGTTATTTCAGGAAGCAAATTCATCTCTCGATATCATTATTTATGATGGAAAGTACATAAAAGAAATCACACACAAACACACACACACACACACAAACACACATATATAATTATATATATATATATATATATATATATATATATATATATATATATATATATTAACGCCTTGCACATATTTAAGTAGAAAATGCATATATATGTCTCTAATCAATACCTGACATCCCCCACATATATACATATAATTTACGCGGGTGATGTATCTCAACTTGAAATTTACAATTACTGAGACAAAAATACATATTTCCAAACATACAATGAAGAATAGAATATAAACAAAAGTAACGGTGGAAAAAAGGGTTTTTGGACATTAGTGAAAATCTCTCATAAAAAATGTCTGTACCTGCACTTTCTAAACCTGTACAGACATTTTCAAATGTTCCAGCAGTACTTAACCTAGGTAAGATTTCATCATAGTTGATATTCATTACTTTTCAATTTTTTAATGAGGCAGTCTTGATAAAAGTATAGGTGATCTCAACCTAACAAAAAATGTTGTAATCAAGTGATACAAAGGTTTTAGCTACAGGACCAAGGCCAAGATGTAAAATTTCCTGTCAGTACTGTTAGACCGATTATTCTGTCGTGGAGAAATTTGACACCAAAAACCTCCCTCGAACTGGCACCCCATGAAAAAATTATCTTCAAACAACTCGATAAATGCTAAGAACAGTCAAAGCGAATTCAATCCTATCTCGAAAGAAGATCCAACATGATTGAGAGCAACTGGTACACCAAAATACTTTTGAAGAACATTCTCTAGTTAGATGAATCAAAAATTGAACTTTTAAGCAAAAGCCTGCTTGGCACACATGGAGAAAAGATGAATGCACCAATGATCCAAAAATATACCACCTTCACAGTAAAGCAAACTGGTGGAAGTATTATCTTTTGGGTTTGTTTCGCTTTCAATGGTCACTTCACATGATTGAAGAAAACATGAATGGGGTGTTGAATCGGAGTATGTGTCCAGGTTAGACCTTGGGATGAGATAACGACCCAAACCATACAGCAAAAATAACTGGCGAGTAGTTTGATCAGAACAATGTGGAGTTGCTCCAGTGGCCGAATCAATCATCTGAGTTGAATCCAATTGAAATCTTATGACGATTGAAAAATCAAATACATTAGAGGAACCCAAAAAACATTATTGATTTGAAAGTTGTTTACAAGGAACAATGGTTACAAAAAACGTCTCTTAGCAGAAACTGCAAACCAGGGCTATGCAACTAAGTATTAAAATATGACACCAATGTATCTGAATAGAAATGTTAGTTTTGTTTAGATCTTATTTTACATTGTATGTTTAGGAATATGTATTTCGTTTCTCAATAACTGTTAATTTTATATCAAAATACATCACCTTCGTAAATCTTCAGTAAATATTGGCATAGGAAGTATATTAGATAAGTATTTGGTAAGTGTCCAAATACTTGTTTCCCCTCATTATATATATATATATATATATATATATATATATATATATATATATATATATACACACACACACGCACACATATATATATATATACATATAAATACATATATATGTGTGTGTATTATCTCACTATCACTCCCTCTCTATCTCCCTCACTCTATCAATATATACATATGTGCGTTTATATATATATATATATATATATATATATATATATATATATATATATATATATATATATATATATATATATATATACACATTAAATGACGTGATTTTTTAGAAAACTGAATACAGGTCATACTGAGACTCTTCAATTTTTATCCTCCGTTTTTAAATGTTTCGTTCCGGTAGGCACTTTCTTTATTTGAGTTCATTTTGTTCCTTAAAAAGAAACCACATCTGCTTCATTGTAAAGCATCCTATGACTCCTTTCTATCCATTTTTTTCTTAGCAAAATTCAAAACATTTTGTTGTATTCATATTTCTTTCCTTCAATTTTAGGCGAATTCCCACATTTTATCTTACTTAAATGTCCACATTCGAACATTTTTATCTTCTCACACTTCATCGTTGGTTCTCTATTCTTTCCACTTTAGTTTCTCACACATTTTTTTTCACAATCCCTCTCTTCATTTTCTCACTCCTAATTCTCTCTTTAATCAAACTCTCTCTTTTTTTTCTCATCCCCTTCTTTAATTTCTTATTTCCTGTCTTTCTTTTATCACCCCTTCCCTTCGTTTAATCACATTCTCTATTTATTTTCTCAAAACCTTCATTTCCACAATTCCTCTCTTTATTTACACATTCCTTCTCTTTCTTTAATCACAGCCTATTTTTATTTTCTCATCCTTTCTCACCAATTTCTCAATTCCTCTCTTTATTCTCTCAACCTTTCTTTAATCACCGCCTTCTTTATTCTCTCATCCTCTCTCATTAATTTCTCAATTTCTTTTTATTTTATTTTATCACCCTCTCTCTTTTTTTTGATCATACCCAATCTTTTACTTATTCAACGTCCCCCCTTTCCAATTTTCATATTTTTCCATACTTCTCACATCGTGATAACTGTTTTCTAATGTTCAAATTCTTTTTCACAGTAACCGATTCATGACTGCGTAGTCAATTTGATTGACACTAAAAAATGTTTTTGCAAACACTTTTTATTGATTTTTAATAGATTCTCGATTCACCCTGTTGCTTTTCCTCTAATTTCTAATCTCATTCCCTTCTCCTCTTCATCGTACACACATACACACTGAACATTTTTTGCCAAACAATTGTTCATTTTGTAATAAAAGCATCTAATTAGGTACGCTTGTATCCAAAGTCATTTTAAGCAGATTCGGATATTGAGCCATCATGAATTCTCAATATTTCGCCCGTTTAAACAATAATTCAAAATAAATGCCTTCGAGAACTTTTCTCAGATCAATTTTTCTTATCAGCGATTATTTGATATTGACGGCATAATTAGTTGCATTTATTTACTCTTCATAGATTTGTAGAATTGTTATTTGGATAATACATGCAAATTATTGGAAATTCAAGACAGTCACCATTTTCCAGATTGTGGCTAATCTAATTTTGGTCTGTAATAATTTAGGATAGTAACACTGCGTAACCAAAGGAAAAGGGGTTACTTTTGTTTATCGTCTGAGTGGAGGGAAGAGAGTTAGTTGAAAGTGAAGAAAATACGGCGAGATCTTTACAACTAAATTAGCAAATTGACCTGATAGCTTTTCCGCTTTGGATACCTGACCCATATATCATCATCATCATCATCATCATCATCATCAGTTTTTTATCGTCTGTTGTTAGATACAGACCTTCCCCAGAATCCGCCACAATTCTCTATCATGAGCGTCGTGGAGCCAGTATTTTCTGAATTTGTCTAGTTCATCTTTCCATCTTGTGGTCTGTTGGCCTCAGTTTCGTATGTGATCTCTGGAGATCTACGTTGTGAGTCGTGATGTCCATCAGTTGTCTGCCATTCTTGCAACATGGCCTGCCCATTGCCATTTAAGTTTTTAGATAGATTCTATGATGTCTCAGACTCCCGTTTTCTCCCTGATAAACTGTGTCGTCTTATAGTTCTTTCATGTAAAATTGAACATGATTCTATCGTGTGTGCGTTGCATGCTTCTCGGTTTGCAGGTGTGTTCCTTGGTTGGGTTCGATGTTTCAGCTCCATAAGTGACTATCGGGAGGATGCATTGGTTGTATGCTCTTCTTTTTACGATTATAGGGATCGTCTTGTTTTTGAAGGTTAAGCTTGCTCTGCCGAAGGCTTACCATCATAGAGTGATTCTTTGCTTGATTTCCTCTTTTGAGAATCTCATGGAGATTCGTTGTCCTAGGTAGATTTAGTGGTCTACTTTTCCCAGTTTTGCATCTTCGAAATTTGATCTTTGTGTTTTTATTTCCGATTTGATTGTTGCACATGATCTTTGTCTTACTGAAGGTTATGTGTTGGCCGACATTCTTGTTTTCTTCATTTAGTTCATCGACCATTAGTTGGAGGTCATGTCGGTTCTCTGCGAAAAGGACGATGTTGTTTGCCAATCTAAGGTTGCTCAGATATTCACCGTCTATTTTGATTCCTTTATTCTCCCAGCTCAAGGTTTCGAAAGATCATCTCAAGGTAGGCTGTAAAGAGTTTGAGTGAGCTGGTATCACTTTTCCCCACTCCTTTTTGGAGCTGGAAGGGTTCAGAGTCTTTATGTAGCCTGATAAAGGAGTTTCTGTGATTGTGTATATGTTGTAGTACTTTGACGCATACAAGGTCTTCACCATGTTGAGTGATGGCCTTCATGGCCATGGGAATTTCCACAGAGTCGAATACCTTCTTGAAATCAAAAAATGCTACAGCAAGTGGTATTTTGTATTCTGTTGCTTTCTTCTTCCGCTGATTTATTGAATGGAGATGGTCCATAGTCGAGTAACTTCTTCTAAATCCAGCCTGTTCCTGTGGTTGGTTTTTATCTAGTATTTTAGTGATCTGGTTGGTGATGGTTTGTGTTAAAAGTTTGTATATGCAGTTGAGTAGGTTTACTGGTACGTAGTTGTCAAGGTGTTTAGGGTTTTCTTTTTTATGTAGAAGCATTATGATTGCCGTGTTTCAGTCTTTCGGGACTTCACTGTCTTAAACTCAAGTTGAATAAAATAGCTAGCTTTTTGTTGACAATCTCACCAGGTTTTTTGAGTAAATTGATGGTAATGTAATTTGGTCCAAGGGCCTTTCCCTTTTTCATTTGTTTGATGGCTTGCTTTACCTCCCATGGTGTAACTTCTGGGAAGTCCTCGAACTAATTGTCAGCGTCTTGTGTATTCTGGTCGCTGTTTTGCTGCCTGTGACTTGAAGAGTAGAGTTCCTGGTAAAATTCTTGGGAACGTTCGACAATTCTGTCTCTGTCCGTTGTTATGTCTCCATTTTGTTCGAGTATGCTTGATATTTGCTTCCACCATGATAGCTTTTTGATAGCTTTAAAGCCCCGACGTTTTTCGAAGGTGGTTTTCATGATGGCTGCCGTATACCTTTTTTGTCTTCTCTTAGTTTCTTTTTTATTGTTTTGTTTAGTTCGGTCTCTTCTATTTTTTCCCTTGTGGTTGTTGTTGGTTTGAGATTTCTACGCCTTTCAAAAAGTTTTCTCGTTTCATCTGGGATTTTGTCAATGGTCTGTGTGTTTAATGGCAGCTTCTATTAGAGAAGTTGCTATTTTCCTGTGGTGTTCGTTGATGTCGGTGTTGTTTTCGTCAATATGGATATTAAATCTGTTTTTCTATTCCAACTTGAAGGGCTGGGTGGGTTCATTTGATAGGTTTAGTGGTTGCAGCTTGGTGTGGAACATTTTCCTGCGTTCTTTATTGCTGTTTACTTGCATCTTGCTTCTTACCATTCTATGGTCTCTCCCTATGTTTACTTGGTTTAGAATTTTAATGTCTTTGATGGTGTCGCTTTTGTCCGTCAGGATATAGTCTATTTCGTTTTTGGTTTCATGGTTGGGGCTCTTCCAAGTCCAATTTCTATTGGGTTTCTTTTTGAAGAATGTATTCATAATTTTGAAATTGTTTGCAGTTGCAAAGTTTACAAGATTTTCACCTCTCTCGTTTCGTCTTTTGATTCTGAATACTCCAACGCAGTGTTCATTTCCTTGTCCTACTTGTGCGTTGAAATCTCCTTTGATGACATTGGAGTATCTTTTGGTATCTTGTAAGAGATCATCATAGAAGTTGTTAATTTCTCCTCTAGTTGATTGCAAAGTGGGAGCATAGACTTGGATGACATTTAGCTTGTACCTCTTTGACAGTTGTATGGTGACACTAGCTATGCAGTCTGAAATAGCTTTGAAGCCTACTACGTTGTCTTTGTGGTCTTTATTGATGAGAAAGCCGACTCCACTTTGTTTCATTTTCTTCCTTCTGTAGTTATTGAGAAGATGTTAGCTTTTCAATTCAATTAGTTCTTCTGGTCTTCTTGTTTCGATAGAAAAACCTATGATATCCCATTTGATGTCTTTGATTTCGTTTTCTAGATGGGTCAGGTGAGAGTGTGTTGAGGGTGTTCCGACGTTGTAGGTGCTGATGTATAACGTTGTTCTCTTGTAGAGGGTTTTTAGGTTTTGTTTGGGTGGTCGCTGTTGGCCCCCCCCCCATGGCAAGTGATTTGGCTGGGCCTTTTGGGTCCGAGAACCCAGCATGTACGGCTGGTATAACTTTCATTGTGCAAACCATGGGGAGTATTGGGCCATGGCCGGCCACGCTGGCCCGTGACGTGTCGGTAGGGAATCTGGTGGATTGGTCACTGCTGGTATCATTCGGAGTGGCCTCAGAGCTCCACCGGCCCATAGCACCAGTTTTATCTACTCCTGGTTGGTAAGCAGACTGGCCTCAGTGTGTGCGGCACTGTAGAGGATGAAGGATTAGGATTGAAAGACTTGAAAGGGTGTGAGAAAAAGTGTATAGGTTTTTTTTATCTGTTATTTACGTGGCTTATCTGGATAAATCAGCCCAGCTTACATCCTCTCTTACGGGATCAAACACTCGTTTTCCGGAGCATGTCACTTAATACTTGACAGTTCTGGTTGACGGGTCAGTCACATGTTTGAGGGAAAGGTTGAATTCACCACCTGTCTTGTCTGAACCAAATTAAAAATCTTAAGAATCTGGAGGGGGAATTTTTGTCGGTAGAAATTCCTCAACATTTCATTGGCATAGTATGATCATGTGATTATGTGATAAGCTACACCCTCTTCTCTGAGTACAATGCTGAACGTCAAATAAAGTGTTTTGGATAACGCACATCAAATTTGTTATCTATCCTACGCTGAAGTGGTTGCACTTGGAAACCGCGTACAGGACTGTTCAATAAAGAGACTATTGGTGGATATGCCTGATTAGAAACTATGCCTGTCACGAGCAATTAGTGCTTATATTGGCTTTTGTCACGTACACAATCACATTCAAGACATCAAACGCTATTGTTAAACAAAATAAAATAATGAATAAACGAATTAAAAAAAAAACATCGTCGGCCCCCACATGCCCTATTATGTAACTTTACATCCATCCATTTTGAGGAAAATATTTAATGCTTCAGGCGTGTAAAACCTGATATATTTTTCATCTATAAAAAAGAATTAAAATGTTCTTTAAATATCTTCTACTCTTTTCTTCTCTCTGGCCTCACAGGAAATATACAAAAATCGAAAAGGAAAATGAGAACAAGAACACATAAAAACAAATACACATGAGGGCAGATATAGATTAGCAAAGTGTATTTGGAATCAGTAAGGCTCTCTGGAATAGAGAAAAACAATTAAACTGCAAGTGGCTGCAGTAATCTAAACCACAAAATGATAGCGTAATTATTTTCAAAAATCCTTTTGAAGTCTGTTTTCCAACATTAACATCAAAGATACAGAATGAAATAAATGAAACAAAACAGTCCCCACGTGCCTGTCTCTTTTTTTCTCCTTCTCTCCATTTTCTGATGTCTTGAGGGAAACAAAACAAAAAAAAGAAAACTGAACGAATTAAAAAAAAAAAATCAAATCTATCGTTGGTCTCCATCACACACCCTATTACGTAACGATGACAAAATACCAAACTCAAAATAAGCGATAACAATAACTATCCAAAACTAGAGTCTATTGTGGGAAAGTCTGTTCCAAACTTCCCATCAAAGTAACAGAATGCATTTTCACTTACTTTGCCTAACACAACCCTTCTTAAATATGCAGAAAACATTGCTGGACTGATTTGCGTATGGAAGACCATGTTGAAAATGAAAGGTTTGTCATTTTTACGATTTTCATCGTCACCACCATGAATATCATCACCAATATTATCAATAATAATAACAATGATAATTCTTCACCATTAAAAGTAATGTTAGCATGCTTCTATTTGGACCATGCTTAGCATTTCAAACTTCTTTCTTTACCCTTGCTCTTGAGGTTGAAGATTCCATAAGATGTAAAACCAAGTAGTAGATATCTATGTAAAAAGTAGAAAAGTAAAACAGGAATGTAAATGGTTGCAGTAAATGTATTTATTTATGAATTAGCTTTAAAAAAATGTAAATAGTACTTTACGGAATGTTTTGAGGATGGGAGATAATCCAACGATGGTGATAGTAATTTGACAACCTGTAAGTGAAAGAACGGTAAGAAAATTTCTACATCCTAAATTATTTTTGCAATCACTAAGATAAGGCTTGACGTATTTCGCTGCGTTTCAATCGGCGTCTTCAGAACATCTATTGATCTCGCTGAAATGACAACTGGAGTCTTTAACGAATACTACGACGGAGAAAGGGGGAGACGGAAAATGCCGAAGTACATTGCAATGCCGATTGAAAAATTCGTGGAAACAGAGAGTGGGTCAATGCAGTAAAAAAAATCTTTTAGAGAATGCACGACAAAGTCCAACCGTTTCCCTGGAAAGAAGGATGTTCTTTCGTTTTTGTTGATAACTTCAAAACATCGGCGACGCAGAAGAAGTTTTTAGTTAAATCAAAGCATTTTCGTAAATCAGACAGGTACACTATTCGTTGTTTATTTTACAAAATATTTAGGCTTGACCAAATATTGGATTATGACAGGGTAAAGGGAAAACACTTGTAAACGTTCCTTTAACTAGGACACACTCAGAGAGCACATACCTCTAGGAACAGTGTACTAACTAAAGATCCCCCCAAAATCTAGAAAAACGGGAAAGAACTTTAACACAGAATTATTGAGTTATTCTCCATTTTACCTTTTGATTAAATGTTTGTTTTTAATCTCTTCCATAGAATCGTAAAATACCTCTCAATAGGAAAAAGATTCAGGATGCGCCTCAAAATTTGTTCAATTCTTTCGTCATCAATGGCCCATCCTTTCAAAAATATTATTGAAATTTATGGAGAATGTTTTTGAGATGTGCGGAGAAACAGATGGACGAACAGGAAGATGAATAGAGAGACAAACCCGAGTGAATACAGATAAGTCTTTGAACCTGGCTGGCACAGACAAATTAAGGTGCAAATGACACTTGGCCCCTGCAGTCAATTAAACTGAATTCACAAGCCACCCAAATCAAGTTCAAGGGGTGGGGTTAAAGCTTTGACATTTTGTCAGGCACAACTATACCAAAGTAAGTTAAGTCAAACAATGCTATTGGTGATTCAAAAGAATCATTATCTGTGTATTCGTTGAGATTAACTTAAAAAAACATGAGGCTAAATCGAAACAGAGAATCCAAGATAAAAAGATTGGGTTACGCCAGTTTTTTCTGTATACAAAATTAGCTTTCCAAATTTCGGAGCGTGAGAACTAACCACTGATGCGGCTTTATACAGCACAAGGCAAAATTAGGAATAGAATATGAGCAGGAATATTATGTAAAACAAATACACCGTGACTGTTTTGAGATTTTTGACTTTTTCTTGACAACGCTTACTTCGGCATAAGCCATAATGGTTTAAAATCACGATGGAAAGCTCGTGTTACACTATTTTTTTTAATGTTGGAGGAGCCAGAAAATCAGCATTTGAAATTCTGACTTTTAACTTTAAGCTGGAACACCGACTTTTGGCACCAGTGGGGGTTACGTTATAGCACTTTATCCGAAACGTCAATTTCTCTATTCCGAACATCACTTTATAACCATTACTGTACGTAAATATCCACGTGACGATGTAGGTCACCGGAAATTCCTGATCTCAATATAAAGAAAATAGAAGATATTTGACATAATTAACATTTGGAATATGCCCGAAAAACATTTTTTCCGAGGATTTCCTCATGATGGCATCTATTGCAATATTTAGTAATATAAAATATACAGGCTAATGATTTTATATATTATATCATGTACTAGCTGTTTATAGCCCGTGATATCATGTGTGGGTGTATGAAACAAAGAATGGAAACTTTTCATCATTTCAATGATCACATATAGTGTGACCCAGCAATCACTAAAAACGTACATTGAAATACATTGGAACTTTTTTTTATAATACTTGCTTTCTTCGTAAGAGATATGTAAGGTTTGTCGAAAAGTTTTAGTGAGTAATTTTTTTGACTGTGAATTGAAATGTTGTGCATCGTGACTGAAACTTTTATTTCCCCATACTACAAAAAACAAAAAAAACAAACAAACAAAACAAATGCTATCACTACGTAGAGAAAATATAGCAAATCCTGTTTTACTGTCTGTGTCAAACAGGAAGCGAACTATTTCAAACCAGAAATAGTTTTGAGACGAGAGCAGAGAAATGTAGCTCAGTCTTTCCGTATATGGCTCTGAACAGCACAATTTCCAGGGGTTAATTCAAGCTAAATCTACGTGGATCTCTCTGTTTGGGCTCCCTGTCCTCCAAATACATATAGTCCATTTAACTTTCATCCAACAGGTCTAGTCACCTGTTTTTTTCAGATATCGGTCACACGTCGCAAAAAAAAGAAGAAAAAAAAGCTCATCGTCTTATCTTGTCATAGTGATTAGAAGAGAACTTATTTGTACCCTTCAGAGAAGTGTTTTCAATTTCCTAGCGAGTTAACTAGGTATTTACGTAATTCGTGTTATCACAGATCGGACGTCTCAAACTTATCCGTCAAAACTTTCACTTATTCTAATGTTTAATTTTACAGGTATACTCCGCATTTTGAAAGTTCACTTTGTGGCACTTTTTCGCTTTCACCGAAATGCAAAAAACGAAAATAGCTTTCAGCGTTCGATGTAGAGTCGTTATAGAGGCAGTGCAGACTGTTTTCCTCTCTGTTGCATTCCTTTGTCTCCTGTAATTCCCACAAGCAAACCTTGTACGACTCAGCCAAACATACCATGATTTTTCATAGGAACACAACTTTCAGATGTCGAGGAAACTTGTAGAGTGAAACAGCGAATTCTTGCGATGAGGGAAAATAGTTTTATATCATGTGCTATAGAGAGATATCTCTTTCATCCAATCCGATGTGCTTACATAATTTTATGATGTGGAATCTTAAAACAAAGTCTACTGTATGCGATACGTATAAGCTAATCTTGACCGATTTGTTGCAGGTACAGTTAGGATTGTGTGAAAGAGAGTAGTAATGGTAGATTGGTTCTGTGTAGCGACTGGATGGTTTAGTTGTTGAAAACACAGGTATTTGTCTTCATGTGTTTTGTTTTTACCGCCAGTTGCTGACGTCACTATAAGCTTTGATGAAGGAAGGCAGTCGATAATCGCCATGACAGAAGGAAGATTATGGGCAACAAGTATGGACGCAGAGATTCGTAATCGTAATAAAGTCACATACAAATGTTTAGACACACAAATAGAACGTACATTCAATGCAGAGACATTTGCAACAATACGTATAGAGCTGAAGAGAAAATACATGTAAACATTAATAAGATCCATCGTGATAGAAGATACCTTTTTAGATTACATTACTACGCAGCATCTTTATAGTGAAGGAGAGAGTTGGTTATTAGTTTATTGAGGAAGGAGATTGAATCAATGATAGAATGGATATGTAGTATGAACTTGTAGCTAGGTAGAAGAGGAAGATAGAAGATAGCGTTTAGGCAAAAGGTAGGAGCTTTTTGCAAAGTAGTCTCAGTAGCCGTGATTTGAAGAAGAGGAGGTAACTTAAATGCTTTGAATCCATAAAGCTTGGTGTTTTGGAAGATGAAAGAACTGGGTATCAGTGGTAGGCTTGACTGCTAAATTGATGTTGGACACCAGAATTTGCGATCGATTATGGGCAACTTGGGGATCATTATCTGACGTTTTATGGAACTTTCTATCAAACTTTTATCTAATGTCATGATGTTTCATACCTTTCACCTGGACCAATCCTTGTCCTTTTTTTCCAGCGATTTATCTTCATGTTGAGATGCTGATAGCTAAACGGTTAGCAGCCACAGCAAGTGAAATTGGCGATCTAGGTTCAAACATCGACTGAGATACATTATTTTCACACTAATGGCCTTGGGTAGTGCACAAACCCATTTCCTCTTCATCCCATGGGTAAAATCGTAGAAGAAATGAATGACGCTTCATCAGGTGCTTGTTGTTTCTAAGTCAATAGTCACAAATTGCAAAATCACGAAGACCTTCAAAAGAACTTCTAAATCTAGCCAAGATAGAAGAGCGTGGAGAGAAGTCGTGATACGAGATGCCAATCCAAGGGCGGCCTGATGCTGTCCCACATAATGACACTATCTACATTTCTATCTCCATTGTCTTCTTTTTCTTCTCCCTTTGGTAACTTTATTTCTCTTTTAATCTGTAGAGCTTTAACTTTTCTTTCTCTCTATTTTAGGTGTTTTCTCTTTTAATCCTTACTTTCCTTCCTTTTTTCTTTCTTTTTCCCTTTTTCTTTCTAGATTTCTTTCTCAATTCTTCAATGTAGCCCCAGTTTTTTATTCATTTTTGCTCTTTTGTTTTCATTACGTATTTTTCTCCCCCCTCTTCTTTTCCATCTTTTTTCACCACCTCTCATAACTTATCGATAAGTTCAATATCTTCTGTTGTTGTTGTTCCCCCCTTTCATTCTTTCTGTCTTCTTTTTATTTTATTCCTTCCATTTTTTTTCCTTATTTTCTCTTTTCCTTCATTCTCAATCTTACTCCACTTCTTACGACTACGAAGTTTCTTTCTCTCTTTGGTTCTTTTTTTCTCAATCTCTTATCTTTTTAACGTTTTCCTTCTTCCTCTTCTTCTCTCCCTTCTTCTTCCTCCTCATCTTTCTTCTTTTTTTCTTCAGAGAATCGCTTGCAATCCGAGCAAAACTGTGTCTCTGCATTTAAAATGCCAAATCCTTCGTATAAGTGATAAACACACGTTAAGAATACTTCAAATTTGCTTTTTCGAAACTCTTCGTATTTGTTCATCACCTTGCGTTGAAATTTGAGAAAGATATCAATCCTTGTTCGTTCCTTTCATTCATATATATTCCTGATCATAAGCCTTTCATTCCCTGCTAAGAGCGAAAATGAATACCCTGAAAAGCACCAGCTTCCTCCTCATATTCTTTGCCGAATGCAACATCGTACTTATCTATGTGTATTTATCTTCATTCATAAGCAAAACAAATATATAAACAAAAGCGTATGTGAACACACACACACATACACACACATCTTCAGTGTTTAAGTGGTTACCTTATGGTGATAGTGCTCAATATACTAAATTTCAAATAAATAGATAGATATTTACACTTTTGTTGTTACTTATCAGTTTCAACCCATTGCAATCAACGGACAAGCGTTTTTTTCTGTTTTCATTTTACCTTCATATATGTATTATTATTTTACGAGATATTTTTTTGGGGATGGGGTGTTTTTCATTGCTTTTTCCCCTGTGCGCATGTGTGTTGAAGTCACGGCTGCCTTTGGTCAGGCGACTGCATAATTAGTCTGGATGGTATCTAAGATGGATTGATCTTTATTTCAAGTGTGATGTCGGGTCTGATGATTTAGCTGATTTACCTTGGTGAAGAGATTGAGTGGGAGGTCGCTTTTTTCTTTGATCTATTGCATAGATGTTTTTGTGAGTGAATTTTCCATTTAAGATAACTTAAGATACATGAAGTTAATTGAGATTTCTGTCTAAATCTTCATCAAACTCATTGGGTTTGTGTTGTTCCTCTTGTTTGTTGTATAGTTTTAGATTCAGGTTTTTTGGCTATTCATAACTAAATTGGGAATTTTGGTAGCAAATATCTGATTTATTTGTGTTTTAATTCTTGTTACCCAGTTAGTTGTTGAACTATTTTAGTTGTTGGTTTGTGTTGCTTTATTTGTTTGTGAGTTTCAACCGTTTAGCCATCAGCATCTCAACATGAAGATAAATCGCTGGAAAAAAAGGACAAGGATTGGTCCAGGTGAAAGGCATAAAACGTCATGGCATTTGATAAAAGTTCGATAGGAAGTTCCATAAAACGTCTGAAAATGGCCCCCAAGTTGCTCATGATCGATCACAAATTCTGCTGTCCCAAATTGACTTCTTATTTCTTTATTAGACTAATTGTATTGTTGTTTTGCTCTTTTTGATTTTTGTGTATTTTTAGGTTCGAGATTTTAGGCTTCATATTGATAGATTGTTTCCAGTCGTTAGAGTTTCAATCTTGTTGTATATAACGTAATTGGAATTTATATTCATACTTACATTTTGATATTAATCCAAATCTTTCGTTTAGGAGTGATTTGGGGTCGGGGAGAGTTATAGTTCTTTTGCAAAACAAATTTTTGTCACTTGCATCAATATATTCCCCAATCCTGAACAAGTATGTAATGCAAATTGCACATGAAGGCATTTATGTAAAAACAGCAGCAGCAGCAACAATAATAATAATAGTAACAATAATAATAATAGCAATTATAATAATAATCTAAATAAAAAAACATTAAACTTTATTCATGTTAACAAAAGTATGTAATTACTCTACTTGAAAATCAACTCACAAAAACATCTATACGATTAACTACGATGAACCGAGAACACTGAATTAAAAGTCCACCTTTCAACCCAACCTCCTCGCTAAGATAACATAACCAAACACCACATCCAACATCATCCTCAACAAAAACATCAATCTATCGTTGACAATATATAGACCAATTAACCACTGACCTGAACGAAGGCACACCCGTAACCTCAACGGAAAGAGATAGATAGATAGATAGACAGAGAGAGAGAGAGAGAGAGAGAGAGGAGGGAGAACGTTTCTGAGAGAGAAAAGTTAAAAAAATAAAAATAAAAATATTTCACAAAAAACACTGGTTGTGCATAAAACGGATATGAATCTGGTTTTTGTTTCACAACCTCTTTACTCTAATGTATGTTAATCGTAATAACACGACCACAATTCATTGGACAAATGAATCAAAAATGTAATTCATTCTAATGCTTAAATATATAAGGACGCAGAAAATTCTAGTTATTGAGTAAAATCGAAAATAATGATGGTTATGGTTACTAGTCTTCGTAACAATTCAGAAAACTAAGAAAATATATTTCACATAAACGTAGAGAAAGAAATATTGGCCAGCATTTAGACAATATTCTTTTTCTTCGAGCTCGAAACGGAACGACCCATTTTTGCTGAAAAATAGTCACTACCAATGAAAAAATACATCGAGCGAATGACAAACAAAGCCTATGTTAGCTATATCTGGGACAGACTTCAACATCTTACCTTATACAGTATGTAATGGGGAGATGTTCTCCCAATATTCGGTGGTATTCAAAGGGAATTCTTGGAAGCTTGAAAAAATGGCACTGCCCAAAGCTTCACAGAGTAGATGGCTCGTTTGAGTGACACATTGGAAGAGATAGCGTAGAATAGCGTAAGCAAAGGTCAAGGGATTGATCTCATATCCGGTGCCCACTGATAAAGATAAACAGGATATACAAGTGCAGAAAAGCCTCCTTTGGACAGTTCGATGACAGGTGTTGACGAAAAACATCCTAACGAGTGTGTTGACGAAAAGATGCGGGTTTCCGCTTTCCTGAATTGAAAGTCGAAAAAACAAGTGGTGTCTTTACCGGAAGAGGCAACATCCAGGTGGGCAGATACATAAAAAAGTGTAGGTGGGTGTGGGTGGAGATATGAAAATGCGTAGGTGCATGTGGGCGGACACACCAAAAAGCGTGGGCGGATCCAGTGATTATTGCCGTGTTGAGCAAACCAGATTCTTGGTGATCTCAGACCACAAAACACAAAGATGGCCCCAGTGTGCCCGAGAGCACTGCTCTCTCTATCCTTTCTCCAGACACCATTTGGAACTATACCAAATGAAAATATATGCCAACATTTTTATATCTCTGTATCTTGTCTTTCATTCCAGATACTTTGGAGTTTCAGGTTTATGTAACAATAGAAATTCCTCTATGCGAGGAATTCGACGAGTGATTTCAATGCATGTCAACAACCAACCACACGTTAAAAACGTGTCACGGTAAACGATCATGGAGCCCAAATCGGAAATTCATCCTCAGATATTTTCTCCACACCTATCGCACTCAGACTACTACAGCCTTGAGGTAAATTGGCAACTAATCAGAGCAATCTTATTGCACATGCGTGAACATACAATCTGTCATGAGGTTGATCAAGCAATGGAATGTCATTGAGTGAGCTTGTGTACTGTGTGACCATTCTTTACGTCTCATACATCGTTGTTTGGCAAAAAATCGAATCACTCAGGTTGATCCCCCCCTAAGATCGTCATTTGGCTCATGTGAGATTCCAGACCCTGGACGAGATTAAGGTGAACGCATCAGAACAAGTGATGGTGATCCGAATGATGCCTTTGCAGATTGTATTGATAAGTAATCAAGACGCTCGGATAAAAGTGAGAAGGTAATACTTTCAAAGGGCCAAAAACGCCGTTGCTCTAGGTGGGCTATGTCTCTGTTGATATAAAATGAATTAAAAATCACACGTGAATGGAAGATTTTGTCAAAATGCTGGAAATTTTTGCATCAATCTGATAATACGTCACAAACACAGGATTACATAAAATATTATCTTTCATTGTTCTTTTCTGAATAATAAACCATAATCTTCTGTTTTGTTTTGCTTGTCGTTGTCTTAATATCTTGCTTTTTTTTCAAAAGGCAAAAAACAATTATTACCTTTCAACATTGCAATTGAGTCAATATCTGTCGGGGACATCTAAGAAACATGTTAGCTTGATGCATACCTTAGAAACATGAATCAATTTTAACCTTTAATAACTTTTTTTTGTTGTTATTCTGCTTATCTTGATAATTCGAAACCAAAAAGTGAGTCAACAATGCATTTTCATTACTGCATTATTATAATCTCCCCCTCTTCCTGGTTTAGTGACAAAGATTCTTCAGAAAACAATGAATTCATGTTATGAAAATACAAAAGCTGGTCTGAAATCATCTAAAAATTCAAGATGAAATTTGTTTGAATTACTTTCAGCAAACACATTTTGAGACATCCGGTATGTGCTCACAAATATGTTAATATGTTTACATGCATATAATTTTGATTTTAAACCTATAGATAGGATCTTGCATATTTGGAAGTAGGAGTTCAAACTTTGACTTTTGCGTTCACGTCACGATTAGGCCCTTGGCGAATGCATGAATCCATATCTCCTACCCAGCTATGGGTAAAAGGCTAGGCAAACTGGGCCCTCTATAGCTGATGACTAGTCTAGAAGATTGACAACTCTGATTCAAAACCAGGCAGTGCACGCTAATTCAAACTCGGGTTGGCCATGCGTTGATGCTAATTGAAGCCAAAAGGGAAATCAACTCAAGAAAAATGGGACCATCATCTTGCATACAAATGACTGAGGTCGTCTATCAGTTGTACACAGTCATCAGCTGGAATCCGTAAGTTATCTCAGGACCTTTTGCAGAAGTACTTTGGCTGTGCAGAACCAACAAACCAAGGTGACCCATCTAGAAGATAGCTTGGGCGATAGATTTTCAGGATGACAGACAGGATATCCGGGAATAAGAGAACACGTGAAAAAATGGCGAAAGGGGACAAAAAATGGAAAGTCCCGAGTGGATGAAGAAACACAAAACCCCAATGCGTGTGCTGACTGATTGGGCAGTAACTCGGGGTGTCATCCATCTCCTAGAGCTTGCCCTCTTCCCAGATTTTCTAGAATTTTGAACTTTTTGTACTACAGATATACGTACCTTAGAAGATACACACATTTTTCATGTATGCCCTTACCTAGTAAAATTCTTTCGCATGGGTTTTAAATTTTTAAGACGAGAAGCCATACTTTTAGCAATAGTTGATGTTTTTTCCTCTATTTTTTAATACATTACTAAAGATGCAGACATTTTCATTCGTAAAATTTAGAACCCTTACTCGTACAGAACCAAATTTTGTTGCTTTTAATTGCACTACGTAAATTGTCTCACTAACATAAAAGATAAGGTTTCTAGTTAGTACAGGGCATTGTAAGTTATGATCTTATACAGACATGTTTTCGATCGATCGATTGGTCAACCGATCGATCGATCGAGAGAAACATTACGAATAAGAAACTACAATCAGTTTTGGATTTAATGTTATCACTGGAAAATTATAGATCAATACATATCTGCGTATCATTTGATGTACAATGTCTTCTTTGGGTACATAGATGGTGAAACCTCGTTATAACAAATCTTGAGATAACGAATTTCGGCTTTAACGAACACATGGACTATAACAAACTTTCTGGTTATTTACCAAACGAAGTTCGATAAATGTGACGAACATATGAACCATAACGAACTCAGCGTTATGGTAGATTTTGGTCCAGTATTTTGCAGCCTCTAGATCAAAGGGTAATATCTGATCTTCTCAGATCAACGAAACAAAACATTAACTTTTTGTTTTCAAATTTAAACGTTATAATGGTTGTGTTTCAATTTTGAATACTTTTTCAGTGGACATAATGTGATTAGGACAAATTTTCTGCATTCATCTGTTCCATGAACTACTAACCCTTCAGAATAGAAGGCAGGTATGTTTGTGGTCAGAGAGCCAGGGTCCAGCTTAGGGGATATTTACAGTGTGCATTGGACGTCGCAGAGGAGGGCGAAAGGCAGGGTTCAGTATTACATTATACGTACTATACGAAGAGAGTTTATTGACTATCTTAGCATAAACTTAATTTGGAACTATATATGCATTTTAAAAGTTCCCCATAACCATAATTTTATGAATCAGAATATGAACATCAAGTGTAAATACTTTTTGGGTGGTAGTGCAGATTCCAGTTTTGTAGATTCCCCAATGAAAAAAAAAAATGGCTGATATTACAAGATAAGCTCCCGCTCACCTGGCGGGTGAGAATTTCTTGTGATCCTGACAATGATGAAAAAATACTGACTGAAATTGTTAATGTTTACTATAATTAACTGAAAAAAAAGAAAAATACTATGATGAATTTCTATTTTGGGAGCTAGACAATGAAACTGGATACCGGAAGATTTTGGGGTTGAAACTTCAATGGGATAAGTTTTTATCAGTTGTGGGTCTTATTAAATAATTAGAGTATTGTGATGTTTATGTTCTCAACGATTCATGGTGGTTGCTTGCTTAGTATCACTCATCTCCAGTCGCTACACAGTAACATTTCCCTTCTTTAAAGGTAAGTGTTGCAACATTACAATGCATAAATTATATTTATTGACTCAAGCTAGTACCATATACTGCATTCATGTTGATACTTTCTCTTGAGAACCTTTATCGAAATCCAAAAAATCGCTTTTAAAAAAATGTATAGGATGCCAATATCAGGGTCTCTGTTTATATTCCTTAAAAAACGATTTCATGAATTCGGATGAATCACTAGTTTCAGACAATACATTTATTTTCTTGATATTACACTTTGGAATGTTGCAACATTTAATTTTAAAGAAGGGAAATATTGCAGTGTAGCGATTTGAGATGAGTGACACTAAGCCAGCGATCACTGTAAATCGTTGTGATAGCCCCAGATTCGCAATATTTCCGGTGTAATATTTCCGAAAGGTTAATACAATCAATTTTCTTATAGTTGACAATATTCAAAACTGGAATTTCATAAGTAGCCCAAAAGGCCATTTATACCTGATAAACTAATATATTATGTCACAGAAAATATCAGTAGGATAAAGCAGATATTTTTGTTAGGTTTTCAACATATGCTGCTGAGAAGGACCGTCAGTGACAAGAGGGTTTTAAAAAATTCATTCGGTCACTTCAGTAGAACCAGCTCAACCTTCAAGAACAAGAAAAATCCCATTAGTCTAAATAAAGGCCTTCAACCAATGCATTTTCCCGATAGTCACACATAGTGCTGAAACATGGAACCTAACTAAAAGACTGACCTTCGAACTGAAAACCATGCAACGCACACGTGAAAGAATCATGCTCATCATCACATGGAGAGATCTCGAAATCACAATTCATTTCGAAGAAAACAAGAGTCCGAGATATAGAATCCATCAGAAAACTCAAATGGTAATGGGCTGATTACGTTGCAAGAATGTCAGACAACCACATGACATACAACGTCGATCTCCAGAGATCACTTGCGAAGCTGTGCCTGGCAGGATATGAGATGGCAAGACAAACTTGAAAAGTTCAGAAAATATGGTAGAGAAGTCTGGCGAATCTCCAACGACGGACGTTGAAGGGCTGCTGCTTTTGAGACTAAAAACCCTTACTAAAAAGTGGTTAAACTGCTGTCAAAACAAAATAGATAGAAATGATTGTGGATCAATAACACTCGGTCTTCACACTTTCAAGAAAGGGGGCTAATGGTAAAGTTCTATTTACACGGCTTTGGTGCGTAATGTAAATAGTTGAGCGAGTGATAAAATTTTAAAAGGAAGGATAATGTCTAAGGAAGGGGCTAATATCACAAACGTGGGGTGTATGGGATTTAAACTCAAAAAAAGGGTACGGGCTCATGTAAAAAAAGGGGGCATAATGTTTATACGTCGAAGTTGTGTATTGTAGCAAATCTTATCGTGAAAAATAATTGATAAAAAAAAATCAGAACTCTGAAAATGTTCTCACTTGCTATGTACAAATAGTTATGCACTTACTACAGCCAAATTATATCCAAGTGTATTTCTATTTGGATCTATCTATCTACACGATTTTATTACATGAATCAATGTTAATATACGCCGGCAGCATCATAAGATTTCCTCGCAACACTGACATAATATATGCGTTCATTTCAGGATGGATGTTTATTGTAAATTAAGGACCCACTTAGAATATTTAGAAGGGTGATTTGCTAAAAACTCCACTCTGGTTCACATCCGTACTCACAGAATATTTCATGACTTTCTTTTGAATATTTTTTGTGAAAGAGTACATACGGACGGGTATTTGGCGAATTCCAGGAAGATTGTTATAATCTGCTACACTCAACAGCCGGAAAAAACAGCATAGATGATTTAGCAGTTTATACTGAATAAAAATTTGTTTTAGAAGACTTTTTTCAATTGTAAACTATGCTGAATTTCAATTCAACCAAGTGCATGAGCAAGTTTTGTGTTTAATAGAAAGTTTTTTCTCTAAAGACAGTAACTCCTTTATAAATTGGACCTAAGAGGAAAATTTCTGTACAAGCAAGAAAAAATGATGAGAGATAAAGAAAGGATTTAACAAGAAAGATGATCGACTTGCAGCCCTCACTGACAGAACAAGAAACTTGCTGCTTTTGAATCAGACATCTTTTTCATCGGAACACCAAACCACAAAGCAAATGTTTTCTTGTTCAGAGCTCTGGCTAACTAAGACACATATCTGTTCTAATTGTTTATATGTGTTGCATAACAATTTAGAATTACTAGGAAATATAGAAAGTAAAAAATAAAAATTAGTATTTGTTAAAGTCACAAATAATGAACTGTCTAAAAAGTTTTGAACATCATTGCATTTGAAAAATATTCAAGTTTAGGAACGTATGTTCATTACAAAAATATATATACTTACCAAAAATGCTACACTAAATTTTCAATAAGTTGAGTCTTTTAAATTTGACGAAAAAACTGCTTCTACACATTTGTCACTCAGACAACGCTGGGTATCTCTGCTAGTATACAATATGATATATAACATACGGCATGAAGAAAATACAAGCTATCACATATTATATGTGCAAATATCAGCCTGAGTCTTTGTCTGTTTCGTAAGAAGTTAACCGTTTTCGGAAGTTCTGATATAAAGTGCTTTCCTTATTTCATATAATAATCGGATTGTTGCCTTGACGTTTGATGTTATTGACACTGGTACATTATTCAGATTTCGTTAGGTCTTTGTTGTACTTTGTCTTCAAAATTGGCCTAACCCTTTTTCTTTTGTTATTTTCATTTCATCTTTAGAAACTAGATACAGAACCAAAGGCCAACCATTGTATCGACTGAAGTGTTATTAAGGTAAAATCGTCCAATAGATATTTGAAATAATCTTACAAATTTACTTTTTGAACCACATTATCACTATTCAACTTGAAGACTGAAGAATATATCGATTGAAAGAGCTGTGGTAATATAAAAGACGAAGATATCAGTAAAAATGTGGAGAGCAATGGAAATATTTTATTCTAGAACGTAACAACTTGATAATAAGCTTAGTATGATATAAGGTCACATTTGGAAGGATGTCAAAATAGAACTGTGTTAGGATATCATCTTAAATGAGGAAATATCCGCTTTGAGAATCAGCATTCGAAATCCTGGCCTTTACCATGGCTCAAACACATACCATTGGCGTCATAACCTGATGTAACTGAAAATTAATGCTTGTGAGAGTTTTTATACTCAAAATAAAGTAGTTTGAATTTTATCAAATCGAGGAAGGTCACAGCTATGGCTTCCGAATTTTCTACACTTACCAATCGGACCCAAGAAAATGTTTTTATCGTATTAGTTTTCGAAAGTTCCAAGTCTTTTCAGATTTTTTGCGTAAAGTTCAATTAACAACATCAGTATAATGCTAAACTGTGCTCTGACTTTGCATCCTCGAAGTTGGCCAAAATAAATTTTTTTCAACTGCATAAAGTAGATATTTAACTGAACACCTCGCTAGTAGGGCAGGTTTTCTGTCAGTAATAATGATTTTCCGAAATTCCTTGTGCATAAATCAAAACTAAAATCTCCAATTATCTGATTACAAACGATTTTTCTGTTTGATATCTTGTGAAATGTCACTATTATTCCAAAATTTGTTCACACAATTGAACAACTCTCTCCCGTTGCCGATTATACACCTAAGGAGATTGGAAAACGGTTTGACTGAAACGCTGTGGTGACAATATTAGTAACATGAGGAATGAATTTGTTTGTCTGAATAATCTTCAAATCAATCATTTTTATGAAATCATTTTTCTTCTAAATTCTAAACGTATTTTTCAATCTAAATTGATGTATAAAAATTCTCGATGATCTGACACCACAGAAATCAGTTTGATGTCTTCATAAAAAAATGCATCGAGAATATTTTCGATCTAGAAAATGAACCGCCCAACAAACTGCAATTTCTACAAGAGGGCAGCAATCGATTAGTGCAAGAGATTGATTTTTGGTCGCCTTTTTTCTTTTTGTTCAGCTTTTGAGGATATCTGGGGAGGAATTCAATTAGTATCTCTGAAACAGGCCTCTATTTTGAGGGAGGAATTCTATTTCAGTCAGTGCTTTTGAGAGAAAATAAAAAGTTGTTAAATAAATTACTGCAAAAACGAAAAAACAAAGATTGAAAAATAAGCGAAGAAGACAAAACAAGGAAGGAATCAAAAGCATTACCCCAGGATAAAAAGTGGATTTCTTTCCTTTTGACAAGAGTGAGCGGCGACAAACGATATTGGTCAACTACAAACTTTCATAAATTATGTCGATGCTCAAATAAAAGACAGTCCCACCGATGTTCTCTATCATCTGCGTGGCTCTGCAGTCGTGCACAAGATATTATTATGCCATGCAGAAAATCTTTGATGCCACGCATTATGCAAGATTAAAAAAAAAAGGAAGAAAATTTGAGTCAAAACACTTATTTGAGCCTATTCATTACCGTAGGCTGTTAGGCTCAATGGTAAGGGCAATGCTACGTGGGAGGTGGTACCCTATCTGTCACAGGTTCGATTCCCGTAAGAGCTGCATTTTCTTTGATTGTTTATTCTTTTCAAGTTGTCTACGCTGAATGCTACATTCACTGTGTAATAATTGGAGATGATTTTAAATAATCGTTTCAATATAGTATAACAAAATTCATAATACCATATATATATGTGTGTGTGTCTGAGTGTATGTATGTTTGCTAAAATCACACACACACACACACACATATATATATATATATATACATATATGCTCATACATAGAAACATTTCCTCACTCCTTATATATGTGTGTGAGTGTGCATGTGTGTGTGTGTGTATGTGTACAAGGGTTGAGAGACGGATTAACAATGGTAAATGATAAAGTATAATACACACACCTACCTAAATCCCTCTCGATTACATCAAATGATAAATTGTTGGTGGATCTGACGCCTTGTGTGCTACAGAGTAACACAAGAAAGCAGAAGGATCTGATTCAAAAATTAGCAAGTTATGTAATATGATACACACTCATTTCAACCCATCTTGATAGTACTGTATCATGTATCTAACATTATATGAGGTCCATCTTAATGATTGAAAGTCTCTTTAAATGAAACGTTTATGATAGAGAGGTTAACTGGCTGACCGACTTCCCCTGGCACATCGGAATATTATGATCTCTGCAGGAGTAAAAAAATACTTGGCATGAAAGGCAATTGTGAGAAGATTCCTTTTAACAGACAGTAAAATAAGCAATAAAACGCGCTGTAAAATTGGTTCGTTATTTGCTTTCCAAGAGATTGATCTGTGATCTGTACTCTTAGGTTCTGTTTGCATTGTAAAAGATATTTTAATGATCGGATGAATAGCAATTGGAGGATATTTACGAAGGCGGAAAGAACGCACTAAGGGCCAGCCAAAGAGGCCAAGTCAAACATTGGTCCGGCGTATAAAATTTTTATACATGGCAGCAGTCGTTGCTGATGATTTATGTTGCAGTAAATGATGCAAAGAAAGAATTCAATGTGGCAAGAAGAGAAAGAAAAATTGCATCCATTCGATTTTATGTGATTTGGGGATAATTAGGGGAAAGAAAAAAAATTCAATTCTGGAAGCGTATTCTTAATTAGGATGTGCGAGTGACCGAGCAGTTACTGGCACAGTGAATGGGATCGATGAGGGGAGTTCCAACTCTTCATACTGATGCCCCTGGGAAAGGCATGTATCGATCTTTCTTCCTGGCCAACATATGAACCAGTGTGACAGGGTAATACCCATCAACCCCGTGTCTTACTCTTACTTGAGAAAGGCCTCGGTCCAACAACAGACCTTAGAGGCTCACACGTAAGATCAAGCCTTGGAAGCATCTTTTCGAAAACTGATTTGGCAGAAAAGGGAGTAAACATAGATGGAGAAAATCTGAACCATTTAAGATTCACTGATGACGTTTCTATGACCCCAAAAGCATCTGGTAAAACATGGAAAAAAAAAACGAGAAACAACTCAGAATCGCACAGAGAGCCATGAAAAGAGTAATGATTGGGATAATTCTAAGAGATAGAACAAAGGGAGGACTATGGCGGTGAATATCACGTGATAATCATATGATAATCAAGCAAAAAATAAATGCCCATGAGCTGGCCACTTGGCCAGAAAAAATCACAACGGATGGAGCAAAAAATTAACCAATTGGTGCCAATAGGATAGTAAACGCAACAGGGAAAGACTAGAAAAACAATGAAAAGAAGAGGTTGAAAAGATGCTGTTTCATTACATCAACGTTTAGGGATCAAAAGGGAACAGACACTTTTCCGGCAATTTTAGGGGTCAAAACTGAAGACAAACTTTTTTGGTAATGGAGGGCGGTCAAAAGTGAATTCTGAAGGTCAAAGGCCAAGGAAAACTATTTTCCTACTTTTAGGGATCAAAAGAGAAGTGAAACTTATCATAAACAGATTCATTTGTGATTCTGACTGTGATTGAAGAACTATTTCCTTTACTCAATATTGATAAAGGTTGAGGAAAATACTTTCTATAATCTGATCCTTAAGTTACCTTACCATGCAAGAATTTTAAATTCTTTCACACATTATCATTGTTTTTGCATAGTTTGTTAATTTTTAAGTAGGTACAGTATTATGGGTACTATTAGCAAAATAACTTATATTGCACTTAATAGAATATTCGCTAATTTACTCCTTGATTCGTATATTCATAACTATGTAAACTTAGTGACACAGAAAATAGCTTCAGGTATACCGTTGATAAAAACCCCCCAGATATTTGCTAGAATCATTAAGACGCACGACTCATAGGTATGGAAGAGCTGGAAAGAGAAGAGGCCAGGAAGAGGTCAGAATCGAATAGGCCAGAAAAGGACTCATGCAAAAAAATTACAGAAAAAGTCCTTTAAGCCTATGAACAAAAAAGTAAATAAGGACTATATACAAGAATAATGAAGGTACACCAGCACATACACACACACACACACACACACATACACACAGACAGGCAGACAGGCAGACAGACAGACAAAAACACACACACATATATATGGATATAAGATTATGATACTCTCCACTTGGTAATGATACCCACAAGAAATTCAGGTATACATTTCTTATTGCACTGTATCGCATAGCAGGCATATCACGATGTTTGACAGCGTGAGTGAAACATTACCAATAAAAAGTACATTTCCAGTCAATATTAAGAAAAGGGAGCTTTGATGTGATCAACATCTGTTGAAAAGCTGACAAATCGATAATATTTTATACGTATAAGGAGGACAGGGTTGCTAAAAAGTTTTTTTAATCCAATAATTGAAATCTGTATATGCATCAATAATTTCAGAATGACCGGTACACCGATAGATAGTTACATTTATATAAAGAAAAGACTGACTGATTGATAGATTGATATGTATCACGAACTGATATAGATATATAGAGAAATAGATTTATATGAATGAGCTGAGATAGATATAAAGATTGCATTTGTAAACAAAAATAGAAAATGAGTACACATCAATATCGAAGTAAATTAGTCAAATTAGATTATTAAAAAGATTAAGATGATTAAGAAGGATACAAACCGATCAATATTTTGTAAAATTTGGAAGGTTAGGTAGATAATACAATATCAATATATTCGTGAACAGATTATTCCGGGTTGGAAGATATGCACAGAGAAAAGTAGACATAAATATATCAGGGTAGCAATAGAGATGCATATCAATACATGAATACAATAAGCTAGATATGCCAGGTTTAAGATAGAAATGAGGAGATCAAGACAGATTTGAAGAGAACAAGATAGATTTGAACGAAACAAGGTGAATAGATTAACGGATCACACTACGCTATATATACACAGATTAAGTCATAACTGCAGAAGTCAGTGAAGAATTAGATGTCCGTTTTGATATAAAGGTCCTTGTCCAGTGCAAGATAATCCGTTGCAACTTATCCAGTACAAAATAAAACCTCACGACTCACAGTCAGAACTTAGTTGCCATCATTCACAATAAAACAATTTTTTTATTGAATTGCCCAGAGAAGCGCAATAACGAATTTTCTGTCATTCACAGTAAATGGGTTGAGACAGATATGAAGGGAACTAGATGTATGAGAAGAAAATGAGTTGGAAACATATATTCAATATATGATCTTTTGGTACGAGTGGTGGCACAGAAGTCAGAGATGGAGAAAGAGAGAGAGAGACAGATATTCATTACTCGATGCTAGAAAGGATGCTAGTGCTAGCAGAAAATTACAAAACGATCGATTCTTTCTGTCTATTTATGTTTTTTATTACATAAAATACGCAGGTAACAAGCCCCCCCCAACAAAAACAACAAAAAAACAAAAACAAAACAAAAAACAAGGACATTATGAAGCCAGCACCAAGCAAAGGAGACGAGAAGTTATACCCCCACCATATCTTTCAGTTTGAAGATACAATTTGGAAGTCATATATCTTCGACTTGGTTGTGTTGCCAGGCGCCAATTTTGGCATTCAATATATAATGGCGATGTTTTACTCATGACATGGCTAATAAAACTCAGCCAATCGGAATCTGTGGATTAAAAAAAAACAAAAAACGAACAAACCATAATTCGAGTTAATTTTTTTTATGCCTCTTCAGTTTCTGAGGACATTTCCCAAACAATCTCTCTCCCTACTCCCTCTCTCAATGTTCCCCACCACACGCATATATATATATATATATATATATATATATATATATATATATATATATATATATATATATATATATATATATATATATTGTACATATCCATCTACACACGCACACACATACATATAAATACGTATAAATATAGTATAAAAGTATTCAAGTCGTAAGTATTTGGACATGCAGACATAATGCTTCCGATCGCTTGGCTTTAAAAGAAAACTTTCTTCTCTAATTTTTTTCAAACTTTCAAACTTTCCTCTTGATGTATTGATCATGGCTGCCAAATTTGTTTCTATAACATGACACACTAACAAACAAAAAGTGACACTACTTACTTCACTTCTCCCTTCACTCCAGCCCCCTTAAAGAATGATATATAAACGTACAACACACACACACACACACACAAACACACACACACACACTAACACACACACACACACACACACACACACACACACACATATATACATATATATATATATATACATAAATTCAATTTATAATGATCAGATAGCAATTGCATTAGATATACACATAAACATCGATTTCGCTGATTTGAAAGGTACATTTTCCATGCATCAACGTTTATTCTTCTTGCAAACAAATAATCAAAGAAATACATTATAATTTTGCAACTCATATTGTTATGGTTCACATTTTTAAGAAAAATTATTTAATTAAAAACTGAATACAACATCTCATTTGACACCAGATTACGAAGCATAACGGTGACGAATGAATATTCTTGTAGGGTAAGTGAATTTTGTTGTTATAAATTATATCGATGGTATTAGGGATGTGTCAGACCTTTTTTTCATCAGTATGTTGGTGATCTATCAGATAAGTGTGAGAGATTTAATTTCGAGAGAAACATCATATAAAGTTATATATCTTCTCCTTTCAGGGTTCACTTTTACAACATGGCATTTGTCGTTTATTCTTGATTCCCTCAACATTATTGTCCTTCAGGGCTTCAAACCCTAGTCCTTGAGGGCTTTAGGATATTTTTTGCTAACATTGTTAAATATTTTTTCGTTTGAAGAATTACATAACAGCTTAGTTTCTATCGAGTTAGGGATTTTTTATGACTGTATTAGGATGATTGGATTTCGTAGTAACATGAGTAACTTCGGAATTATCTTTTGTCTATAGCTTGCAGGTGCTAAAACTTAGGTTAAAAGTGATATCTAAAAATGTAAGGTTTTTTTATGTTGGCCTTAATTTCAACTTTAAAGTTCTTTTTTTAAATTTTTTATTAATGTATTTTTCATTTTTTTCGAATTTTTGCGCGATGCTTGTTCCTACAACTTACAAACTAACGTCTCCGTGTAGTCCTATATTTTTTGAATCCAATTTCCTAGTAAAGTTTTTCAAGTCGGGGGCCAGGTTTGATTCATGAGTGAAGTAAAATAAATGAGGACTGGAGTTTCTACCGACAAAAATATGTGGAGGGATCTACCAGGATAAAAGATGTAGAGATAAGAGGGATGATGGGAAAGGGATGACACTAAGTAAATGTGAGATAGATTCTATGGAAAGTCCATCAGATTGGTCATCCTAGTTTTGCCACTATGAAGTTATCTTAGGAAGTCCGACCTAACTACGATGAGAGTGCTTAACTTAGATAGGATGTGTTCTTGATATGAATATATGATGAAGCGTGGGTAAGAACAAAGTGTGTATAAAAACTATATTAACTATCCTAACTAAAGAGAGAAAGGAGAAAAGACGAGCTTACCTCGAAGCCGTCGGAACAGAAGAGAGAGAGAGAGAGAGAGAGAGAGAGAGAGAGAGAGAGAGAGAGAGAGAGAGAGAGAGAGAGAGAGAGAGAGAGAGAGAGAGAGCACAGTTTAAATATCATAAAGATAAGAATCAGCTATCTGATTGGTGGTTCTGCGTGACCTCAAAAAGGAGGAACAAGGAATTTATCGTTTCTACAGAGATATAGGGGTTAGAAGAAGATCCTTTCCAAAGGGCAGATGACTCCGTATATGAATAATTTTCTTCAGTTATAAAGGTGGGCATTACAGTTTCATAAGATGTACGAACTGATCAAATATGACATCTTGGTTGAATCTAGACTTCCCTCTGAAATATCAAAACCGTAGAATACAAAAAAAAGTATATAATTTATATTCAAGGGGATGCATACATTGGAAATCAGCTTTCAAAAGTCTAGTTTCTATGAAGGCTCGAACATTGACTGCTAGCATTGATTAGAGAGCTTCGTATTTCTATAACTATTCCGCTAGATATTTACCATGCTATGTCTGGTACAAGATCATACAGTGTGAAGGCCTGCTTGTCTGAATTTGGATTTGGTCAGTTCTTTAGTTCGTTTTGGCTACTCTGCCCCTTTTAAAGATATATAAGTATCTATCAATTCGTCATTTTTTTCATGTATATATCACTTTAAAACTCCCTTTTGTTTATATTGCTTGGAAATGTGCTTTTATTGGTAATGTTCCACGCTGTCAACCAGTGACATGCCGGCTATGATATGAGATATTTTCAGCAATGCGATAAAACTGAATGAAAAATGTATTCCTGTATTTCTTTAGGTTTCTTCTAACTCGACAAGAGACGCTGAAGGGCTGATGACGACGAAATCTCTTTCTCTCTCTCTCTATCCATCCATCTATCTATCTATCTATCTATCTATCTATCTATCTACCCACTTCATTTTTTGAATTATTTTTCCAGTCTTTAAACATTTATTCTCTCTCTCCCTCTTTTTCTTTTTCTCTCTTTCTTTTATGGAGCTAATTTCAAACAATCAGAAATATCTCATTCAATAAAAGATAAATCGAAAGAAAGTGGTTGTGTAAGGCAGCTGCAAATAACAGATTCATCGGAGAGGTTCACCATTTCCTGACCATTTACAATGCATCAGGTTACCTCCTATTGTTTATCTACACCATTTCTACGGATGCACCAAAGATTTTAGCGTTCACCTCTAACCTCGCATCTGCACATGGTTTTTCTAACATAAACCAGTCAATAATAATAACAACAATTCGTCTTGAGAAAAAGTGGTAAGTATATTGGAAGGTTACATGAAGAAATCCTCTTCTCTTATCGGTTCAGTGTTGTCCTTGGACACCAAATGATACCACATTAGACATTTTTTCACTTTGATTTATATCAATTGATTCATTACATTATTATTCATTTAATATGTGTAGATTTCCATTATTACTAACGCACTCTCACGACCACACCAACCATCCTCAGCAAAACTGCCATCGAGGAACCCAAACCTGATGAAATATACGATTTATACTCATAAACACTGCCTTTTTGAAAGTTGAGCAGAACTACTGACAGAATAAAATGAATCATTAGGATTAATTTGGTTGCTTTTTAGATATACACCAGCTCCCCCATTAACGTCGTAGATAAGCATCGTAAACATCACAAGTGAAACAACGTTAAGTTGAATGACTATTAGACGATTTTATGACAGCAAGTAGTGAAATTTAATTCATTGTAGCGCAAAAATTTTGCAACTAAATTTTATGTTAAATAGGCACTCAATTTTCAATTACACCTTCACCAATACGTTATCGCTTATCTATGTCTTTTTGTTCACGATGACATTATAATGAAACGACGTTAATGGGAGAGTTAGTATATTGATAGACAACTTATTACCTTTACCAACGAAGTGGGAGAATTATGTGTCAGTCGTCAGCCAATCGGTCTTTCCGTCTCTCTATCCACACAATATTACTAAATGAACTTTACCGATTCGAATTAAATTTTGTTGAGGGCTGGCCAGTGAGATAAGGAAGAGTTTTTTTATTTTTTTATCATTATTTTCCGTTTTTTTTTCTACATTCATGTACACGCTCACAACTGTCCACACTATATTTTCAAAAATTTTCAATGATTTTATATGTAATATTGTAGAGGGATGGGAAATACCAGAGAGGAAATTAATTTTTAAGTTGGATCCATGTACAATTATCTCCCTGTACGCTGTAGTTGTATGTCCACGCTACGTAATATAACTAAAGTTTTGGAGCAGATTTAGGGATTCGTTCCTGATGGAGAAATATTTTCCATTCTTTTTTCATACATTCATGCATACACTGATGTCCATCTGCACAATATCTCCAAAAGTTCTCAAAAATTTTGTAAAAGGCTGTACAATATGCCAAGGAAGAAGTGATTCATTTTCGGGATGGATTAATGCAGAATTATTTAACCTGTGTCGTTGTTACATATCCAAACCAGTTGATATAGACTGAAGTTCACGTGTTTCCATATGATATCTGCAAGAAGATTTAAATGAATCTCAAGAACATTTTGTGGAATAGTTAACAAAAGATCGTAGAAGAAATGATTAATGCGTTTTTCGGTGGTTTGGGATAATTGCACAAATACTTTCTCTGGCAATGGCCGAGGCAATAATATGCTCTCTCTGAGTGTTTTCTATTTTTAAAAATATCTGTACGGCGTAACAAATTCGATAATCTATCTTTGTATATCAGGTAAGATTTGTTGTGAACTCTCAACTGAGAAACATTTTGTGAGGATAAATGAGACTCAGACCACAAACAATGATTTGTAAGAACAGTTGATCAGTTATTACCCCACTACCGATAACATATGTATCTATATGACCCACCTTTTGGCTAAATTGCGTATTCCATCATATTTGATTAATGCAAAGGTTTCCGGATTTTTTTTTTGACAGAATATTTTATTGATATCAGTTCATAGCTTCATTATTTAGTCATCAATATATTTTCCTGGCTTATATGACCTGACACCATCGTTTAGCTGAATCGTATAATCCACTATAAAAGAACTATCGTAGTTTTGATTCAAGGAATTTTCCGATATCTTGATTTTTATTTGAACTGCTGAGCAGTAAAATAGAGTTGCATAGAGCAATGCAAGTTATAAAGGCTGATATTTGCAAAGAAAACATGGCACTTTAAGAACTTCTTATTCCAACTACATCGCTGCATTGCATTTGCAACAGTAAGACGGATATTCATTTTATGTGGTTTAGTTTGACCATTTAGCTAATCTATGTTGCTCATTCTTCACAACCTTCCAGCCGTCTTCAAATACTCATTTCCTGAAACGTAAGAACGTACTTTATACGTCACATCCGGTTTTTGTATCTCTTTCTTCTGGGGATTATTTTCCCTTGACCTTTGCGTCACTTTGTTGATTAGAATTCTTCCTTTTAGTTAGTGTGATTAAGACATCACATCCAGGAAATTCATGCCAGAAACTGTTTGAGAACGCATATGTCAGCCAACGCAATTGTTAGATGGAGTAAATGCAACCCAAATTCATTCACTTTTTTTCGTAGCCTATTGTCAACCCTTCCACAAAATTTCACGAAAAATCATTGGGAGCATTGGAAGATATCTTGTGACAGAATGGAATTTTGGCGATATCATGAGTGAGCATGAAACTACAACAGAATGGAAATAATTTTCACATCTGCCCCACACTCAATCACTTTTCCCGTAGTCTATCGTCATCGCTTCCGCAAAATTCACAGGCATTCATGAGTGTATGCATATATGCATGAAAGAAGGAAAACGGGAAATTAATCAAAAAGAAGAAAAATCCCTGGATCTGCCTGTTGCTCATTGTAGCTTGGCACAGTAGATTACGTTTAGATTGAGACGTTGAAGGTTATCCCAGATCGATCCGCAAAATCTGTACGTTTTGGATTTTCGTAATGAATACATTTTCAATTGATAGCGACAATATTGAAAATATCTTTTTTCTTTGTCAAATCAATGTTTGAATGCTGATCCATGCTTATTTCAGTAAGTTCATGAGGAAACAATATTTCTAACTTCTGAATTTTCACAAAAGCTTGTAAACGGTGCACTACAGTTGACTGATTGTGAAAGATGACGTTGGGAACTTTTACATGAGTGATTTGTTTTTTTTCTCCTTCTTTTCCCATATTCATTCATTTGTTTTCGTTCTTCTTTTTTTAGTATCAAAATATTCATGAATTTTCCTAGAATTTTGTTATATAAATATTTTAGCTTAACTCATAAATCTCATTTCTCTTCTCATCACAATATATACATATATATATATATATATATATATATATATATATATATATATATATGTGTGTGTGTGTGTGTGTGTGTGTGTCTGTGAGATGAAGTTTTTAGAGTCAACCTTTTATTAGTTTTCATTGATTGCAAAATAAGATTTTTCAACGCTAAATCTCAAGTGTCTCAAACAAAGGAAATGTTGAAATAGTCGATTCGACAAATTCTATCTGTTATGTTCAATGAAACAGGTTTGAGAGAGAAATATACATTATGTAATATATATATATATATATATATATATATATATATATATAGCACTTCTAGTCAAATCCCTATACTCCAACATCAAACATGATGAAGGTATCCTAGCACTGACAGAAGCCTTAAACAATAGAACTACTAAAGAACCTAGCACTAGAACAATCACCACTCTTATGCACCACATTCTAACTCTAAATAGCTTTAACTTTAATAATAGACACTTCCTCCTGGTGAAAGGCTGCGCCATGGGCACAGTAGCGGCCCCATCCTATGCTAATATCTTCATGGGTAAATTTGAAGAAACCTACATTTACCCAGAGATTTATAATGACTGCATCTTTTATGGTAGATACATAGACGACATTTTTTTCATATATACAGGCGAAAAAAGCAAACTAGATAATTTCTTTACACATCTAAACTCGGCACATGACTCTATTAAGTTTGACTTCACAACATCCACTGACTCCATAGTCTTCTTAGACACACGCATATATATATATAGATGACAACAGAAACCTCCAAACCACCCTCTACACTAAACCCACGGACACCCACAATTACCTCCACTCCAAATCAGCCCATCCCCAACAGTTAAAAAGAAGCCTCCCATTTTCACAAGCTCTTAGAATTAGAAGAATCTGCTCTATCAATAGTGAACTTAACAGACACAAACATAACCTAATACAATATTTCACCCAACGAGGTTATCCGCTAGATGACACAAAAAAACAAATAAAAAAAGCGACTGGAATACCCAGAGATGAAACCCTTTTACTGTCCCATAATAACAAACCCAACCGCATACCCCTTATAACAACCTTCAACAACACACTCCCACCCTTAGCACACATCATCAATAATAGATGGAACATTCTCACGATCAAAACAGATCTAAAAGAAACATTCGCAGACCCATGTGTTATCTCCTACCGCAGACCCAAAAACACCAGAGACATGATTAGTAGCAATAATATCGTTAACAATAAAGTCGTACACAAAAATACACCCAGAACAATTAAATTCTGCACACCTTGCAACATAAGAAACAGTCTATGTTGCAACCACCTCAAGTACACCAACACATTCACAAGCACCACCACAAAAGAGAGTTACCACATATATCACAATAGCAACTGCCGCAGTAAGAACATTATATACCTTCTAGAGTGCAATAGATGTAAGTTACAGTACATAGGCAAGTCCGAGTGGCAATTTAATATTAGACTCAACAATAATAGACATAGGTTTAAGTCAAAAAATAATCGTAGCCCACTTCCTGTAGAACTACACTTTCGCACACCTGACCACAATTTTGCCACTGACGCTAGCTTCACCATCATAGAAAAAATAGAAAAAACTACTCCAATTGACATAACTAAAGTTCTAGAAAAACACGAAGACATGTGGATCAACAAACTTAAAACCCTATATCCTAATGGATTAAATACTAAACTGAACAACCCTCACCGCACAGAACACTAATACACACAACTCCTACCATTAATATCCTCACACCCACATCTTAGACACATTCAATAGTGGAAGCTTCAAAGTCACCTAGACCCATAGGAAAAACTTCACCTTAACCTGTTATAAACCCTGTCCAAATCATAGCCAAAACATTTTCAGTAACTTTTAAGGTTGATACCTATGTAGCTCCTTGACCCCACCACCCCTCCTTCTACACTATCCCAAACATACCAAAAAATCCACCTCCACAACACTACCCCCTACCTTGACACACTCTGCCCTCCCCAAGACCAACTGCTGCTGCTGTTTTACCAAAGTCCCAATACCTGCTGGTCATTCTTACATTCAGCAGGAGGCCTCTAGTAGCCCTGACAACAAAACTTACCCAAAATGCATAGCCCCTGGCAGTGGACTCTGGTTCCACATGGTACATTTTAATTCACACTCACACAGCACACACCACTGATGATGGGAAGAATCCCGAAACATGTATGGACTATTGACATATAAGGATTAATAAATTTTACCACCAAAAACTTCACTCCCGAGTCCGTCTCACTCTCTATAGTACACATTATATATATATATATGCATAATTATGTTCATATATGTATACTTATGAAAATTCTGAGCAAATTGGAATATACATTCTAAGTATTTCAAAGAACATAATAGAGAAAAACATAGGTATATATAAAGATGACAGACTTATAGCACTGAAAACTATAACAGATAAAAACCCGATAAAATTAGGAAATAATCAATGAAAATGTTCAAAGACCTTGAGTTCGGGATAGAAATGAACATACAATTGAAAGAAGTAAACTTTCTAGACATGAATATAAATATGAATATAAACTCAAACAACAAATCTTATTCATTGCCCAATTGGGCATAAATATAATCTAATTAATTTGATCATAACGCCTAAGTAAACCCCCCAAAACAAATGATCCAAAATCGTATGTAGGAGCAGCATTCATCAGCTTCAAGATAAACTTTTAAACCCCCCCAATTCCTTTCAAAACGCAGGATACAAAAACAACAAAAAGTTTTTTCTTCAAAATATGTCTAGAAAGTGACATCATTAATTAGATGGGAACAAATACACCAGTTTCCAAGAATGGCACCAAAAACGCTCTCTCTGTCTTGTAGAGAAACTTAATATGATTGATTCTTGCGAAGAAAATCTGCTTTTGAACAAAAAAAAACAAAAACAAATTAGTAGCTAAATGTAGACACAAAAGGAAATTTTTATAAAAATATGTAGATTTATTATAATCGATTCCTCAAACTTCAATGACAAAAAATATACAACACCACTTATTAATTCTTCGCTCACATCAACTCAATATACTATGCCCCATGCACTATTAATATTCGTAGATATCTAACTTCAATGCAATGTACTCAACTATTGGCCATATCAGATACCACCAGTATTTTCCAATAATACCCAGAGCGCAGAATGTAATGCATAATATTTTAAAAAAATCTAATCCAGAACGTACTAATGTTTATTAAACTTCACTTGAAAATCGCAGAGAAGTGTTATACGCTTGGATTTGTTTTGAGGATTTCACTACTTCACATCCACATATATATATATATATATATATATATATATATATATATATATATGTGTGTGTGTTCATACAACGTCCATATCTGCACTGTTGTTTTTAACGCTGGCAATTATATCATTAAGAAATGGATAAAAAGTTATGAATTCTTCTTTCTGACTTAGTAAGCGACGACCACGTGAAGAATTGGTTCATTAGAATATTTAAGAATGCGTAATGTTATTTGCACCTATGTTCGAAATGAGACCTGTTGCATGGAGAATGAGTCCTTCGGTCTAGACAGCCTAAACAAAATTGACAATTGAAGAAAAATGGGGTTGCAGGAATCGAACCTGTGACCAATAAGGTAGCCTATTCATCGTAACATTGCTCTTAACCTTTGAGCTAATCATCCCGACAAAGGTTATGTATTGATGGTTAATCAGACAAAGATGTGAGAAAGATGACAATATCGGAAGACCGTTCAATAAAGATGACACTTTATTACAACGTTTCGTACGTTATAAGCTTTGTCGGGGATCAGGGTGCTACCAGAAGTATAAGGTGTATACGTACTTAAATTGTGAATTTGTAATGGATTGGGGTGGTGTGGTAATTGATCATGTTTGTGGTAATCTTGGTGATGATATGCATATCACAACGATAAGATAAACTCGGTTGTGATACGTGGTGTCACGACTTTTGGTCGTGAGTGCAGCTGAAACAAACACGTTTTCAGTGTGATGTTAATTTACAATTTGATCAATTCATGACGTACCTCGTAATGAGTGACACGTTGAAATGAAGTGTCATTTGTCTTAAATGGTTTTCCGATATTGTCATTTCACCCTTTTTCTCTCTCGTATATATATATATATATATATATATATATATATATATATATATTACGTTATCTCTGTCGCAACAAAATTAGGTGGCTGGGCGTGTAGTAATATCGGTTGTGTTGTAATCAGGTGACACGAAGTGATACTGCTGGTCTGACCCTTGTTAGGAGATGAAAAAGGGGCTGGCCACTCATGTTGATTTGCGTTCCATTTTTATCCTTTTGTCGTGGCTTGTGAGCAATTCATTTTCATTGAGAAAAAATAATACATTTACGTTTTGTTTTCATACGAATTTTTCTTTGCAGTAATTCCGGGAATTCGCACCGTGATAAACATGGGGGCTGTAGTTAAAATCTGTCAAGCATGCATATTGATTTAAAGAATAAAAAAACATATGGGATAATTTCCCAAGTCTTACGTCATCTCTAATGATCAATTCTTTTTTTCCTCTTTCCTTTCCTTTGGTGTTAGGTGAATACTCAACCAAGAGAGTCCGGATAATATCAAGGTGGCTCTAGCAATACGTCAGTTGGCTCCAGCGTCCAGTGGGTGGAGGGCCCACAAACACGGACGCTGTCACCCGGTGGCCTGGCGAACTTTCTTCCTCTTCCGATTTCTACAATTTTTGAGGAGCTGATAAAATACTGTGTTCGGCAAAGTGCACCCACTGTAAAGTTGTTCAGTGAGTTCACGGACTCGGGGCCAGGTTAATCTTCTTTAGCATCCCTTCGTAAACTCTAGATTTGGATTCCGATTTATCCCTATTTAACTCTATGTGCATGTATGAATGGCATCGTGTTGCGTCATTTTAGCTGCTCAGCCAATTCCTTCGTAATAGATTTTTCGTAAAAACAATTTAGCTTTGGATAGTTGAATTCTGTCTTACAAAGGATTTCGGTCTAGGAATTTCATCTTTGCTCTACACCTGGCAAAATCAAATTCCACATCAAGCATTTGCAATCCAAAACACTCTGAAATCTTATCTGCACGATTGCCGTTTGTTAATTCCTATTCAACTTTAAACATTTTTCAATCGACATTTTGATGTTAGGTGACTGCAACACATTTCTTTACCTTGTTTAACGAAATAAAAGCCTTATTTTGAAATCCTAATTTCTAACTTGTCCGTATAGAGTGATCTATAAAACACGCTATAATCGTATAAACACAGAATATTTTTTTTACACTCGCAACTTCTCCAAACTAAATAATTTTAAGATTGATTTATCAATTATAAGTCAATTTTCTTCTTTCAAATCTAACTTCAATATTTGACCGATTTAGTATATATATACATAAAATGTTTCAGATATTCTCTATACCTGAAATTGATGACTACTTTTTCCTTTTTTTTCACTGCAAATGTCCTTATTTTCCTACTGCCAAATATGTACCATGTGTTTACATTCTTTTTAAAAAAATTCATGACTCTGAATTTTCTTTTAACTACTGTTTTATACTCTCTTAAAGAGACTTTCATGAAATAGCCCACGAATCCATCTTTCTCTTATTCCTAAACATTTCTCTAAACCAGTTTTCTTTATTTTTCTAAAGTTCCTCTGGGGCTTTCGACAGGTGGATCCACGTAAGGGCACATTACAAACTTTTGGGTAACCACGAACACAGAAATGTTACTAGAGAAGAAAACATCAACAACGAACTACTCGACGATCCACTGGCCAATGTGTTTATACGAATTATATACACCCAACAACACATGATATTTCCCTTTGGTTAATTAAAAAAAAGAAAAAAAGAAAAAAAGGACAGAAATGATCTTATCACATAGTTCTGGAGAATAAAATGAAATGTTATCATGATCACATTTTTCACATCTTGGGGTCAGGAATGAAAACAATATTTTTTCAACAACTAGGTACGTTGCAGAAGATGTTTTGTGTTGACCTATGCTAAGGATTCTTACAGCTAGTTATTCTCTTACTATTTTCCCATTACGTACGTTCTGAAATTCACTTTGTAGCGCCCCCTATACTTTTATTTGGAATTAAATACGAAACCCTTCTTTTAGCTAGATATCAAAAACGTCACTTCCTCCAGCAACCCCTATGAAAGCCTTGGACGCACATGGTCCGATGCTTATTGGTGCCAGAATTCCTCGCTGGTTACACTTCTGGCCCCGACTCTTGTTGCCAGCTACTCTTCCTCTCTCTCTATCAATCATTTCGCTGACAGCCTGGCCGATTCGATCTTATCTATTTTCTATATTGACCTATCACTGTACTAACTTTGCCCATTTCACTTCCCCAATTTCGAGGTATTACACATACGCACAGCTACGCAGCTACTCCACCGTGTCCTTATCACGTGCTCGAAATGCGTATACACCTCTCACTGCCATGAATGAAATGGCAATGCTTTTTACTATCCGATGATCTTTCCTAAATTTTCACTTTGGGAAGCAACGCATGGATAAAATTGTATGTTCACAATTTTTCATGGTCTGTCTATCGAGTGTTTATCAGCATCAAATAATGGCCCCAAAGTCACACGCACAACTAGGCAGTTTGGCTCGTACACTGAACCCGGTTTCCACGTATTCCTTGGTACGATTCAAGCCATACGGATTCGCAAGCAGTTCAGACAACTCCGTTCCGGCTCCAACGTCGTTACTATCAACGACAAGAAAGCTCCCAGCTTTTGTTATCTTTTCTCATCACTTTACACGATCGATCAGATTTATGATATCATTATATGTACTTCATTTTTATTCGTCATTTGTCATAAATGTCCTTGTATAAAATGTATGTCTTATTTGTTCGTCCAAATACTTGTATGTGTTCGTTTTTACTTTGTTTCATCGCCATGTCCAAGTTCATACTCGGTGCGGATTCTCTTTGTACAACTCCTTTTCTTCTTCCACATCTCTAGTGACGATACCGCCAACATCAAACCATGAAGAATCCCCTCGTTTCCAACATTCTTCGCGCTACCTATTCCTCAATCAGAACTAGTAGAACAATAAAGAAGTTATCATAAAAATTGTTGACCTTTCTACGTGAATAGATTCGGTAAAACCATCAAATAAAAATTCGAAGGTGCATCTGTAAACTTTCATTCCAACAACGGAGTATTTCTCCAACGATAGCTTTTTCTACGTCCTCATGTGGATGTTTTTCTAGAAATGGCTAAAAACAATCACTTCACCTATGTTAACACAAGATTTCAGGAAATCATCGCACGTTTCAACACAAGAACAGATTTTTCATCAAAACACGCGATCATCCAACAAAAGACTCATTTCTTCGAATTCAGCTCTGATGATCTTCCGAACCACATATTTCTTCTGGACATCGACTACTACAACAAGTACGACCATTGTAGACGACTCTTACGCACACATTCGCACAAATATACTTGAATGAAAACTGCTACCAATTAGCCAAGCACCGGCACTTATTTGCTTGACCAAACTTTCCATACATATACATACAAAACTACTCCATTTGCTGTCTACACCTACACAGTAGTATTTACTCAATTATCCTTTTGTTTTTTATTGCTCATGCAAACTTTTGATACACATACATGAACTTTAAACTAATTTGCAAACGCATATAATTTTCTACACAGCAATCATCTGGAGAATAGAAACAGTTCGTTTTATTTCAAAGGCTAATTGAACCTTTTATTTTGCGATTCTGTTTGGCATAACAGCCAAACCTTCGCTGACCCATTGTAACTCTTTGTAATTGATTTTTGAAAAAAAATTGTCCGTGATTCTTTTTTCATCACATTGTTGAAATCTGGTACAACTTGGTTTTGAAATGTTTAACTCCTTTAGGTTGAGTAACATGCAAGACGGTGGGATTTTGTTACTGACTTTTGTGTTGTCTATCCCTGCCAAGACTGTCTTGTTCTTTCTTGGTTCAACTTTATACCTACCCCCTTACTCAATGATCATATCTATCCCCTTACTATATGATTATATCAATCCTTCTTCTCATCTGTTTATCTCATTCTCTTT
Source organism: Thysanoteuthis rhombus (assembly GCA_963457665.1). Taxonomy (NCBI): domain Eukaryota; kingdom Metazoa; phylum Mollusca; class Cephalopoda; order Oegopsida; family Thysanoteuthidae; genus Thysanoteuthis; species Thysanoteuthis major. Next base: position 19,864,040 of record OY735221.1, on the reverse strand, counting down.
ACATCTCAGCCCACTAATGTCTATCAACCTTGGAAATTTATGATTATAAGTGGGAAAAGTAGATTTCATCAGCCATACATCATCCAGTCATGATAGCTTTGTAAATGTTCATCTTAATCTGCTCTAACAATAAATCATAGACATTTAGGAGTGAAGAAAAAATCGACCTATCATACACACGTTTGTTTACTATTCTTTTCCATGCTACTTCCTTTTTTCTATTTCGTTTTAACTTCCTTAATTCTCTTAAATTTCTTACACACATACTTTCTGTCCGTCTCTGTCTCTGTCTGTCCCTGTCTCTCTCTCTGTCTCTCTCTGTCTCTGTCTCTGTCTCCCTCTCTCTCTCTCTATATATATATATAAATAGATGTGAATAAGCTGAGATAGACTCTTACAAGTTGAGATAAATAAACATCAGTCTCTATTCATCGTGTTGCCCAAATAAAGCTTCACTTAGACCAGGCTAATCGATTTTTGCATTTACACTTGACAAATACCTTTTTTCACCACTTGTTCGGTTCTTGTTTGGTCATAAAGGGTTTTCAGCCTCAGTAAATTTGCACCGTTCATTCACTCAAGCTGATGCAATAGAAAATGAGGTGACAGAAACACGGCTTCACAATTTAATGTCATTGTTAACGTTTTCCCCCATTTCATTCCATCGCCATTTTTCCGGGCACAAGTGACATTATCATCAATTTATTCGGACGGTGAAAAAGTTATTGTGACTGAAATTTAAAAGTATCAAATAGAATGATTTTGATCAACATAAAAATGGAAATAGTAAACAAAAGAATCACAACGAAATACACTGCAACTTTTTTCTCTTACACACACACACACACACACACACATATATATATATATATATGAAGGGAGCAGGATGAAATAAGTATGATCTTAAAGTTGGTTATTTTGTATGTCCACACATGTGTACATAGAGACTGAAACTGGTAAATATTTTAATATTTCGATGACATTGATGTAAATTTCATTTGATATGTAGAGTCGCCGTATAAGAATTAATTCAAGCATCTCCTTCTCTCTGTCTCTCTCTCTCTCCTAAAGTGGTCATAAATATATCAATCTGGTCATATTTATTTCAGTCTGTTCATATCTATCATTTCTATTTCAGTCTCAATTTATCTATCTATTCATGTATCAAGGGTAGGTTTGTGTGAATGTGCATGTGTGTAAGTACCTATCTCGATATCCCATAACGTTATATCTACAATTTGATTTATCTTGAAGCCCTTTGTTTTCCTTCTTTGAAGTCAACAAAGGACATTAAATCAGAAACAATAAATTACTTTCATTATTAGGAATGCTCAACTAAATCTGCTCACATGGGTTTCTTCAGTTTTTGAGTGGTTCTTGTTCGCTTGCTGTGTGTCTATGTACGTAGCGTGCTCTAACAGGCTGCATCGACGGAGCTAGAGGACAGAAAAATTAAAACATTTTATTCTCATTATGTCAGGAAAAATGTTTTTTTTTCAACTTTTAGAAAATATTCTCCCTGAAGTTTTTTGCTTGGTAAGGAAGTCAACTTACAGTGTGGGTTTATGCTGAATAGGTTATTTAGTTCATATCCAGCTGAGTTTAAGCTTTTTTTTAAAAATTCAGACTTTCTTTTAGTAATCAACGCCGCCACCAAAAAGCCAGAAAAGTAAAACATTTTTCAATCATTTAGAAAATCACCCCACCCAACATGGCATGCTGAAAAAAGTCAATGGTCACTTGACGATTTCTATTGAGAGACTAAACAGACCTGTTTACTCATATCTTGATTCTAAGCGTCCTGAGTTAGCAGCGGCTGACTGAATCCAATCTCGCTTAATTCTCTGACGTTTGTTAACGTTGCATTATGATTGTGAAACTAGTTACCTCGTGAAATCCCCCGAACATTTCAGCAATTTCCTGAAATCCCTATTTTTGCTATCTGTGTCGTGATGGATAACAAACTACCCAAACTTCGACAGTGAAACTAGAGATTTTATTGAATTACTGAAATGTCCGGGAATTCCCAAAAAATTTCTAAGGATTTTATAACCTTACTATGATAACAGTAATCCTTTGTTTTTTTTATTTGTTGACTAATAAGAAGAAATGTTTGTCATTTCCATATTACATTCCCTATTTTTTGGAAACCTCTTCTTCTTCTTCCTTTTTATCTTCTTCAAAACCTTACTTCCACAGATTTTGAGCACGGAAATCCATTTAAGGATGGCAATCATCGTTTTTATTTCTGGTTTATAAACCGAATAGTTGCAAAATATGTGATTGATGGTGAGCAAGAGTACCGTAGATTCTATAGCAAACAAATGTACAGATATGCAAATATTTGAAAAAAAGAATATGTAGCAAAAAGGAAAGTAAACCAAAAGTATATTCAACAAATACATGAAATGCCAGGGGTTTAAACAGACGAAAACTGATACAGGTCCGAAAGATTGGAAGCAACATGCTTATTTGGCTAAATTGAGAATTATGTTAGTTATTTCCCGAAATCTTCCCGAAGCCGGATGGTACAACAGCCGTATCTGAAAGAGCCAGTATATAACTGTACCTGTGTATGTAAAATATTCATCTATGTATCCGTGACTCTATTATCTTTTTTCTCCAACCTAAATGACCATATGTATGTATGCATGTTTGTATGTATACACATATGTATGTGTATATCATGTTGTGTCACTGTTACACATTGAATTTTTGCAACAGTTTCTTCGTCTTGTTTTGATTGCAACGTTCCACAAAAACAAGATTGAAAATATTACTTTCATTATTCAATTATATCTTGAGTGTAAGATTTTGCTTCATCCTCTGACATTCTGATTACTGATCACCAATACTTATCTATTGAATTCAAAATTTGTTTGTCTCTTCCGTATTTCATTCCTTATCTTCTGGGGGTCTTTTCCTTTGATCCATTTTCATCTTTTTGTCTTCGAGGCGTTATTCTTAAACTCCTGTAATTTCTACAGTTTTAGAGCAGGACAATCTATTTAATGATGACATTCGTTGCATTTATTTATGGCTTATTAATATGAGAGTCAACACAAAATAGAGATAACTCGTTATCATTCTTTTGATCCAGTACCCTAATCGCAAATACGATTTCTTTAAAACTAATTGTCTAAAGCAGTTTAACGAATTCAGTCTGAGTTTTTAAGATTGTTTTCCATCAGTGGAATATGATTATCATGTTTTAAAACATATGAACTTTGACCATCAGCAATAGAAATAGAAATCCAATGACATTGGTTAGAATTAATTTCTTCTTTGGTTTAATGTCTCTGATGAAGACCACATATCCGAATTTAAAGACAACATTGCGTTCTATATTCATTAGGATATGACTAATTCATCTCTCGGTTTGTCGATTATGAAATGAAAAATACGCTTGGTAACACCCTGCATTTGTTTTGGAAATCTATAAATTTAATCTTGTATCAGTTTCCATAACTTCCCTTACATTGTCGTCATCAACAAATGAGGTCGCCCTCAGGGTAATCATCTATGCTCACAGATCCTTGTAGAATTTGTAGAATTACCGTTGCAATTAATATCCTTGAGAGGTTGAACAGTACTTTTACCGAATTTGAACTCAAACGAAAACAATAGCTTGATTTTCTTTGAGGACAACACTGGCAAGAGTGAGGGATCATCTTATCAAAACTGATATGATAAATTATAAGTTGAAGACTTGATAGAGAGCTAATGTCATATAAATAGTTGAATATGTATGGCTACATTTTCTCGTTCAGAATTTGTCGAAATCTGAATCATAAAGACAAAGACAAAAATAACCATCTCGTGTGACACAACCTAACATCTGCTTATCCAGTTTAGCGTTAGTCACAACTGGGAAGTATTCCATATATGAAATAAACATTTTTGCATCTAATCACATGGTCTCAAGATCTTTTTGACCAGTTCTTCGTCGTCTAACACAACTCGTTTGATCAAATAAAGAATTCGGTTCGACATTTCTGAGAATGTATCTGAATTCAGAAAGTACCTGAAGATGTCTATAGGGTAAACAGCCTCCCAAAAATGAAAACTAGTTCACCAGGCCGGCCCCTGTATACCACCAGCAATCTCCAAGGGCACCAAATGCTACGGAGGATAGGTGTCCAAGGGAGGTCAGGACTTTCCCAATACAAGAAGAAAATAGGAAATGTATTTTTTCAATAATTAACAGTAATTGCAATACGACAAGAGATCAATAATAAGTATCTTTTACGGACACCAATAAAATTTAAAAAAAAGTTACTAGGGGGGTAAAGATTTGTGGAATTCGTTAATCAATTGATTGATATCTCTTAATTAATTGATTGATATCTCTGATCTAAATGCTTGATTTTAATATTTTTCATAATAATTTTGATAACTATACGTATATTTCATGCTCATGCGAAATAAACGTATGATTCTTTTAAAAATTAAAACAAAGAATAAGTCGGCAATTTTTTCATTTGAATTGGAAAGATGTGCGTGAGTTTGGAGGTGCACTACACACACACACACACACGCACACACACACACACACATATATATATATATATATATATATATATATATCATTACGTGTATCTAAAATACGCTTCTGTATCCATATAAATATGTACTGTGTGTCTAACCATTTTCAGTGAGCACAAGGATATGACTCTCCAAACCTGAAGAGTAGTACAAAGGATCTGAGCGACACATTCGTAAACAAAGTGTAAAGATTCTCTCATCCTTAGTGGAATTGCTGATCCATTCGTATATAATCACGTCATTCCGACGGTTATTACACTAGTGTATATATATATATATATATATATATATATATATATATATATATATATATATATATATATATATATATAGTTGAACTTGTGAATATACATTAATTTTTTCTGAAATTATATCTGGCTTCAAGTTGTTTCGTGAGAAGGCCACATCATTTCCCCATTGTCCTTTCCTTTTTCCATTTTTTAAATTATTCTACTTTAAGTGAGATTGAGTTAATGACAAACAATTGTAGAAATAATCAATTCCCTCGGGCTGTCTTATCGAAATCAAATGCACGAAAGCAAACAAATGCTGTATTGTTGTATCTGCTTTCACTAAGGTTTTCTTTCATTAGAAAATAAGATTTCCCTGAAGGTTTCACTACTGGGAAATAAGAATTGATTGATTTTGAAATAACATGGCTTTTGTAGACTAGAGTATTCTTTGTCTGTTTTGTCTCCGTTAACCTTTGTACCGTTCTCAAGAATGAATGAGTAAATCGATACAAAAGTTAGAAAAACAACAAAAAAATAACTGGTTTCATTTATTTTTGCTGCTTGACCACGGTCAAAACCTTTCCTGCATCATCATCATCATCATCATCATCATCATCATCATCATCATCATCATCATCATCATCATCAGTCTTTTATCGTCCATTGTTGGACATAGACCTTCTTCAGAATTCGCCACATTTCTCTATAGTGGGCGTCGTGAAGAGGGTACTTTCTGAATTCGTCTAGTTCATCTCTCCATTCTGTCGACTTCGCTTCTGCATTGATCTCTGGTGATCCATGTTGTGAGTCGTGATGTCCATCAGTTGTTAGCCTTCTTTGCAACATGGCCAACCCATTGCCATTTAAATTTTCTAGGAGATTTTATGATGTCCCAGACCCCTGTTTCCCTCTTGATATACTGTGCTGTCTTGTGATCTCTCCATGTGAAGTTGAGCATGATATTCTCACGCGCACGTTGCATAGTTCTCAGTTTGAAGGTAGGTCTTTTGGTTAGATTCCATGTTTCAGCACCATAGGTGACTAACAGGAAAATGCAAGTGGTTGTATACTCTTCTTTTTCGGATTAATAGGATTTTCTTGTTTTTTCTCCCTCTTCTCAAGCAAGTTTTCTCCCGTGGTTACTTTTCCTCTAGCATTTTGACAAAAACTTTGGCGAAACGTTTGTAGATGCAGTTGAGTTGACTTATTAGTCTGTAGTTATTGAGGTCGTGCATTATGATTGCAGTATTCCAGTATTCTGGGACTCAACTTTGTTTTAGGTATAAGTTGAATGGAATAGCTACTTTCCTAATGACGACCTGACCAGATTTCTTTGAGGAGATTGATGGTGATGTTATCTGATCTACGAGCCATTCCTCCCTTTGTTTGTTTGATGGGTAGTTTCACATCCCATGGCATAACTGCTGGGAATTCCTTAAACTGATCTCTTGCATCTGGGACATCGTGTTCGTTGTTTTCTAGTCCTTATTCGGAGGAATAGACTTTTTGGTAGAATTGTTGGGCATGTTTGATAATCCTGTTTTTGTCTGTTGTTAGGTCTCTATCTATCTCCAATGTACTAGTTATTTGTTTCTGTCCTTTGGTAATCGCTTTGAGACTCCGATCTTTTCCGTAAATCGTTTTGATGATTGCTGTCATGTATATTCTTCTGTCTTCTGTCCATTTCTTCCTGATGCCTTGATACAGTTTGGTTATTCCAATTTACTCTCTTGTTGTTTTTTATTGGCTTGAGATTTCTGCTTTTTTGAGATTTTGGTTCCATCTGAGATTCTAATGATTGTTTGTGCGATCTTTGTCTAAACATAATGGCAACTTTAATTAGAAAGACTGTTAGTTTGCTGTTGAATTCGTTGATGTTGGTGTCGTTCTCTTCTGGTTCGGTAAGAATTCAATATCAGTTTTTCAGTTCAAGCTTCAAGGCTTTTCCTAGTCAATTCTTATTGTTTTTCTTCTTGAAGAAGATTTTTATGATTTTGAACACGTTTGCAGTTGTGGAGTCTATAAGATCTCCAACTCTGTCGTTCCGCACTTTATATCCGAACTCACCGATGCAAGGCTCATTTTCTTGTCCTACTTGTGCGTTCTTGGAGTAGGGAGTTCCATTCATCGTAGAATTTGTCTATTTCTTATTTGGTTGTCCCATTTGATACTTTTGATTTCATTTGATTTCAAGATCGGTTAGGTGCATATTTGTTGACAGTGTTCTGACGTTGTAGGTGTCAATAGGATTTTGTTCCGTCCATCTCAGCTGAAGTTAATTTTCCCACCATTTCATGCAACCTAAAAGCGTTTATGAGACAATTTTTGTTTAATGACCACCCCTCCAATTTGTATGTCATTACTAATTAAGCTCAACTAAGCGCAAATTGGAGCGAGAATCGTAGTATTGGACCCACAACGGTAACAATTCTGCGATTCTACCCGGTTAATATGTCCTCGGTGAGGCACCGGTATAATCTATTAAGGTTAAATTAGTTTGGCACAAGACTGTAAGAATGAAGTAACTAGTGTGTACAATAGTAAAAATAATGAGAGAGCAAACCGTTGTTCAAGGACATGATATCTGATAAGCTCCGTCGAGCACAAGGTCACATATTTAGAGACAGCGATAATCGAACTCACGACATTAAAAAATGTCAGTTAGAATAGCTTACCAGCTACTAGTAGAGGGCAAAACCCCAACAAAATTAGTAACAAGATGAAATGAATTTATTATGTACAGTGAAAATGGAAAAGTTATGTACAAAATTCAGAAATATAAGTTCCAAATTATGTCAATTTTGTAGATGTAAGACGTTGTTGAAATTAACTTTTTTAAAGGTATCAGATTCCGTTTGTACTTATTGAATTTTATTTTTTGGGTCAATTTCTTATCATTATTGAGCTGACAACATTCTCCGGTTTGATGAAAATTCTCGAGAGCGGCCCTTCCTATAACGATTAATGCAATGACATAGGACATGTTGAAATAAGTGGACACTAGGTAATAATCAATAAAATTATGTACTCATATTTTTACATATACATACATAATGAATAAACACGTATGCATGCATGAACATAAAAACGCACTGGTTTTATATGAATATATTGAACCTTATTGACATGAGTGTTACCAGTTTCCAGATTGATTTATATTAGAGGAAGATGCTTACATTTTTTTCGAAGATATGTTCTACAACTTTTAGATTAAGCATTTGGTCTATTATTATTTTATTTCTAGTTTTGTTTGATCTTATCATTGTTGCTTTCTATCACAAACTTCTGGGTTGATCCTGGGAGAAGGTATCAGGAGGCCAACGAGAGAAAGAGGGTAAAGTAATCCAAGCTGGTTGAGGAATACTTGAATAATAGTAGCTGACGAGTTTTTATTGAGAAGGGATAAGGGAGTTAACGGGTCGGTGTTTCTACAGTAGAGTAGAGTTACCCCACCCGTACCCGTTCCATAATTTTTGAATATTTTTTTATGGCGTTCCCGTACACAGCCTATGATTTCTTTCATGATTCGAGGCCCACTCGTACCCTCGTCTCGTGAGTTATTTTGTTTTGGAAGCTTAACTTGTCTGGGTGTTTAAGATTGTAGCAGTTTATTTAGATCAATTTGGTAATTAGCATATGACCTCAAGAATGAACATTACCCAATCATCTCACTGCTATAAGGCCTAGACACAAGGTGGGCCTATAATTTCTAGACACATACAGTTACATATCCATACATAAATCATGAATATTTAGCACTAAATAGAGCGTATTTCTCCCAACCGGCCACGACCAACTAGGGGCTCCGCCCTGTCCCGACTTCAGTTGAATTAAACTTTTGTTTGACACAAAGTAGAAGAATAGTAGTGATTTATTTTTCTGTCGGAGAAGGGTCGTGTCGTTAGGGTACCATTTGGGGGCTAATAGTTCGAGCAAAATGGATGAGGAAATAGTAAGTGTAAGCTTTGGATATGAGACACAAAAGTTTGATTCTCTCTTTCTTTCTCTTGTAGAAATATGATAAAGATGCAACAATTTGATTAACAAAGTAAGGAAGAATGTGATTTAAAGAAATATAAAAATATTCATCGCATTTGCACGAATAGAATCATTACATTGAACTGACAAATGTTGATAGCAAGGTCTGTAGAAATTCCCTAGGGAGTGCAACATTTTCTTTGTTTCCGAAGATTGATGAAGCACATGTTCATCAAGATAAATAGTTTCTTATTTTGAAGGTGTTTCGAGAATGAATGATGACTGCTGGAAAAGAATCAAGAAAAATATACATCTGAAATTAAATTGACAAATAAAAACAGTTCACTGTGTTGAGTTGAGAAGTAGAATTTGATTTTACATTTTGGTACAACTTTTAAAATCGATTCAACACCTGCATATATATATATATATATATATATATATATATATATATATATATATATATATATATACATATATATATATATTTCAATGTGCAGGTAAGACAAAGAATTGAAGAATGCGTCAGCAAATTCGGATATAAAGTACGGAACGAGAGAGGAGAAATTTTGTAAACTTTGCAATGGCTTGCAGATTGAAAATGATGAACACCTTCTGCAAGAAGGGACCCAATAGGAAATGGAATAAACTACATCCTAACAGACAAAAACAATACCGTCAAGGACATCCAAGTCCTAAATCAAGTCAACATAGGAAGCGACCACAAAATGGTAAGACGTAAAATGCAATGAAGTACGCAGGAAAAAGTTCCACACTAAACAGCGACCATTAAACATACCAAAAGAGCACGCTCGATCCTTCAAGACCGAACTAAATAGAATAATCAGGAAAAACGAAGGGAAGAGAGATAATACGCAGCAGCAGTTATCGAATCGACCCCCAACAAGGTCGGGGCCCCAAAGCTATAAACAAAGGCCTCAATTAGGTTTGGGACTGGAACAAATAACCAGCAGGATTCGCCACACTTGCATGTCTAGCTTGCCCCAGTTGCTTATGTGATCTCTGGGGATTCATGTCGTGAGTCGCAATGTCCATTGGCTGTCTGTCATTCTTGCAACATTGCCAGTCCATTACCATTTTAGTTTTTTTAATGGATTCTATGATGTCCCCAACCCCTGTCTTCTCCCAGATGTATCGAGCTGTCTTGTTGCCTCTTCATGTGAGCTTGAGCATAATTCTTTCATGTGCACATTGCATGGTTCTCAATTTGAGGATCTGACTCTTGGTTAGGTTCCATGCTTCAGCTCTACAAGTAACTATTGGGAGGATGAATTGGTTGTACACCCTTTTTTTCAGGATTAATGGTATCTTCTTGTTTTTTAAGGTTGAAGTTTTTTATCGGAAAGCAGGCTTGTACTTTACTGAGAAGACATTGGATTACGTTTGCATCTCAAACAGTGAGTACATCTGTTTGTGGCTATCTAATCTTGTGTGTGCATATATATATATATATATATATATATATATATATATATATATATATATATATTATTGTGTCATCCACAGACAGCTGCTTCGATGTATTATATCATCTCTTCAGTGTGGCTATAGACTTTCCATTATCCCATCCAGTACCACGAGGCAGAAATGAAACCTTCATTTCAGACCCGCAGGCCGATATCCTACCTATGGACTACGGAACTGGACAGTCAGTAAGGCTGGATTTAATCGTTATATTTGTTTACACAGTATCCCTGATCCACCAGAGTGCTCAATTCCTATGGAAGAGCATTGCATAAGCTTACAGTGGATGAGTTACCCCACTTAAAGAGTGCTCAATCCTGAATATGTGTATGTATGTGTGTGCATGAATGCATGTTTGCATATGTATACAGATATCATAAATCAGTGTTTATATCTTTATAGATGCCAATTTTAACGTATTTGATGAACTTTATTTACGCCACTTGTGTCAATACAGCAAAAATTCTCCAAATAAACAGATTTAAAAAAATGATTTAGTTCCGCCAGTCTTTCAATTTAGCAGGGGTTGGTTGCTTTGAAAGTCAGCATTTAACACGGATCTAACTATCCTGGTCTATTCATACGGCGAGTGAACAAAGCATCAGAGAGAGAGAGAGAGAGGGGGGGGAAGAGGTAAAATGAGGAGGAAAAAACAGGGATGAGAGGTAAAAGGTATAGGAAAAGAATGGTAGTGTTAGAGAGTGAGAGAGAACGAATAAGTTAGAAAAGATAAATAAAGTTGCTTCAGGGTCAGAATCCATTCTTACTTCTCTTCCAACTGAAGTTGATCACTGTATTATTATAATCATTGTATTATTGAAATTGTTCATCGGGGAGACCGCGGTTAGTTGAGAACTAGTACTGGGTGGGTGATATTAGCGTACTCCAAGTTATGAAAAGTAGTGATAAATGATGTATAAACTACATTTCAAGCAGTAGTAGAATGCAAAGAAAATCATGTGTTTGGGGCTGGTTGGTACACTGTGACACAGGCTTTTGATAAGCTGTACTTGTGTGTCTGCAATTGAGACAGCGGGGAAATAAAAGCTTGCCAAAAAACAAAATAAACTTCAAACAAGTTATTGGTGCCGCCATTTTTCTTTCCCATTTTCCACCTTTATACAATGCATCATTGAAGTCTATTCACTAATAATTTCTCTTGTCTGACCAGCTGGTCATTATATCTCAATAATTTTACTCTTTACACAAATGCATTATTCTATCTGGTTAAAAATGTTATATTTCTCAATCATAACAATACATTTATCACAACTGTGCCTAATAGCAAGAGAAGTAACTTGCCCCATCATGTTGTACCAACTATCACCACTGGTGGAGTTGGTTTGTACACTCCCGAATATTTAAACGGTGATATAATAAACTTTGTGAATGTCTCTGGTTTAAATTACCCATCCGAAGGAAGTCTCTCTTCCTTTGAAAATTTTTCTCATATTTGCATTTTAATGAAAAAATTTCACTGGAGGTTACAGCCACCTGAGTGAAAAATGTACCAACTTGCCCCAATCTCTGTTATAATTAAAAAAAGAAATAATCGAAATAAATATTTTAGTATAAGTGTATTTGTTAATTAGAATGAAATAAGCCTGCGTCTCTTTGTAAGACTTGTCCTTTTGACTCAGTCGGTAGAAGAGCCGGCAGCCAATCACTTCGTCATAATTTCAAATGGGAGGAATGTTAATTCTACATATCGATTCGGTTTAACATGGGATGATAGACAAACAGTGGTGAGTTTACTCACCTAAACTTGGCGATTGTTGTTGATGCTACGGCAGAAAGACAAAGTAAGCTTCTGACTCGGACTGTAATGGATAACAGGGAGATAAATAATATAAGAGTGATGAAAAGAAAATGTTACGGAAATATATTCCATGAGTATTACTTTCAAATGGATATTACATGACCAATATTCCGTCAAATCAATATTCGATATGTATGATATGGTCAGATCATTTCCCTCGTCTCTGTGTTCATTTTTACTACGTTCTAGCCTACGTTGTGTGTTGTTGGTTCTTGGGTGTGGAATATCCCCTCAGGAGACATGCTCAATTGGACTGTACACGTTATAGCCATTTTTTGTATATTTAGGTTGTGTTGTTTGGGTTCTCCCTAGTTCCTTTCATTGCAGTGGGTGATCCTATTTTATTTTTTTTGTGAAGTATTGATATCAATGCTGTCAGCTAAATGGTTCAACTGGAGAGAGTATGTATGCTGCTTGTTTCAGTCATCAGATTCACCAATTGTTTTACCTGTCAATAATTTTCACTTCATCTAACTAGGGTTAGAACCCATCCTTCAAGTGTGGTCAGCCATTCTTTTTTCCGTAGGCCAACGTGTTTCTTCTCTATAATTTCTACCACAGTTACACGGAACAAAGTATACACATCACTCGGTCGTGTTTGTTACGGCAGGTAGTTTACAGTCGGAAAACTATGAGCTTGGAATGGTCCCATGCCATCAATACAACACCTGGACAGTGCTTCAGAATGGGACCCCTCTCCGAATGTTGTACCGATGACATGATCGTTTAATTTTCTCGAGAACACTTTTGATGTATGGGAGGGTGACTGTGGAGCTGCATTTTGATTTCATCGTAGTGTCTGGTGGTTGTCTGCTTTTGTTAGCTGTTTTTGTAATCAGATCAACAGGGTAATTGTTTCTCAGGGGAATGGTTTTGATACTAAACACCCCTGGTTGGTAAATATCCGGGTCGGTGAATATAAATTTGGCTCTGCGTTGTAGGTATCCTAAAAAGCCTAATTCTGTGTTATTAGGATGGTTAGAGTCATAGTTCAGTCAGCCCGTGAGTGTAAGTTTATGCTATAGCATCGTAAAGCCTCTCTTACCGAGAAAAATCCCCCAAAGAGAAAAAAAAGAAAAAGATTACTTAGTGCGAAAGAGAAAAGTCAGAAGCATCCCTACGACACAACCTAGATACGTAAAAAAACCCAACAAAACACATATGACATGTCCAGTCCGACCGAGCCTATGATTCCGCACTCTAGAACCAACAAAACCTGACTGAAACGTTGTGAAAAGTGAACACATGGACTGGGAAAAAAGTCTAACCACATCATATATATTCATTAAAATACTCTATCTAACAATATTCAGTCAAAAAATCAATGTTTCATAAGTAATAATCTGTAAAATCGATATTCCATGAGAAATATACCGTCGAATCAACATTTCATGAGTAATATTCCGTCAGATCAATACTGCATGAGTGATATTCGTTCAAATCTATCTTTTACGACTAATATTCTGTATAATCAATAATTCTTGAGTAAAGTTCCGTCAAATCAATATTTCACCGAAAGAGAAAAAGGAATATATATGCAGAAAGGTTAGTAATGAAAAGATATCAAGATAGGAGAAAAAACGATGTGAAAGAAAATCAAATTGAGGAACGAAAGATTAAGAATGTTGATGATATTTTATGAAATTTAACAATAAGAAGACAGAAACAAGTAAAAATAAAAAGATGAAGAAAGAAAAAGAAATATTGAAGGGAAAAAATATAAAGAAAACAGCAGAAAAATTTAAAAACGAGGCAACAAAAATAAATAAGAAAACAGAAAAAACAAAGACAAAGGAAGAAAAAAAGAAAGAGGAAAATGAAGATAGAAAGAAAGAAAGAAAGAAAGAGATAAATGAAAATAGAAAAAAAGAGAGAGGCAAAGAAAAATATAAAGAGGAGAAAAGATAAAAAAGAAAAGAAAATAGAAAGGACAAAAAAGGGGAAATAGAAGGGAAAATAAATAAGTAAAAAGAGGGAAGAGAAGAAGAAGGAAAGTAAGAAAAGAGAAAGGTTGGAACAGAATTTAGAAAAAATGAAAACAATGAAAAAGAAAGAAAGGTAAAATATAAAGGAAAAAACAACAAAATAATAAGTAGAAAAATAAATAAAGAAACGGAATAAATAAATTAATATACAAAGAAAGAAAAAAAAAGAAGAAATGACGAGATTACAAACAAATAAGAGAAATACCTGTTGGACATAAACGCCAATGAAGTTCGAAAAACAGATTAGAAACTAGAAAAACATATATAAACAGAGACTGAAAAGAGGCTGAAATGGCAAACGAACCAAAAAAATCTTCATAAGTTTCCGGAATAAAAATGAATGGAAAAAACAAGCAAGAAAGTAAAAAGCAAATGTAAATATTTTTTTATGTGTGCATGCGCACGTACCCTTTCAGCTGCAAGCAATGATCTTACTCAGAAATTGTATGCAACACCTGTCGACATTTGCACCTCTAACTAAGATCTTTATGCATATCACATTATTCTATGGAGAAAAAAAAAACTATTTTGGACAGATTGAGACGAACCTAACAGACTCCTGCAGAATGTAGAAAAAAAAGTTAGCAACATAACTTCACAGAAAATAAATTCATACACTGTTATTGTCAGAAAAATACTTTTTCACTCAAATGCTCTCAGGTCATATCTTAGCAGCTGCTGTACAGCGAGAGTCAGTGAGTTGAAATCGCAGAACATAATAAGTTTGATCTTCACTAGATGCTTCGTAACTGTAGCTCTGTGTTGACGTAAGCTCAGTCTAGTAAATATCCATAAATGTCACCTATTGTAGAAAAATAGTACGCAAGATCATCTTTCAGACCATATCTAACGTCTTCTATCTTCAAATGATTCTGCACTACTACAGCTCCCTGCCAAGAAGAAGAAGAAGAACAACAAGAACAACAAGAACAAGAAGAGGAAAAAGAAGAAGACAAAAGAATTAAGATAAAATAAGGAATGATAAAAAGAAAAGGAAGAATAAAGATGATGAAGGCAAAAAAATTGAGTAGAAAATGGACATAATAGAGTTAAAAGCAATGTTGCAAATCTACAAAAATGAAAAATCTCAAATGAATAAAACCATGATTAGGATGAAAATGAATATAAAGAAAAAGAAACGGGAATAGTTATTGACGACACAGAAAAGCATTATTTAAGATAACAGAAAATTGTAGCCAACAGAAGTTTAAAAGAAACTAAGATTTGCAACGGTGACGATTAACGTATTGGCTCACCAGAAGATCGTTGTTTGTTTGTTGTTACACAGCATTAAGGGGCGTTTAGTTTCAAGTATCAAGGCAATAATTATATTGCACTATATCAAGATGTATCTAAAAACTGTAAAAACTGGCACATTTTTTTGTTGATTCTAACTTTTATGATAAAACAAAATGAGCAATATTTTCAGCATGTAATGCTTTTTGATGTCAGGAGAAGTAAAAATATGATTCAAATCCCAAAAGAATTCTGACAGTTCATCAGAAAGATACTGTTTATGATCAGAAGCATTGAAAGCCGTGAAGGCTGTATTTGTCGATAAATATTCAGGGAGGATCGAACCCATTCTTACAAATTTACCTCATGATCGTGTCTGCCTTACTATTATAAGATGAAATTCTCTCGCTGTTTGCTTTCTCAAAGGACCAACTCACACATCAGTCTATCAGCCTTATCTCGTTATGCAAGAGGCTGTGAAAGATTACATACTACTTGAGAAAATGCGATTCAAAAAGTTTTCTGAAATAAGTAAATTTCAGATCAAAAACTTTATAAAAATTGCAAAAAATGTTTAGAAGCAGGTAGCACGATATTTTATCGACCGCTGTTTCATGGAAAAATTCAAAATATGCACCAATACCTACACACCACATATACATAAACACATGCATAATAGTATGCAGTAGCACATATGCAATACCACTGGCGCCCATAACACATACTCTCATCGACATCTGCAAACACACGCCACGTATACAAATACAGACAGTTTCGATGAAACTTACTTCGATGAAAAGTCTTGCTATGTTGGATGCAATATTGAATTTATTTTTAGAAATCTCTTTTACTTCTACAAATGGCCTGTCAAGAGCCGAAAGCGTTTTCCATTGTTACGAAGATTTAAATGCAAGGCATGTTATTTAATACAGAAGTTAACCATTTGAGAAAGATTTGTAAATGGCATGCAATTTCATCCGTTTTCCTCAAGGAAATTATTGAAATACACTGTTTATGTACATATTTTTTGGCGTTATATATCTGTTTTCTCTTCATATATATCATTATCTCTCAAACATCTATTCAGAATCTCCCAACAAATATATATATATATATATACATATATATATTTATTTGTATATATATATATATATATATATATATATATATATATATATATATATGATGAAGTAAAGGATCCGCTACGCAAACACGTTCATGTCTCTGCCCTGTTTGGGTTTCGTCAGGAAAATGATTCAGTTTATTTTAGATCACTATTTAGGAGATTTTTAGAGTGCGTATATTTTCCTAGGTTGTAGGATCTTCTTTCTATTCTATTTATATATTTTTCCCTCTTTCTCCTTTTCTTTGCTTTGTGATTGGTCTTTGCTTGTTATATTTTTCATTTCCATTCAGTAGAGATACTGTGCTTGTTGATAGTTATGAATTACAAATAGTGTGGGCATTTTTTCTATCAGTATGCTGTTAAACGATCAGTTGTTTGTGGTACATTCCATCTCTGAGAGTATTTCATTTTCATTTAAATCTGTTTCCTAGTGCTGGGGTTCATTTTACATGACCTTAGTTGTTGGTTTAATTATTCTGAGCTTGGTCTGTTTCTACATGTGTAAGATAATTATGGTGATTGTTCTTTAAATTGACTGGAGGCATAAAATAATAATGTTAATAGTAATAACGAGGGGAATGAGATAGTTACGTTGGTTAATCTTTAGTATACCTATCTTGTTTAATTATGTTTCTGACAGAAATTTTGATCAGTGCCGGTATTCTAACGATACTTCACTTTTTTTTGTTTAATAATTCTGTTTTTGTTTGTTTATGTTCTCGCAAAAGTGAAGATTTCGAATTTTTCATCCAGGCATAGGTAACATTAGGTTTTAATCTTCTGGCATAGATGTGTTTGTTTGAATAATTTCCATTTTACTGTAGGGTTGACATTGCTATCGGTTAGTCTCAAATATTATATCGACAGTGATGTACTGTTTTTGTATTTTTCATTAGTAAATGATGATCTATGTTTGGCTGATTTTAGTTTAAAGGGTATTTAAGATATTCTCATATTCCACTTCCGCTTCTAAGGGTTTTTCTTGGGTTGATCTTTAAGCTTGGTGTACACTATCCGATTTAATTCATTTGTTTTCCAAAGGGCACCTTTTTTTGTTTGTACAATTGCAATCTTCATGCTTTTTCAATTGATATCATTTCTAATTACCTCATTGTTATGTTTTATTATGAACTCATCAATAAAAGAACAATCGACTTTCAGTTTGTTCTTGTTAAATATTATACTCATTGGGTTACTTAGGGGAAGTTTTTTCTTATAATTAGAGGAATATTTTTCCTAAATTGGTTTTTACTAGTAGCTTTAATGGCAAACAAGAAAAAAAGAAAATGTATAGATAGAACAATAGACCCCTTAAAAATGTCTTAAATGGGAATCTAGAATACAGAAAATCATTTGTCCGAAGAAACCCTAAAAGGACAGAAATATAAACGTGAATGCTTGACTTCATCACTTGCATTCTTTACTCTAAATCAACTTAATGTTTGATGTTGAATGTATCGAGCACTTTATGAAATAAACCCATCACACTTCGGATATTGTATTATATTATATTGTATTCCTGATTTGTACTATATATATATATATATATATATATAATATATATATATATATATATATATATATATATGTATTGATAAATGGATGTGTATGATCTGACAGAATGATTATAAATTGCATTATTATATTGAAACACTTATTTGAAATGACCCCTCCATCGTTACTTCGGCCTCGACAACGTAAATAGAATAAACAATTAAAGAAAATGGGGCTGTTGCAGGAATCAAACCTGTCACCGACAGAATAATCGCTTCAACGTAGCGTTGCTCCCACTCTTGAGGTTAGCAGCCACCGGTAATGCAAAGTCCCAAATAACTCTTTTCACTTAAAATTCTCATCATGTTCATTTTTGGTCACTTCGCTTCTTCAACGCAACAGTTTTAAGACGGTAAAAGATGTGTGACCACTTGTCTAAACTACTTTTGCATAAATATCTTACAGCCAAGCGGTTACAGCAAAGAGATGTTGCCGACATAGCCAACTGTGATGGGGGACAATTACACACACACACACACACACATATATATATATGTAAGACTATATATAGAAAATCATCTTAATCTATAATCGTAAAAAATCGAAAACACTAATGAGAGAGAGAGAGAGAGAGAGAGAGAGAGAGAGAGAGAGAGAGAGAGATACAGGAATCACATAATTGCAAAGATCAAGGCTAAACAGTAGGACCTAATTATCGCACAGACAACGGAAAAAAAGGGAAGAAAAATAAATATTTGATCTCACATTGGAACAAAATCATTCACCTGATAGATTACTAATCTCAAGTCGTACGCTGCATTGATTCAATATCATATATACGTGAGTATGTGTGTCAGTTTGTATGCGTTTGTGCATACGAGTGTGTGAGCTTATGTGTACCTCTGTGCAGATGTGCATCGTAATCTAAGATAATTCAAAAAATGTTACAACACTGAACATGATGGGAGAGTTATTGAAACTTAAAAAGATAGATTAGTCATTAGATTGTCTGATATAATTCTATGTCTTATATATGTATATTTGATATATCTGGGTATGTGGGATTATGTCTGCATGATTGTATCTTTGTTTCTGCGTGTGTATATATCTGCTGTTAGGATAATAAATCACTTTTGCCAGAAACCGAAATAAAAAATACCTCTGTGTCTAAATAAACAAAGTTTATTTGTCTAAAGAGAACTGATTAGAAAAAGGAGAAAGGAAAAGAAAAAAGATCAAAAAATGTTAAATGGAGTAAAGAGAATACACGGAAAATGGCTGAAAGCCTAGTTGGTGTGGCTTGAGTACACTTTATTTGGAGGTTTTGTATCCACGTAAAAAAATCAATATGCAAATAAATTTAAAAAGATATTTTTGTGAAAGAGACACATACATCACGTTTTATCTTTTCATTTCCCATTGGCACCAGAGAATTGTCTAATGAAAAAGCGATGTTTTTGTTTTGGTTAATTTCCAGAGAGGCTGTTATTATAATTGGCTCTTTGTCTTATTTTCACAAGATTGATGTCTATGCTATGCTGTGCTATATATATATATATATATATATATATATATGTAAAATGTGATTTTACTCTGGTTGCTCCGACAAATAACAACATTTTCGTCAAGGGACGCTACCCTGCACTGTGTAGCGCCGTCAACTTTAGTGCAGCGTTACATTTGATATTTATGGAAATATATATTAACTTTCTTAATGTTAAATACCCGGTTCGTTTTTTTGGCATATACGTATGTATCTATCTATGTATCTGATAAGTCAGCGAACCACTATTAGTACATATTTGATTCAAGTCCACCGGGCAGGATTTCTTTTTCAAACATTTTCTATGATCGTTTCTGTATGAACTGGTTACTGAGAGACAACGGGTTTGTGAAGCCTCAAAAGGAGCAAATATGCAAAATACGAGGAGAAACAGTCAACAAAATACGAAAGCTGAAAAAGTATGTAGTAGCAGATAAAGATGAATAACTTGAATGAACTCTCAAAGATGTAAATCGTATCACCTTTCATTCATAGTCTGGAAAGCTTAATGCAAAAAAAAAATTTGCTGAAAACATTGTTTTTCCTTTTGTTTGCATGGAAAGTTTCTCAGTCTTAAAGTTCTTAAGACCTTATTTTAACTATAGATCTTGCATATATAATTCAATTCAATTACAAAATAGTTTTTGGCCCCAGCACTGATGATCAAGCACCCCCTCCTCAATCTATGATTCTTATACTTGGCTTGTTATTTTTAGGGAAGACTTAGTACATGTAGCTTGTTATTTTATTAAGGGCATTATCATAATTGCGTATGGATGCAAAATGTATCAAAATAGACCTATTTATTAATGGGGGATAAATAAGTATGTTCGTGTGCCCCCGTCTAGAGTTATATATATATATATATATATATATATATATATATATATATATATATATATATATATATATATATATGCGTATGAGCATTCGATCACATAAGCATTATATATATTCGTAGGTACATCAATAAGTCTGCAATTTATCGATGAAAAAAGGAGTCTGAAAAGAATCCAGCCACACAATATTTACAAACATCGAGTACCGAGAACACTGGCACCTTGGACCCCTTTACCGTACTCACCTTGGGATCTCACATACCAATCGTAGCTTCACTTTCAGAACAATTTGCTAATTCTCTTTCAGGATCTCTATCACTTTCTACGTCACGTTCTCCTTAATCCCGTCCATGATCTGAAATCTACCCCCTTTCATCGGTGAGAGAAAGGCTAAACCCTGACTGACAAACAGGAGGCTGATAGAACTGAATGAAGCAATGGTTTTGCCAAAGAACTGAGACGCAAAGAATCGGTGGTCATTGTAAATACAACAGTTACACAGCGCACAAACTCATTCAATGGCGTCTCACAGTCTCTCTCTCTTTCGATGCAGACGTAGAAAGGCGCCCCCATGGGTTATCAATGCTGTAAAGCCAGTTTTATTTTAGATTCAAACTCTCTGAATACGTTTTGGACAGTCAGTCTACTATCATTCTAGGGCTGATTGATACCAAATGTATCATTTTAGCTACTTCACAATAAGGATTTCTTTTTGAGAACTCCAACCCAAGTCCGATGCTGGAGTTGGCGTTTTCAACCGCAACAATAAAAACAATCTTCATGTGATTTAAAGGTGTGAACTTTTCTTTGTTTGTCTGTCCCATCGCATTAGATCGAACCGGTATATGAAATGAGCAATCCTCTACCGTGATTTGAAATTGGTAGGCGGATCTTTAACCGACTGAACCAGAGTTGCAAGTTGCAATCTGTGAAAATTCATCTCCTTTAAAAAAAGAAATACATTCATACTGAAAATGTATATTTTTGTATTTTTTCAAATTTATCAAATCTGGAATAAAAAGTTGCGAAGTCAGAAAATGAAGTTAGAGTGAAATTTGATCCAGCATCAGTTCTATAACACTTACCTGATGACCTATGTTGGCCTGAATAACATTCAATGGTTTCTTTCCGCCTAATAGTGAATTATACGATGATGTGGTTCACTGGTCAAAGTGGAATTGCCGATTTCGATGCTCTTCGACGCTTGTTCCGCTTCCAGATTGAGCAAACTACGACCCCACTTTAAATATTGAGTATGAATAATATAATTGGGTCTGTTTAGATGTATCGTTTCTTCTCTTCTTTGCCCCTGTCTTTGTTTATTTCTGTCTTTCTGTCTTGAAAGTGAAATGTTTGGTCGAATGCTATTCAAATGAAAGTCAGAAATAAAATCTGATAAAGCATGATTTGGGGGGTAAAGCATCATCAAATCACACCAAGGGCGCCACACCAGTACCCTACGATACCACTGGTCTTTGTTGGTTTCCTGTCACAAATTCATGCAGATGCAGCCTCAGCTTGATCTTGGAGCCTCATAATATATTATATATAATATACATTTGAATCATGGATATCTCTACATGAAAAATAAACACACACACATACACACACACACTCATATATATTGAATCATCGTAGCACAAGGAATGACCCACCAAAAACAAAAAGCAAAGCAAAAAGCCAAGTGTGCTACTGATCATATTATCATTGGGTCTACGTGTCTGTAGTTGTTTCCTAGCGTTTATCTGACCGAAATGAGAGTAAATTCAATGCACCTACGCCTTTTGGAGATGTTTTCGTGTTCAAGTCGACATTGTATTGAGAGAGACTCCGATACTGGACGATGATCGTATTTCAGTCCTCGACACGATTATCCAACGCCTAGGCTATTCCCAATCCACCACCTTTAGCAAAATCAATCATAAGACAACACCTTATATAAATGGCTGTGACAAATTTGATGCCAGCACAAGGTATGATTTTTCTAAATCCTGTTATATGTATATTCTGCATAATACCTCCAATATATTATTTGAGAGGAAATCCTTACCTTATTCCCACAACTACTACATCACTCTCATTTCCTTCTCCTAAACAACCTTATCAACTGAAAAGGACGTCCTTTACATATATATCAGAATAACCTTATCGCTCTAATATAGATTAATAAAAAAACTCCACTTGTCTGTCCCAACTACCATCCGGGCGTTTCTGTAATTCTCACCATTTTCTCTAAGACCAACTTTTACCTCCATAGCTCTAATAAAACCCGGGGCAGATGAAACGTACGTAAGTTATTACACTCTTTAATAAAAACTTTCAGGTGAACTTCAACTTATCACATATAGTCAACTTTTCCACACACAAACACACACATAATTTGATATTATTATTATAGTTGATTTAACGACTGAAGCTCAACTAGCAGTTTACATCGCGTCCTTCTAAAAGATGAGATTACGCTAAGAGAATATCTACAAGTAATATTTAATATGATGTAGCTGTATGAGCAAGTTATTGGTAATATATATATATATATATATATATATATATATATATATATATATATATATATATATATATGTATATATATATATATATATATATATATATATATATGAACAATATTGAATGAGACAGACTCAGGAGTAACTGTGTACGGAGACTTTGTTTACTGAATAATTAGTTGCTAAATGAATTGATTAGTGTGCTACACATGTTTCGAGAGAGTTCCCTATATTCAATAGCGTGGTGGTGTACTTTTCAGTGATTAAAAGGTTTCTGCAGAAAATAAAATTTAAGCTCCGATGTCTTGCTTTGGAAACCAAAAAGGCAATCAAAGAAGGGATTCCTTTAGGGTCATTATGATGTGTTGGATTTTGTTCTGGTCGGTACCAGGATATAATTGTATAAAATAATTATTGAATAAAAAAATGAACAGCATGCAAATCCATGTCAACCATGCGACTCTGCTCTACCGACTGAGCTGGCAGCGTCTTTAGTAGATAGAAGTTCGAAATAGCAATGGTTGATTTGAACGCAGGTTGGCGCTCATTTTCTTCTTTTATTCACTTCAATCGCACAGTCAAACATGATACATAACAAAATCAGATGAAAAATCAAACAAGTCTTGTTAGTCACCCAGTGGAAACAGTCACACGTGTGAAGTTGTACGAATTTCTCAGATTTCCTTTCCATTTCCAGGACATTTTAAGATATCAAAATTCTTAGTAATATATGTTAGACTATGAGGATGTTTGTGCGTACATGTGAGTGAAATTCATACATGTGCGAGTACCCATAAATTTAAAGCGTGCGTATATACATGTATACATATGTGTGTGTGTGTATGTGTGTGTATGGGTTCACTATGCTAGTGGGTACTTTCCAAAGGCCATACCCGGGGAATGGGGTTTGATTGGCCCTTGACCTCATTAGTTATCAACACACCTTAACAGACATTGCTTCCACGAAAAAACAGATAATAACTCTGTCTGTACAGATACGTGGCAATTAATTCAACAGATTTATTCTGTGTGGGTGATATGCGTGAGTTGTTCATGCAATATTTCTTGACAAATCAACCCACAGCGATGTTGAGTAGTGAGTTTGTAAAATAACAAGTTTTGAATCAATTGAAAGATCAGATTCAAGCGAAGCAGTTGTGCTCTGACCGCCCAGGCACCACCTCCCTTACAATGCACAAAGAAAGAAAAACAGCCGAATAAGTTTTCACTGTCCAGGTAAAAAAACATTATGACGCGTGAACAACAACAAAAAATAAGCCTGTAGATACTTGCCCGCAAGTCACTACTTTTCATTATCATCCATCCTTTCAGCATCTGTGGTTGAACATAGACTTTTTAGGATTTGCCACACCTCTATCATGGACATTATGAAATGGACTCTACTTTCTGTATTCGTCTATTTTGTTACGCCATCTTATATTCTGCCGGCCACAGTTTCGCATATGATTGTGAGTCATGATGTTCAGCGATTGTCTGACATACTTGCGATGTGACCAGTCCATTATCCTTCAAGTTTTCTAATGGATTCTTTGATATCCCTGACTCTTTTTCTCTCTCTAATATACTGCGTTACTGGCCATTAACGCCACACGTCATGAAATCGGGCCCAGCATTAAATGTTAGTTATAAAACAGCTTAGCTTTCAACTCTCGTAACAAAAAGAAATTTAGGAGAGTCTCTCTCACTCTCTGTAACAGACTTCTCTCCAAAAAAATGAAAACTAGATCTCAAAATTAAAAACTATATCTCCTAAGCAAAGAATCTGTGATTTTCTTTTGAATAGTTTGTGTTTTGGATATAAAACACTTGCCAAAAATGAAAAATGAGAAAAACAGTGGATTGATAAATAACTTGTACAAGTCAGAGAAACGTCACCAAGATTAGTGTGTAAAGCGTTGTGCACATTACTAGTGAAAGAAGTTGGCAAGAAAGTCAGAAGATAGTCGATAGAGAAGTACAAGTTATCTTGTTAATATATATAAATATGTCTTATAATAATTTCGTGTGAAGTTTGGATGGGTGGCGTAATGGTTATCAGCATGGAATATGGAATTAAAAAACTGAGTTTATGCATCTACGAATATCTTTACACGAATGTGTCGTTACTGTTATGCCACGATGATTGGTCGAAATAAGTGCAGGTTTGTGAGCTTCGATTGCCTATCTTACCTGCAGTGGCATCAAAATGCTCCTCTATGCAACTTTGACAATTTTTGAATGTTGATTTTCATGCATGCTGCCTACTTGGAAGATTGGGATAACACAATTTGCCTAACCTCGTACTCCCCATCTAGCCTTGTGTCGAAAAAAAAGGTGAGAAAATCCCAATGGATGTTAAAACCGAACTGAACATAAGATGTAATTGTGATTTTTATTGATCTCTAGTTTGTGAGAGCTGATGACTGTCGGAAAGCATAATGAAATTTAATAGGCAAACCAGGTTCGAATTCTGATTGAAGCTGTTTATATTTGCATCTTACTAATGTTATTTTAAAAAGCATGAATCCTCTTCTACCTGCGCTCCGTCCAATCACTGAATATATTTGCAATTATCGCTAGTCTGTAGAATCCCACGATGGTTGGTGGGAAAAGGGAAGTGAGTGAGCCGATGGAAAAAGGACTATCGCATAACTATCTTACATATCCTGACAGTAGCAGCAAAACTTGTTACCCACTGTGTCTGTTCTAGAGGATATAATTTTAGGAGCAATATTTCATAATTAGAGAAAAGATAATTATATTACCATTGGTGATAGTAAAAACTTCGATTACAAGATTTCTTCCTGGCTGTGTGTGGAAATTTTGTTCGAAATCCCCATTCCTATCAGCAATATCGTTTAAGTGTATCCTGAGCTGTATTACTAAACCCCTAATTGTATTTTTAAACTGTAATATTGATTCAGCTATAATCAAAACTGTACTACTGATTCTTCAACTTGATACCTTTATCAAATTTCAGTCTATGTAGAATTATTTCACCTCTTTACTTTGGCAATGCCTCTGTGTAGCAGAATTCTCTCTGCTCACAGCTGTGTAATCCTGAGTATTATTTTACGACTAAATATTTCAATGAGAACCATTTCGCCATTGTCAGACATTGAAAGAGGATAGAGACAATACTAAAAATTGAATGGAGGAATAGAATTTGATGTTCACATGAGATCAACCGAGCGAATTGTTCTATCATTCAACACAGGGCAAACTGTGCACAACAACTTTTGACTTTCAAAACAAACCTCTGTCACCAAAGGTCTAACAAAAAATCATTGTCTACGTATGATGAATTACTACTACTACTACTAATAATACTACTACTACAAGACAATGACTACGACGACGTGGGGCAGAAGTGAAATGACGTTACTGTTATCGACAGAGAAAACGGTATCGACAGCCTGAGTTCGATTTTCAGCCGTGTACGTTAAACTAGTGCCTTTGTGAAAGCGTGAACCCATTTCCCTATATTCTATCATACCACTAGAAACATTGGCAAATATATCCCGTTACTAGCATGCCAATATGGTTGATAGAAAAGAAAAAAAAACTACAGTAAACACCCAGGCATTTATGGGGAGTGGTCTAATTTCCCATTCTTTAATACACAGTTCTAATATTTCACATTTTTCAATATCTTGATTATGGACAGATTGAGTGGCAAAATATAGTTTTAAACCAATCGACAGCAAATTTTCCAAAAGTAAGTATAGGTTGCTGGCACGATCCAAAAGGAGAACAGATCTATTAAACTCTTCGAAAGAAATAGGAGGTACAAGAGAATTCCGTGTAGGAGATAGAGCAAGAGGTTGCGCGCTGCCTCGAAAATGACTCACAGCAAAAGGAACGCAAAACGCTATTTTTTGTAAAAGCAGAAAGGTGATTGAAAGTGGTTTTGAAAAGCAGGAAACATCTTATTAGGTTCTACTATGGGTACTCAGTGTGGCTCGAGGAAACAATCTTGCACCCCCCTCTAAATGGTCAGGCCAGCGCACATCCACTTCTTAAACTCCAAAAATAATTTTCCTCAAAACTGATGATTCATATACTTACTTTTTGCCTTGATTGCTCACATGTTAAAGCTGACAGTCGGATTTAAATAGTGTCCATGGTTAATTATTGCAATGAGGTTTATAGTTGTAAATGGACCCCCCCCAAATAATCCCACAACTGACAAATCTTCTTGAGGATTGAAGATCTAATGAATTGGAAGCGGGTAAATTTAAAAGATCTTAATTTTGTCCGTCGAAGCTCTGGTTCCATTTTCCGTGACTCTAACCACTGGCCCACTATTGCTATCAGCCTTTTATTTTATTATAATAAATACACGTTTACGTAGAAACTTACAAATTCGGGCTGTAAAATAATTTTGACTATGAATTGACATTTTCGGACTGGGAGGTTCAGCCAACCGATCCGATATTATTCCTAGGGCCAAGTTACTCATCTACACAAATTTGAAGCCCATAGGGTGCAGCAGTCTCCCTGATATTTGAAAATGACAAAATTGATCAGATTCCAAAATGACTCTTTGGATCATCAGTGGTCAGTGCCACCAACCCAATGTTCTTTTTAGCGTCAAGTTACCGTCTTTTCAGTCCAAAGGGTGCAGCAGTTTAGGAGTCTGAAAATCATAAATCCAGTTGGAACAAAATTAGAAATAAAATTACAGAGACAAACATTAGTCATCTTTTTAGTTTCAGGTTGCAATAGAGAGATTAAGATTTTTTACAAGTCCAATTTTACCACACAAACGAAGTGTCCAACAAAAGAACATCAATGCTTTGGTATTATTTATATTTTTCTTCACTAGTATTTTTCTGTTCGAAAATTGAAAGTGTCAAATACAGTAATAGCATAAGTTTTTAATCTTTTTAAATGAGGCAATGTCATCGATATTGATTATCGACTAGTTTCATTCTGTATCTTATTTTTGTCGCCTTCTCACACCAATATGAAGCGCTCACAAAGTGTTGGCTATGTATACAGTATGGTAATCACCCTTTACAACTTCAGCTTCACTGATTAAATCGAATTAATTCATTTCTGCTCAACCTTTTATGTAATTCTCTTCAAGTATTTACAGAAATTAACCGTTCAGTTTTTCCGTCTGTATTGAGAGCCTCAAAATCACCAGAAAAGAAAATAGACAATGGAGAAGAGGTTGATTGATGCCATAAACCATTCATTTGTGCGCAAATGGATATGCATATATGTCTGTAAATGTGTCTCTTCCTCGTTTTAGGTTATTAGATATTTTTGCTTGTCTTTACCTTCTGTGTGCTCTTTTTTCGATTCCGATTTGATACGCCATGTCTATTTAGCGAGTCCTCACCACACCAGATAGTTAGAGACACCACAGCCCATCATATTATTGTTTGAATGATAAATATCTGAAAAATCTGCAAATTGGCTGCCAACATTTCATCGAGTTAATAACCTACGGTTTGGGGTTAAGGCTGGTCAGAACAAAGGTTAGTTTATTTTGATGTTTCCATAATATTCCTATTCACATTTATTCAGCATATAAAAATACGATGAACTGTAATAGCTTTGATTATTGAAGTCTTTCTGTCTTGTCTTGTTTCCAATTATCTTTCTTTCCAAAATTCTTCTTTTACTCCTTTCTTTAATCGAGAGTCGTTAAGCAAAATTGTTACTAGAACAGTCAAATCGTTTCCTGCGGTTTTATAAGGGTTCGTCTAGATGCATTCTCGCGCATTTTCTCGGAAATTTGAATGTTTATTTAGTTATCACTTCCCAACAAAAGGTGTGTGTGTGTGAAAGAGAGAGAGAGAGAGAGAGAGAGAGAAAGAGAGAGAGAGAGAGGTTACTTATTCATTGATCACCCTTTTCTACAATTCCCGATTGATTACTTTCAACACGGCATGCTGCCAAAAAACGTTGGCCACGTGACATTTTCCATTGAGTGACTAATCAGACCCTTTTTACTTTATAAATCTTGCATCCAATTTTTCATTCATTTCTTCTCTAGTTTTTCGTTTTCATTCTTCCCTCCTTCATCCAAAATTTCTCTTTTTCCCCTTCCATTTTGTATATTGAGTCTTTTTTCATTTTTTTATACATTTTTTCATTCTTCCTCGGATGTCAGTTTCTCGTGTTTAATAATATTTTCACCACTCTTTATTTTTTTTTCTTGATATTTTCCTTTTGCTGCCTCTAACATATCTTCATAATCCGTCTGTCTTCCGTCAAAATATTTTCATCAATTCTTCTGGCAATTTCTATTTCATTCATTCCAATGCGTTTGTCTCGTATTCTTTATTTTCAAACATTTCCTTCTTTCTTCATTTTTATGTTTTTTCTTCTTTTTTAGTACTTTTCTTTTCTTTTTAAGGATAATGTATTATTTTCCTTCGAATTTATCGTATTTCCTTTATAATTTATTTGAAAAAGAATCCCTCATTCTTTCTGCAGAATTTTTCGTTACATTTTTTCTTTCACTTTTTGTCTTTCTTTCCGTCTTTGTCTCACTATTTGTTCCCTTTTTCTTTCTATGTTTCAAACGTTCTCTTTTTTTTCTCCAGTAATTTCGTTCTTTTCATGTCTTTGTCATTCCTGATTTCACCCTCTCTTTTTTTTTCTCTGGATTTCCTGTATCCACTTTTTTCTTCCTTCCTTCAAGAGCCAACAATATTGAATTCTAAAACAATTTCTCTTCCCAACTAACTCCCTAATTACCAGCATTTCTCAACTAATGTGTACGGGCTACAATCCAAACTACCCTGCATTTTTAATCATACACTGAGCAAACAGTCCAGTTGGGGAATGTTGACCGATCTGTAGGGCTTTCTCAACGATGTAGCGTGAGAAGTTAGATTATGGAATGTTTGTCAGAGCAACTGCGCAGAAGAATTACAGCAAGTGCCTTATCAAATAACCTTCGATCCCTAGACGCACAAATCTCAGTAAAATGACAATCTCGATTAACGGATCGGTCGCTGATTTGTGGAACATTTCGCAAGATGAAGCAATGTTTATTACAATCAATGTAACAAGGCATGCACTTAGTCATGTTTTGAAATTCTGAATGCTAAATTTCCAGAATTTTCTTTCGAAAAATTTTCGTTCTATCCTTCTAAAATCTCGCTCAAAATTGACTAAGAAGATTGAAAAGGCGAACTCACGGTGCTATTTGGAAGAGTTGCCAAACAAGTAGGTTGATTTTGAACACCCTGCTCAAAATTCTGATTGGTCCTAAACAGACAAAAACGTACTATTCATACGTAAGTTCATAGACCTTAGATGAATGTTGAAAGGAATACTACTATCCTTCCTCATTTGACGATTTTCCATTACGCTCTCGATAATTCGCGGTTCGGTTATGAATAATTCCATCGGTTTTTTTCCTCGAAAGATTGCAGCGTATCACGAAAAACTGCATGATTGGAAAAAAAAACCTCTGTACAGTATGAACAAACCATGAAGAGTTCAGGAAATCGTAAATGCATATAGATTTATAATACAGCAACCACAACGAACTTTCGATGGAAAGTGACATATGTCGATATAAAAAGCCAGGAATTTGTAATTTATCAATTGATGGTAATGATATTCGTGTTATCAATAAGAGGAAAGACTCTAGAAAATCTACAACTAAAAATGTTTATGTTCACAAGATTAACCCGAAGTAGAATCGTGCTTGAAAACTTGTTTACACTGATAAACTTGTTACTTGGAGAGTAATTTAGACATTAGGAATCATTCTTCAATTCACTTTTTTGTAGCTCTTTAAAATTTATGGTTTCCGTTAATCAATTGTACATTTTTTACCGTAAAATACACTTTTTTTTATCCATTTGTACATTTACAATGTAGGAATGCTGAAGTGTTTGTTCATCAAAAGGTTTATGGTACATGCTTTAAGGTTTTGGGTGACCGGATAGGGTTGGAGGTCTGTAAATTTCGCAGATTTAACGTATTCGTATCCCCTATCGCCTCTAATCCCCTGAATGAGAAGGGATAACTGGATTTATTTTTCAACACAATCCTTTCTGTTATTGATGCATATCGAGCCACATGTCAAAGAGACACAGCGTATCACCGGAATGGTAACAGTGAGCTTCAAGACATGAAAATGCAGAAAAATACAAGTGAATACGACCACACTGGAAACACTTCCCATAAAAAAAAATGCTATTTGGAGAGCATCAGGACCTGGTGGTATCTTTGAATATTGGTTCATAAAATTCATTACTTGAACCACAAACAATAAACTGATCGACCAAATGCAAAGTTACGTAGATGAAGGCGAGGTCCATTAATGAATGATCAACAGCAGAACAACCTTTACCCGAAAAAACACTGAAAAGAGGATTTAGGCAAGAAACTGAACACCAATAACGTACCTATCACTGGTGTAAAGAAATTTGAATGAAGATATTGCAGGTAGAATGTATATTCCGATGAAAAGAAGAGGAATTTTACCAGAAGAACAGAAAAGATGTAGAAAAACCAAAAGACTGAATAGCACGCTCTACATTGATCAGATGATTCTGAAAAAACACAAGGAGGAGAAAAATAATGATGCAATAGATATTGATTACAAAAAAAGATACATAATCTCACATAGCTGGAGACTCAATGCTTGGCTATATTCAAGATTAGTATATCAGAGAAGAGATTTATATCCAGCTCTATGAAAAACTGGAGAGTTGACTTGAAAGCTGCAGAAATTTCATAAAAGGAATAAATACATAGGCAGTATTGGTAGTAAGAAAGACTGATTCGTTTATAGTGAATAAGGTAGGACAACCTACCAAAAATTTGTCGTGGTCGTGCCTACAGATCATAGAGTAAATACAAAAGAGAGTTAAAAGCTAAGGAAATACCAGGAGCTGTCAAGTTACCCCAAGAAAGTGTGGAAAATAAAAATCAGGGTAATTCCAGTCATAGTACGTGCACTCAGAACCGTACCAAAGACACTGAGATTTGAGGAAGTGGGCTTAGGGGGAATGACTGAGACTATGCAGACCACAGCACTACTGGGTATGCGCAAATACTGAGGAGAGGACTGGAAATATGACACCTAAGACCCCCAGATGTCAGCAATGGCTTAATATCCAAGAAAAAGACATAAAGGTGACAGTACAAACCACAGCGCTGCTGTGATGGGGCACGAAGTCATGAGAGGAGCGCTGGAGACATAAAAAGACTTACTGTCACTCATTCTTCAGCAATAACCACTGAGCAACTGATGTGAAACTAATCCACAGCACTGCTGTAGACTGTGAGAGTATGAATAGAACTTGAGCCTTGCTGTCGCACGATCTCCAGTGGTGGCCTCTTTGCAACTGGTATACTACTACTACGACTATTACTACTACTAATAATGATGATAGATGACTCATCAGCATCAAGGTCCTTGGTCCTTGCTTTTTTAAGACTATAAATATCGTGGGGAGCCTATTTTCACGGATGTGTCTTGGGCGAGAACCATTCATTCTCCAGACTCCGTAAATCACAATTTTCATGTTGACTGTTTAGTAGATATGCATTGAATACCATTTTAAGAGTCTTTGGTATGATTCAGTCGTGGATTGAACCCACGACCTACCAGGTTACGGTGATCGGTCAGCATCGAGGACTGAATCCAAGTGACTAAAAAAAAAAATTTTTAAATACGCACAAGAGTGAAGTAGAAATATTATGAAAATTGTTCGAAACTGTGCAATAAGGAAGCAAGGAAGGAAGGTAGCAAGGAAGGAAGGAAGCAAAGAAGGAAGGAATGAAGGAAGGAAGCAAGAAATGAAGGAAGGGAGGAAGCAAAGAAAGAAGCAAGGAAGGAAAGAAGGAAGGAGGAAGGAAGGGAGGAATCTTAAAGCAGGAAGAATAAAGAACGGATCAACTAAAGAAAAATCTAAAAATAAAAAACTGACTACGGGGAATTCGAAAAGTAAACAGGAAAGATCATATTCAAACGTTTGTAAAAGGCACCAGAAAAGGAAAACATGTTCTCATCATCGGAGGCAAGATTTGAAATTTGAAATATGAAAAATTATATCAAAGAGAAAAAAAGTAAAACCCTGAAAAACAGTGGATATCATCGTTGTGGAGAAACATATGAAAGTGTAAACCATATGAGAAAATATTGTAAAGAATGGCTCAAAGGGATTAAAAAAAATGGGAATGACAGAATGTGAACGGTAATAAAGTTGAATCTATGCAAACGATTTGGGTTCAACCATGTAAACAAATGGTACCAGTAAAAATGATACAAATAACAAGATACTTTGAAGCTTTAACATCTAAATCGACCTGCCCAAGCAAAAGGATCTCAAACAAGGAAAATTATCCTACTAGATCGTAGACGTGACTGTTCAAGCAGACTGCTGTATGGAATGAAAGAAAGGAAGCTAAAAAAAGAAAAAAAAAAAGAAAAAGAGAAATACCCAAACTTCATTTGGAACCTGAAGGCTTGGGTCATACCAATGATAGATGATCCATGTCAAAAGCCAAGATTAAATTAATAATAAATTCTAGAAGAAATGTCGTATCTTTTACAAATAGACAAAGCTGAATAAGAAGCTTCTGAAATACATATGAAGAGCTAATGGCATATATTTACAGACTGGCGTAGGTAAATGTATAAATCGATCGATAGATAGAACAAGAATGAATTCAACAATGTGTCCACCATGCATTGTACACAAAAGGAGCAGGAACTCATTTTTTAGTCAGTTTATTCTCATACTTGTAAAATATTGTGATATGGAGATATTCTGCAAGTAATATTTTCAATAATAATCGCAAATGACAAATTTTGGTATTTTGGGACCATTTCTATCTCTCTTTAAATATAAAGATGCGGACCTTGGACACTTTGTTACGGCATCATTGGCAGCTGATGAAAAATTGATTGAAATAGATGACTGACCGAAAAAAGGTTTATAAAGATGTGTGGAATTATGTAAAAAAAATCGTAAAAGATAGATAGAAAGAAACATGATTGAATAGAAAGATTCGGACAACTCGGGGTAGATAAGAAGAAACTTAGATAGGAATAATATAGGATAGAGAGATTGATACGAAGAGAATAAGATCAAAAATAGGTACAAAGAAATTGTGACAGGTATGAAAGGATTGATATAGGTAGATATTGATTGATAGAAATGATATCAAAAAGAGGTATGGTTAGCTAGATAGATTGATAGATTGAATGAATGAGTGCAAAGAGTATCCAATATATTATAAAAAGTTTATTCAAACATCCTTGTACATCATTCGGAAGAAACAATTTCGATAAAAGATTACAGAATTTTTTTTT
>OY735221.1:19564948-19824948 GCA_963457665.1 Thysanoteuthis rhombus | reverse complement strand
ACTGACAGATAATGGAAATCCCCCTGTAATTGCATATCAGGAAAATTATATGCAAATGTCACGAAAGGATAGGGAGATAGTGGCTCATTAATCTCTAAGACTTTTCAATTACTTACAACTTCGATAGTATTTGACAGGGTTAAATAATTCTATTATGTGTTTTTCAGGAATTTAAGATATTTTGTTCATTTTTAGACGTTTTTGAAACTTTAGACTAGAAGAAGTTTCGGGATAATAACAATAGAAAGGTGACAAAAGTTTTGTTTAGAACAATATCAAGAGGCACGACAATGGGGTGTTAGGAAAATACCACGTTCCACGGATAATGCATAAGGGAAATACATCAGAACCAATTCCATAAACGCGAAAATAACCACCCTTCCCCTCTGGAAAACAATAAACGCCGCTCAGTGGGAAAAAAAGACGAGCTTGTAAACGACATCTTAAGAAAATGGAGTAAGCGAACTCAAAAGGAATATAGAAACAAGCAGGACAATGTAGAGATGATGATATTCACGGAATTGAATCAGCAGACCCCAGAGTAAAGACGGCAATGGTGAAACATTGAAAAATAACCGGAGCTTCTTGAGAAAAC
Source organism: Thysanoteuthis rhombus (assembly GCA_963457665.1). Classification (NCBI taxonomy): domain Eukaryota; kingdom Metazoa; phylum Mollusca; class Cephalopoda; order Oegopsida; family Thysanoteuthidae; genus Thysanoteuthis; species Thysanoteuthis major. Next base: position 19,824,353 of record OY735221.1, on the reverse strand, counting down.
GACAAAACTATGGAACAGAAATGGTTAATTCTTGAATTTAAAAGACCACGAAACTAACGAAAGAGAAAAAGGTTGTTTTTTTTTAGATATAATGGGGGTAATGTTTAAATAATCAGACTCCTATATCCGTTGATGCAGCATGTACGTGAAACATAGATAGATACTTAGATACACAGATAACCAATCAGCCAGTCAGCCAGAATGACTTAAAAACCTTCGTTGACGATTCTTCTATAGTTTTACTTAACAGTTTTTGCCATAAAAGTTAGGGGTGACGCGAAAACTGAAATGGAATTGGATAAATTCAAAATTTGAACCAAAACTTCAACGTTACATGGCATCTTCCACTTTTTTCTCTTCCTACTCTTGTCAATTCTCTTGTGAGTGGAAGTGCTCTCATACTGGCCACGGCAACAGCTGCTCCTCTCAGGAATTTACATATTGAACACTTCTCCTCGACTCAGAGTTCTTCAAGGCTTTTGCGACATGTGTATTGGACTGAGAGGTAGTAGACACCCGGAGTGGTGTCATTCACTCCATCATAAGATATTTTACCAACAGCTGGAAGAGGAAGCTGGATTCCTGTCTTTACCAAGGGTAATTGTGCCAGTTTCAGTTTCAGTCAGAGTTCGAACTCTACTCATCCAGTCTATTTTCTGTGCCGTTAATCGACCAGCCACCAACACTGTCTCAAGTTTAGGTAGACTTTTTATTCCGCTTCTTCGATTTTCCTCTTCTTTCTGATTGAATTCTGTCTTGCTTTTCCCCCTTTTTTTCATTTGCTTTCCTCTATATCTCCCCTTTTGCTCTTCTTCTTCTTCTTCTTCTTCTTCTTCTTCTTCTTCTTCTTCTTCTTCTTCTTCTTCTTCTTATTCTTATTCTCTTTCTTTCTTTGTTGGTTTTAATATATTCCTATTGCGTTTTCCATCTCAGCAGACAGGGGAATATGATATACTTTCATATTAGCTTTTTAAACGATGCCTGGAGCTAAATATCTCTGCAGAATCGTATTTATACATTATTTAACGGGAAAGTATCTAATCTTGTGAGAAGAATTTGAGGTTACCAGTTTTTTTCTACGTGTAATTTCTTGCACTTCAGGTTTCGAGATCGAACCTCCGTCATTCTCCCCCTGATGACCACGTTCATTCTCTTTCAATCCTATCTCTTTGCATTTTTAAAAATTTTTTATTGATTTTAATTCATAGCTTTGACAAGGGTTCTGGAAGGCTCAACCGTGGTGACAAGACCGGACGATTGTTTCCAACCTCTCCTGAATAATGTTCCTCGAAACGATTTCGTAATTTCAATCCCTTCGAAAATGACCTCTTCAGTTTCTACACACACAACCATTATTGTTGCTCGAAAAGGTGTAAGAGGAACGTTGCACCGCCCACGCAGTATGTTACACACCTCGAAAAAAACAGAAAAAAAATTTAAAAACAAATCAATGGCTGGAAAGATGATGAAAAAACTCAACATAATCACTAGCCCTGTCAAAACTGACAATCATTGAAACAGTTTTTTCTTCACTTGGTAGTAAGACTATTATGAGAGTGCTGTTTGCTTCAATGCTCACCCACTCATTGTCCTTTCCATCAAAGCTGATAATTGTCAGACCAATTCTTTCATTCACTGTTATCAATTTCCTATCATGCTTAACAGAATCCCTCAGATTGAATTGACATTTTTTAAAAATCTTTCGATGATTTTTCTGGTCGATTTTGAAAGCATTTTCGGATAAATGAATGAAAAATTATATTTTTGATGATAATTTATTGATACATCTAATTGAACTTTTCATCGGGTTTTTATTTACATGTAGGAAAATGAATACAGGAAATATAGTTCGTCTCGCTAAAATCAATAAAACGATGTAATTCAGTCAAGCTAATATTTATGAAACACAGTATCAATTAAAATAACTCGAAGATCAGTCATTATTTGTAATTTTTTACTATTGTTTAGCATCATCTTCATCTTGAAATTGTTTTCTTTCTACGACGGCAGTTTGGAGTTTCTTTAACTCACTTTCGCTTAAATCATTGTTTTACAATCATTGCAGTCGAATCTGATATATACGAAAAAATCATCGAAATTATTAATGTTGTCCATTAAATAATTTGAATAAGTTGTGTGGAGAGAAAGAAAAGAAAAGATGACAACAATTCCCTTCCAAATTTCAAAAGTAGATCTCTTTATGCTTGTTTCTGTTCAATGTCTGTAGTAAGTGTACTTGGAGCTCGATGGGAGGGCAGCATTAGTGAAGCTTTGTTTCTGTTCCAAAAAACGGTGTTAAAAAGAGATTTAAAAAATAAGGGGTTCATTCATTTTTCGATGTTAATGATTTAAAAAAATGAGAGTAATTCTACACGCACAGATGTTAATTGGCTGCCGTAAAAATAAACAAGTGTTACTTCCCTTAGTTCAGTGAAGATAGCCGAATGTGGCTAAAAGTTGCTGGATTTTTCCATGTTTCCATTCCAGCTACTTTCAGCTAAGGATAATAAGCAAGTACAGGAACGTTAGAATAAGTTTGATAGAACAAACTTTTTAATTTTATTATTCATTTTCATTATTGTGTTAATTTATGAGCTAGAGCTAGAGCAATAATAATTGTTTATAGAAAGATATTTAGGAAGATATTATTTAAAGATCATAATAATTATACTTTTATGTTCATCATTCATTGGTGCTTATGTATGAATTTTTGAGTGTACTCACTTAATGTCACGTACAAATTTTATTTTTTTAAGATTTCAGTGGTCGTCGTATATTTCGAGCATACTTGATATTTCTCAAATAATATATCCATGAATATGAAATTCACACATCCAACTTTTCAGCGTTTTCGAGCGTACTTAACAGTTAGCTGAAAGTCGCTGGAAATGAAAAATGGAAAAATTCAGCAACATTCAGCCACATTTGGTTATCTTTAAAGGTGGCAACTCTTGTAGATATTTACGTCAGCCAATTTACGTCCGTGCGTGCAAGAATTACCAAAAAAGTTTTGTATCGCAGATACGTCTCCGTTCCAGTGTTTAAAAACCGTGCTGGAACTGCCGTGCTGAACTGATTATAACGTACAAATAGACCTTCCCAGGATATTCCACCCACTTGCCACTAGAAATAAGAAGTGTCTCACTCAGTGTCTCTCACTACTTATGTGACTTGGCAAAGGGGAGTTCGTTATCAACAATAGAAAAATCAGGAAAAAAAGATCTGTGTTTTACTTCACTTCCTATTTGTATACTTCCTATCAAAATCTATCCATATCTGTTGATTCGTCAAATTCATTTACATCATATCTAGGCTTTCAGTCTGTTCATATCTAACTATCCATCTATCGATTCTGTGTTATTCATTCTTGTCTGTTGTAACTGATCCTAATGCACTTGGGAATTATTTAAGATATACTGTCAAATTACACTCAAATAAACGGTTCTCATTTGATGATGATGCAATGACCCTTATCGGTATTTAGATGGGTGACAGCCTAAGAAAAATAGATATTGTATGAATCTCAATAAGATAACTTCCGTCAATTCTATTTATTTGTCATATTTAATCTATATACATTTGTAACTGGACGTTTGAATAAGTTCCTCACAATTTTTCTGATATTTTTAAAACCAAAGACGAAAAAAATGCCTACTGAATAAAGCAACAAAAGAAAAAAGAGCATTAACCTTCACTCCCAACCTGCAATTATCTTCCACAGACTCTAATTTCCACTGAAAAGAGGATTATGGAAATAGATAGAAAAAAATGTATTCCTTGTCCATTTACCATTACCTGCAGTCAAATGGATATGATACAATTCCATGTTAGCTTTTCAAACGACGCCTTGTGGTAAATATTTCTGGAGAATGAAAAAGTTGAAATATTTATACATTATTCATGTAGCTATCGGGCACATTCACGACCAAGTTAGTTCTAGAAAGGAGAACACAGTTCCACAACCTAAAAGCCTGTGAAATAAACAGTTGAATATATGAGACGGCCAGCAGAGATGTTATGCGCTGATGTTCTGTATTTTATTTTATTTCTCTGCTTTTACGTCTTCTTCTTCTTCTTCTTCTTCTTCTTCTTCTTCTTCTTCTTCTTCTTCTTCTTCTTCTTCTTCTTCTTCTTTTCTCGTTTCCTTTCGCTTTATCCCATTTTTCTTGTCTTTTCCCCATCATTTTTAATCTTTTTCTCCTTTTCTCTGTCTCTTTCTTTTCGTCTTCTTTCTCTTGAACTTGTTCTTTTACTTCCCCACCTTTCCTTCTTGTTTTTTCTTCCCCCTTTTCTCCTCAATCCCCTTTTCTTCCTCCAATATCTATTTTTACTTTCGTTTTCTCTTCCTTTTCTTTTTCCTCCTTTAAAATGTTCTTATTGCCCTTTTTACATGTTTCCCCTTGTTTGATTTCTCTTTCTCTTTCCCAAGTCCCTTTCATTTCCTCTTCTACTTTCAATCTTCTATGCTATTACTGTCTTCTTTATTTTCTTTGCATATTTTTCTCTTACACTAAGCACTAACTACTAGATTTATGCGTACAGTTATCACAAAAGCATCTAAACTTTAAGCTACTTCTGCTCTTTCGAATATGATACAAATCTCCATAGATTATAAATACAACACTCACCTAAACTGTCACACAAAGTCATTCTCTCTATCTTTCACACACACACACACACACACACACACACACACACACACACACACACACACACACACACACACACACACACACATATATATATAAATATATATATATATATCTTGTGCAGTTTTGATTTGTGCGTGTTTTGATGTAGCACGGTTAAGGTATTGAAGCACAAATAAATGTAACTATGTGTAAGTAGAAAAATACTTTCATTTATTACAAGACCTTCAGCAGTGCGGTTTTGAATGGTGCTGAATATTTTGGAACGAACTATTCAAGGTATACATGTTTATACAGACACACACATATGTATATATGCATACACACACACGCACACTCATATATATATACATATATACATACATACATATATATATATATATATATATATATATATATATACTAAATCGTGGAAGTTGTTGTAATAGTCGATCGTGATCTTAAGATAACGTGATTCCATTATTTCACATCATTCAACAACGTTTTTAGCCGTCTTATTGGAATCAGTGTACGTCTATCTACATGAATTCCTATCTTTCTTAAACGCCTTTGTGAAAGGGTCGATTCAAATTTCTTGTTTCGGCAGAGATTGCAAGAATATTTTTAATTTTAGCATGTATTAGTTTGTCTTTGAATTTTCCATTTAACAGTTGGTTTATAGTTAATTTGGTATGATTTCCAGTAATGAGCTGATAGGGATGTGCTATATTTGTATCTTCCGTTTATGAATGATGATGTATGTCTAAGTTTAAATGTTGTGTTGGATATACCGATATAATATTCTATTTCTAGGGTTTTTTCCTGAGTTGATATCTCTGCCTGGTATACTATATTGGATCTAAGGCATTCGTTTCGTAGGGGGCAGTTATTCATATTTGGGCTATTGCAGTCTGATTTTTTTGTACTGGTATTCTCTTTACTTCTATTATTTCTAATAATTTTATTGTTGTGTTTAGTAATAATCCTGTTGAAATTTTCTGTACTACTAACACTAATTTTCAATGTATTTCTATCAAATATTTTGCATAGTGGGTGATTTGGGGGGAAAGTGTTTTTCAATTATTCGAATAAAAATTTTGCGTTTTACTTGTAAGTTAAATGGGGTGTATACCAGATAATTTTTCTATTCCTATTAAAAAAAAATTTCTCTTTCTTATTATTGGATTTAGCTTTTTTTTTTATCGTACTGGAGGTTTGTTTCCGTAAAACCACTATCATTTAGGGCTTTGATGTAATTATTTCTAACTTTATTGAATATTGTTTCATCGGAAGAGTTGTAAGTCAATCTAGTTTTTATGGATTTGGGGATCTTTTTTATTATTACATTTGGATGGTTGGAACTGCTACTGATGTACTTAATAATAGAGTTTTTCTTTTCTATATGGTTCATAGGTGTTGTTGGTTAAATTGAATTTGATGTCCAAGAAATTTACAATTTTCAACCTAGCTTTGATATCGACTTTGAAATTCATTTTTTTCATTTCTTTTATGATGTATTTAAAAAAATGATTTCACATTTTTGTGCGTTACAATTTTCTACGATTAGTAGTCTATCATCTCCGTACAATTCTATATTCTTAGTGTCTATTTTGCGTGTAAGATTATACAAAATGTACAGACCTATAAGGTCCGACATCTTGTCTGAATCGAGGCTGCCCATGGTGACATTGAATCCCCAGACGTCGATTTTTTTTCTCCATTGTTGTTGATCATGAAACAATACCGTACATCTGCAGTGAGTGATGATTTCTATGTCCCTGCTGCTGATGCTAGTGTAGGTTTTAGAAAATTCCATGGCCTCCTCAAATATGCCTCTGGATATGGATGGGTAAAAATCCATGATGTCGAACTGTATGAAGCTGCACATTTTTTTATCTTCTATATTATTAAACCAAGCGATGACATCATTGGTGCCTATCCACTGGTTAAGCTTCAATTGATCTTTTATGCTATGATTGTTTTTTTCTAAAATGTCTTTCCTAATTCTACCTATCTGTGTTTTTGTCAGATTAATGAGCCTAGTTGGAGGTTTATTCTTAAAATCTTGTTTGTGATCTTTCATGAGTATGTAAACATCCTTGTTCTGTAATTTACCTACTCTAATACTTATGTTTAATCCATCCATTATTCTTTTGCTTTCTATATTTATACTAGTTTCTAGATGATTGGTTTGCAAGATTAATTCTTTGTAGTTTTGTGTAATGTTGTAATGGGGTGTTTGTTGTAAGTTTGGAGATTCATCCCGTGTATGGTGTTAATTTTTAATGAATATTTTCTTAGATTTTTTTAATGTGTTGTATTTCTTGTATTGATTTTTTCTGGTGTGGATTGATGTATTTTCTGAAGTTGATGTTGGTGAGGGTTGTGAGTAGGTCCTGATCGAAATTCACCAGAAGTTTGTTATAGTGTGGGTTTTTTTGGTGTTGTTCGATATCATTTTGGCGAATAGGTCTCTAAAGGTTTACAGCTTTGAACTCCAAATACACAAAATAATTTATGTCATACCTGTCAACTATTTCCAAATATCTATTAGTGCAAGTTTTTCCGTGGGTTTTGTTTGACACAGAATGTAATATTAGGGTACTTTCTGTAAAATTTTCTTGTTAGGATTGTCAGTTATTCTGGGGATTTAAAAACAACAATTATATCAACATGGCTCCTCAGCAATATTAATCGAACATCCACCCTCTTAAGCTATGGTTATGATATTTAGCATTGTTTTTTTTCTAACCCCTTTCATCATGTATTTAACTTGTTTTTTTTTGTATTAGGTATTATCATAATGTACTGTTTATAGATGTTATTTCATACTACAAATCATTTAACGTTTCAAACAAAGGGCTTACTTACGTAGCTTACCCGTAAAACCTATTTGGTGATAGCGTATCAATAAGTATAATTGGATTTGATTCGTTGCTCGTGTTGGATATTCATCCATGTCAATATCAAATACGTTATGTCGGCTAAAGTGATGGCAAGACTCTTCAAATAAAGAAACTGCAACTGAGGTCCAGAAAATGGAGGAAGAAAGAGGCTGTACCACTATTGATATGATAGTCACTGAAGTTGGGATCTCACATCATTTAGCATTTCCAATCTTAAGATGTTTGAACGGATTAGCCCCAAGGAGCTTACAGATCGATGATTGCAAAAAGCGTTTGGCGAAGATTAACAAGCCTAAAGTCAGCAGATAAAGACGATTTCATGAAATGAATCTCAACTAGAGATATTATAAAGAGAACAAGGTTGAATTTAAATGGCTGATTCCGAGGGTACCCGAGACAAAGAAGTCAGCTCAGAAGGTGAAGATAATTACTTTTTGAAGCTTCAAGAAAATCAAAAACTGCATTGACGACGAAATGACAGGAAAAAAAAAGTTGTGTTGACGGGTCTTGGCAATCTTATGATTCAATGATTATAATCTACGACTTTTTATTTCTACAGGGAAAAATTATGAACTATGACAATTTGGCAGCGTCTGTAATTCATTGCTCATTTATCAAAGGTAACAAGCGTACCCTAGAATAATATCGTTGGTAAACATTACTCCATCCATCCCACTGTCAAGATCTTGACTTCTTTTGTCCCCTGAACTCAAATAACTTTAAAAAAAAACTCAATTTGAGTCTGTCAATGATGCCAAAACTCCAACTTTGACGTCGAGTATATCGAAGAGCACAAAATTCTTCTGTTAGAAGATGGCAACATGCACAAACACACACACACACATATATATATTGCTATATATATACACACACACACACATATATATAATGAATGCATTATATCATTTGAAACTCTATTTGAAATTACCTCCCGGTACTACACGGAGAATGAGTCACTCGGCCTAGACAGCGTAAATAGAATAAGCAGTTAAAGAAAAATGGGGCTGCTGCAGGAATCAAACGTGTAACTGATAAGTTAGCCGCTTCAACGTAGCGCAGTTCCTAATCATTGAGCTAAACAGTCCGTTGGCAAGGCGAAGCCCAAATGAGTGGGTATAAAGTGCCTTTTTGGGACATCACCTTTCTTTCGGTCGTAGGTTCATTTTCTGCAGATGCCCCATTTTTCTCTAATTGTTTATTCTATTTACGCTATCTAGGCTAAGTGATTCATCATCAACGTAACTTCAAATCGAGTTCCAAATAATAAATTGCATCCATAAACATTCCTTTGGATTACATTTTGTAACAGTAAATACATACATACATTTATATACAAGGGTAAGTCAAAAGTATTGCTTATAACGTGTGTATGTGTGTGTATTATAAATTTCCACGTTGAATTACGTATCTGGAATAAGGATGATATCTTAAAAACCTTATCCAATGGAAAAATTAAGGCATAAAAATCAAAGATTATAAGTTTTGAAATATTTGCTAAAAATAATTTTATTTATTGATAAATCGGCTGTGAATTTGTAATCCTAATATCCAAGAATTCTCTAGGATTAGGACTTATCCGGATTTCAGTAAAATCTATTAATTCCAGTTTCTATCGGTTCATCCACGAATATCTAAAACAGGAGTTCAAACTTACATACACGCACACACACATCGTATATACATACATTATAAGAAAAAAAAAAGATTAAATATCTTAGCATTCTTCGTCTGAAATTCTTACGTCTGTAAATCCTGTTTTCCTATGGCTGATTCTAGTTCCATGTTCAATTATAACAAACGCCGGATGTCACATCCATCAGATGTAATGTGTCCAGCATTGATGTACTTTTGTGTGGTACAAGTTCATTGCTTGTGGCAAATTATGCTGAGCTTTTGACGTTTTCTGAATATCTTGTATCTGTTTCATATTAAACAGTTACACTTAGGCGTATCAAACCAAATTAGTTACGCGGTCTTGCTACTTATTCTCAGTATTTAGGCTGTCACTTGCCGACTTTCAAATCTCATAAAATCTCATAGGCTTCTTAATCTACTTATATAGTAATTTCGTACAGTCATCCCTCGTAATGTATGTTTCGTCGTCCATCACTATGGAAGTCCAGGAAGTTGGCCCCAAGAGTGGTTTTTATTTCATCAATCTTTTGGACAAGATACATCGGAGCCTGCTGCTTCTTGTGGCATTTACTACCTTAATGCTTCTTGACTCTTCGAATGACCAATGACAGTTCTTTGATATACATCATAAAATTTCGCGAGTTGTATCTGGTATGCCTTCCATTTTCCTTTTTGTACCTCACCGATCTTTGGGGTTCTGCTCTTAGTGGATTGTCCAGTCAATCATTATTAACAGGTCCACATTTTTCTGTTAGAAATAGAATACTATTGTGAGAGCAAACATTTCGGAGTCGCTCACAGAGCTCGAAAGGAGTGACACTAAAATATTTTTTTTATTAAATTGGTGTGATATTTCCCAACTTGTCATTTTAAAATTGATGAGAACGTATATTCGTGTCCTGTAAACACTTCACGTAATAAATATATGAGAGAATAATGACGTAAGTATATATATATATATATATATAATAAAACAAAAAAACTGCTGTAAGCTTGATGCCACCATTTTGAATCAATGACCTGGGAGAATAGTTGCATAATCAATTCGCCATAAGTTATAACAATGAATCATCCAAGAATCTCATACAACAAAGAAAGCCGAGGAACGTATTGATCGAAGCATAGTAATAAAAACAAGTTGGGAATATTTGTTCGAACTAATCGTGAAAATATGACAACGAATTACAGACGCTGTCAAATTGTCATACTTCATCATTTTTCTCGCCGAAATAAAAAGGTCACAGATTGTTACCATTGACCCATAAAATACTTGGCCTCATAAATAGAAACTATTTGGAAGCTGGGGATATATTGGAGAGTTGGGTCTATTTGTTTGCGTTAAATACTGTCCAGAGCTTTGTGGCTAGAAAACCGATACTTATATATATATATATATATATATATATATATATATATATATATATATATATATATATATATATATATATATATATATATATACATACATACATACATATATATATATATATATATTCTTTGAAGGCAAAAATCATGTTATTCTAGATTGGTAAACTTGAACATGACTTATATAAAGAATTGTTTTGGAATCTCCTCTGAGGCACTCAAAGTTTTTGGTCAAATATGACAGATATTATATACATATTACAAAAGAGATGAAAGAGAGAAAGGAAAAGGGAAAGTATGAAAGTTCTGGTTGCAAAGAGAGAAAAGAGAAAGACGTCCAATAAAAACATTTACATGGACAAAAGAAGAAGAAAACGAAACCAATGTGAGGAAGAACGAGAACAAGAGAGAAAAAGAAGGAAAGAAAATAGAATTGGATTGAAACGAGGACAAAAAGAAAAGAGCGTAATGAACAGAAGAGACTGTGGAGAGCAACGACAAAAATGTAAAAAAAATCAAGAATGTTGCAATAAAAGAAGAAGAAAATCGTTGGAAAGAAAAATTGGAAGAAGCAAAAAAGAGAAAATGTGAAAATGAACAAGAAAAGTAGAATGAAGAAGGATGAAAAGAAAAAAAGAAGAATCGAAAGAAGACGAAACAATGAAGAAGGATGAAGAACTGGAAGGAAAGAAAGTTATATAATAATAATAATAATAATAATAATAATAATAATAATAATAATAATAATAATGATAATAATCATCATCATCTAACCACTGTCCGAATCGGTCAACACAGAACAATATCTGTGTTATGAAACGCTACAATGGAAGTCAACCCGGAAGAAAAGAGTGTAAAGGAAGAGTGTTACCTACATGGAAATGGAAGGGTATGCCTGAAGTATCAGAACAAAGATTGTGTGATCAAATACAAATGATTCTGATGAATGGTTGATTACCAGGGCTGCAAATAAAAGAGTTCAGACTGACTGGCATAGACAGAGGTGAAAATGTTGAGGATGAAGCGACCAAACAGATCTTGAACCCCAAACTGAAGAAAACCAAAATGGCAGTGGAGATTTGAAGCGGTTGAGATAAGAAGTGATGATAATAAAGAATGTATCACAAATCCTGACAATATGGACGATGAAGAATAGAGAAATATCTTTGAAGAATTTGGAGAATTGATGGTGAAAGACGCTTCACCTGAGCTGTGGAATTTACAAAAAATTGATAGATTGGGATCAAAAGACAAACCTCAATTGGGTAATGAAGTAAATTGTTTGATTAAAACCAGAAATATATCTGAAATGAACAATCTCATCAAGTACAATGCTTTAGTTATGAGTTACTTCGAGTCAAAGAGGCCAGAAAGAAGAAAGATTGATTGAAAGACACCAAGATGGAAATCTCAAGGAAGAAGACCCATGAAGAGTGGTTAGAGAGACAATATTGAGTCAAAAAGTCAAGTTTAAAAACAGGTAAAAGAGAAACCTAAGCAAAAAACTCGGACAAACGCTACCATAGTTAAGAAGTGCACAGATAGTGTGAAGAAATACCAGTAGGACCAACTATTTAATTCAAATCAATCCAGATCCCACCAAGAACTTGGAGGAGTGGATAACGATGGATTCTGATACAATATTTTGAAGAATGAAATAAGCCACAACAGGGAGGTAGAATAATGAAAGGTGAATAGAGAAAAACAAGCTGCCAAACTGCAAGACATTGTATCAAGGATTCGCAGAATGACAAACTGGAAAGCAACAGAAAAGTGCAACGTTGGATGACAACTGGTGGGTTTCACAGGGAGATAAAAAATGCAATAAGGGAAAAGTATTACCACTGAGTTAGGAAGATAACTTCAACAAATTTGAATTGCAGAAATGCAAGAACAGCAAAAAACTTTAGAGTAGTACCTTTGGTAAAATATTGAGCGGGAATATTGAACAAGACGAAAAAAAATTGATAATTTGAGATAGAAAAACTCGGGGAATAGTAACTATGAACAGAATTTACCATCCCCAGAGTGACATCGGTGGATTATACATCCCTAGGAATTAGGCGGAAGGCGTCACCTTACTATTGCAGATTGTGTGAAGAACAAAGTAAGAAGCGTTTCTATGTATATTTCCAACACAATAGGAAGATCACTTTGCTTAGTTATGAGTAAGGGGTATATACCGGTGATAATTGAAAGCATTTCAACCTCAAAGAAGACAAAGAAAGAAGGACACACTCGCAAGGGAGGAACAGGCAGTTGCATGATGAATTATTGTGAAGTGAAGAGTCCTAGATTAGGAGGGGTTATTTGATAAAAGAAAAGTGACAGTTTGATTTTTGCAGCGTAAGATCGAACCCTTAGAACCAACACCACAAAGTAAACATTGATAAAAACAAACAAACACCAGAGAAGTATACATTGTGTGAAGAAAGAAATGAACTAGTTGAATATTTGATTTCAGGATGTGAAAAACTGGCCCAGTAGGAATATAAACTTCGCTTTAATAATATAGCATAACTTGTGCCAGAAGTTTTGGTCAATTGGGAATGTAAAGTGATATAACCACAAAAGAAGGATGGAAAATGATAGAGTTTTGTTGGATTTCAGTATTCAAACAGATCATGTGATACAACACAGAATAATTGATATAGTGATAGTGTACTAAGATGGGACAAAATGCTGCGGGTGCAGAAAGCTGGAACAGATGGAGCAAGAGAAAATTCAGAATAATTGAGAATTAAGAAAAGAAATCAAAACGATTTGAAGTATCGCTTATGTTGGTAGTAGATGGTAGTTGTAGCCATTGGTATAATATGTAATATTCTGAAAGACTGGTTGAATACACAAAAGTTAAGAAGTAGCATTGGTTTCTTGCAGAGAGTAGCATTGCTGGAAACAGCAAAATTGATCAGAAATACTTAATACCAAGGTTTGCAGGATGCAACATGCTCCCTAGGAAATGAACTTGAATTCACTGGAATCAATAATAATAATAATAATAATAATAATAATAATAATAATAATAATAATAATAATAATAAGAAGAAGAAGAAGAAGAAGAAGAAGAAGAAGAAGAAGAAGAAGGAAATACAACGAAAAAAATACACGGATCCACTCAACAACAACAGAACGTCTCTAAACACTTTGAGATGCAAAATGGTTGTACATCAACATCACAACGACCAATACTACCATTTAGAAGATCAGAAATTGTTAAGCCGCAATGTTGGACGGAATTGCTGATTTCTTGATGATGAACCAACGACCACAAAGACCTCAAAAGGGTCTACAAGGACATTATCAGGAATCCCAAGGAATGTACCAAATGGCTCTCAGGAGGAGTCATGTACCTACCCACAAAGACGGAGGAGATGTAAAAAGCCAAAGAACAACAAACCCTTCAGCAGCCTATCAACAACTCACAAGATCCTCATCCCCATCATCATGAAGAGGGCCTATAGTCTCCGTGATCCCAGCAGAACAGGAGGATGCAAGAAAAGAAGCTGTGAGAGAAAAGACGGGCAACTCATGGAAAAGGTAAGAGGTCAAGTCTGAGAAGAAAATCAACAACGAGGATCAACTATGAGAGTATTTTAACCGCACTCCTGGATCGAGCAAAGCTCTAAGATGCTCAAAATAATCATGGAGCATGGATACCTGGAGGGCCATTCTGAATGTCAACGATGCAGATGGGTCACAAATATCGAGACCGATCATCTTCAGAAATGGGATCTTCCAAGGTGACTCACTATCACCCCTCCTCTTCTGCCTTGCATTAGCGCCTTTACGGTTACAAGACACAAGAGGGGAAACTGAACCATGGGTTCAACATAGACGACTTGAAGATGTTTGCCGAAGAAGACAACAAACAAAACGGTCTATTCACCATTGTCAATACTTTCAGCATCGACATTAAGATGGAGTTTGAGAAGTTTACTAAGGTCACTCTCAGGAGGGCAAAACCTGATCAAAACCGAAGCCATAGAACTTGGCATCAACTCTACGATCAAAAAATTAGCGTTGCACCTACAAGTACGTAGGAGTGACGGGATTAAATAATATAAAGCACTCAATTATGGGGCAAAACCCAAGGGTCAGTACTACAGGTGCTTATGATAATCAAAAGCGAGTCCAACGCAGCCAATTGGCTTAAAGCTATAAACACAGCAATGCATGTACTATCGTACAGTTTCAACGGCAACATCTGGGGGTGGGGGCTGAATCATATCAAAACACCTGGTACTAAAACGAGAAAATTGGTTACCAGGGAGAAATGCACCACCCAAAAGTAGATGTTAATAGACTGTACCTACCCAGAGCTGTAGGGAGGACGAGGCTTACTTCACCACTATCGGCTTGGATGCATATCTATCCAATACAGTTGACACCAACCAAATAGTAAAACATCAGATCCACCCAGAAAAAAAGACGACCACCATCTACACCGAACGAGTGAAACAAAAGATAAAACAACATGGCTATCAAAAGCTCTAAAAAAACTGAGGAGACAAAACGTTGCTTGAGAAATATCTAAAAAAAAGTGAAAGATGAAGACGTTGACCAACAGAAGACATACCAGTTGGGGTGGACTAAAAAATTGTCACCTGATCATCGTCACACAAAACAAAAGCCTCACAACCAGATGCCATTAACATCCCATGAAGAAAGAACAGAAACGCATCCTTTTAAAAGTTTGATCTTCTTTAAATATCAGCATTCGACTTCTTGTCATTTACTGTAGATCAAACACTGACAACTGGTACCGATGGGAAACTCGACGCATACACGAATATGTATAGTAATAAAAGATAAATTAATTTTGTCACTGGCTTAACTTGGAATTTAGGAGAAAAATCTGTATTAAAACCATGTCTTTCAGTCATCGTAAGATTTCGTTCGTCCGTTTTCATTCTCCTTCATTTTACTTGAACAATGTTTTATAGTCCACTTCCAGCTTGCTAGTCGCGTCTAAAATTCACCAAAGATCCATTAACTATACATTTCAAGAATACGTTTCCTACTTTGTCCTTTCCCAAAAGTGAATGCAAACTGTTTTAACCGCAGTTAGAACTCTGCCCATTGATTCCAACTGTTAGGCTATCGAAAGCTTTGCATTCAAGTTTTTTGGTAAGAGATATTTTATCACCATCTCCATGATTAACTTTCTTTCTTTTTTGTTGGGTTTAGCCCTCTCTTCTCTCATACTCCCTTCCAGTCGGAGGCAATTTCATGGTTGAATGAAAAAACAATTTATGTAAATACAAAAAGCTTTTTTTGTAAATTTACTTCTGCCTCTTTGGTAAAAGTCTAATTGTTTTTTTGGCACATAAAGCATTTTAAGACAATTTTATCCGAGAAAAAAAAAAAACATCTGAACTTTCAATTAGGAAGTGTTTATGATTTTGAATATTTTTTGTGCAGAAATGTCAACAAAGATATTCAGTATTTCCATTTAAGTATTTGAGTCACAGGACTGAATATCTCACTATATTTTGCTTAATGTCTCTGTTTACTTGTCATTGCATAACTCAAGGACGACTATAGCCACTAAGTTTTCTGTGGTTACTAATGTGATTTGGGAGCATATTTTTAGCATATTAGTTTTTGAAAATTCCAAAACCTTTCACGTTTTGGGCCAGGATTTTGATTCACTACTAAATATAGTGCCAAACTTCGTGTGTCTTTCAGGCTAGCTGAGTACAAAGTTTTATTCTTTCTGTCGGTAAACATCAAACATGGAGTAATTAAGATAATTTTCGATGAAAAAAATCGACATTAAAACAGTCTGCTTCGAGTACTGGATAATGATTATTATTTTTAAAACTAACTTTATGCTATTTCCCTGCAGTTAAAGCAAAACTTCAAAGAAGATATTTGAATTATCGGAATACATTCATTAAAAAAAAAAACCCAACTATTGTAATCTTTATTTTAATTTTTTTTAATGTGTTGGTACTTACATAATTGAGATGAACAACATCTAAAATATATCTACACAAATTTTGCTGTCATGTTTGCAAACGTTGGAAGATATATCTGGTCTACACTATTAGACATGAAAAAAAAATTCCTGATGAGCTTTGTGCTACAGATATCAATAGACACTGCCTTTTCTAATTTAAATCCATCACATTCCAAGAAAAGCATTTTTTAACAAAACAAATTAATAAAGAAGAATTAAACTTTAGGCCAATCAGTTGAAATATATAAGCCACACTTATCGTTCGAAAATAGTATACGTTCGTGCATGAGTGAATTTCATGTATGGGTCGAGCCTAAAAATTATCAATTTACAATATGCATCATATATAGGTCGATTCATATTTAGGAGGGCGATGAAACGACATTTTAAGTGCAGTGAACTTTAAGAGGCCGAAGAGTGTATCACCCCTGGAGATGAAAGGTAATAAAGCAACAATAACAACCGAGTGAAAAGTTAATTATAACAAATTATAAGTGAAAAACACTTCATCTGAAAAATTCCACCCCCCAATAACCTAAAATTCACATCAGTCGATTTGTCACCTGAGAAAACACGGTGACGATGTTGGTTGTATAGTATTTTTGAAAACCTTGTACGTAGTAGATATCATCACACTGACTGTTGATATGTAGCAGGTTTTTTTTTTATATGCTTGAGACAACCCCCCCCCAAATTACAAAAGTCACGACGTACCGGAAAATTAAAGCATTTAAGCCTTTTGCAAATGCAGATTCCTGTTAACAGCGTATGATTAGCCGAGAGTCTTCCTTTGCACTATCTCCTCCCTTTTTTTTCTCCTAGATTATTTAAGTCAGGTGCAATTAAAAACATAGTTTCAATTCATTGCTTGATTTCTACAGATACTATTCGATGGAAATTTTGTTAGCTCAATTCGGACAAAGGAAAATTTATTTTCAATTTATTTATGAATTTTCCCATTTGTTGAAAATTCCCACCCTGACATTGGTGATAATAGTTTTTACGATACTCCATGTGATGTCATTTCAAACTTATGTATATTTTTGCATTTCTGTGTTCAAAATGATCAAAAGCTTATAGGATAGATGAAGTATTAATTTTTTTAACTTGATTTTCTTCGTCTTGTTATTTTTGCTTTTTAGATTCAGTACTTTAGTTTTCATTTTATCATAGTTTTCAAAACAAATTTTGACCACCATTACTTTCAAGTATTTAAAAGATAACTTCGACTACCATTACTTACAGGTATTTCAATGATAACTTTGACTACCATTACTTACAGGTATTTCAATGATAACTTTGACTACCATTACTTACAGGTATTTCAATGATAACTTTGACTACTATTACTTACAGGTATTTCAATGATAACTTTGACTACTATTACTTACAGGTATTTCAATGATAACTTTAACTAATATTACTTACAGGTATTTCAAAGATAACTTTGACTTCTATCACTTACAGGTATTTCAATGATAACTTTGACTTCCATCACTTACAGGTATTTCAATGATAACTTTGACTTCTATTACTTACAGGTATTTCAAAGATAACTTTGAATACTTTTACTGAGTAATAAAACAATGTAGAGGAGGGGAATCGATGGGGTGTGTGTCGTTGTTTACGAGTTCATAAAGCCAGCAGAAGCGTTAACTAGTTATCACTTGATCAAACCTACTTTAAAAGAAGTTGAATTCAGGGAAGTCGATCATAAAAACCAGCAAGCATTAATAACTGCAGAGATTGAGGGGGAAATCTGAAAGATTTCCGCGTTTGTTGAAAAAAATGACAACAGTTATGCAGTTTTTAAGCAGATTTTTATTTATTTGCCGTTCAGGACGCTCTTCAAAGATCATTAATTTTGAACATCAAGAACTTTTTGAGGATGAAAATACCCTGGAGTGTTCTGTCTGTATTTTATTGTCTCATTACTTATAGTTAGATGAGTTTAGTAGGGATTAGCAGGATCATAATCATAAAGAAATTCTTACAATGTTTTGGCAATGTGCTTACATATTATGGCATAGTTTCGCCAACGAAGATTTGAGAGGGTTTTCCACGTCTTTTGCAAACTATCTGGCAGTAAACATGACAGACAATGAATACTGTCCCAATTTTGACCAATTTTCCTTACCGATCGAGCGCATTCGACCATTCAATATCATTTTCGAAATCTTCAAACTTATCTTATTTTTCATAGTTTTTATAATCCTATTATTTCAAATACATAAAATTGAGATGTCCAGTATTCTTTTTATTGGAAGTTTCATCGTGTGAGGCGATTTGATTCTTTTTTCGCAGGGGTGGGGGTATACCCATAAAACACATTTAGCAATACCAGCCCATGACCATAGAATATTGTATTGAAGGTAATTTTTTATCATGTATGAGATTATATAAGAATCATAGCAAGTCTTTTTTGCAATCAAATTTTGGTCCTGATGGCAAACATTTGGAGTACTGGTGTTTCAATTGATGTCTCGTTGAAATGGGCTCTTAATACAGTCTGATCATAAAGATAGCAAGTGGGGCACCTCAATAACAAAATGAAAGCTGAAATAAGTAACTTTTAAATTGATTACCACTTTTTGCAATCTTTTAATTGGTCATCCCCAACAGGGCACACTGTCTAAAGGCATGGTCATGTGACAGTTTCCATTTTGCGATTAATCAACCGTTTTGTACTTTTTAACTGTAACCATGAATTTATGGTTCAAACCATACTGATAGTATTTTCATTGGGGTCATTCAATTGTGCTACTGCCTCAGATTAATTTACGATATAAAAAGAATTTTTATTTTGATGCTATTTTTTTTAATATATAAAGCATAATGATTATATATGCAATACGATTGAAAAATAAAACAATTATTATATATGCAATATGATTAAAAGAAAAAAAACCTAATGATTATGTATGCAGATAATTTAAAAAAATATAAAACTTGATCATTTGATTAAAAAAATAGAGAATATAATGATTATATCTGCAATACGATTTTAAAAAAATATAAAGCATAATGATTATATATTCAGTATGATAAGCAAACTTAATGATTATATGAGCAATATGATTTAAAAAAATATAAAACATAATGATTATATATGCAATATGATTTTTTAAAAAGAATATAGAACTTAATGATTATATACATATTATATGATATTTCGGGAAATGGAATATTATCATTATATATGCAATATGATTAAAAATGATATAAAACATAGTATTTTTACATGGAACATGATTCAAAAAATATAAAACGTAATGATTATATATGCAATATGATTAATATAAAAAATAATGATTATATATGCAATACAATGTAGAAAAATATAAAGAATAATGATTATATACGTAATATATAATTTTTAGAACATATAACATAATGATTATATATATGACTTTTCAAGATGTTATACATACATTATGCAATTAAAAAATATAACACATAATGATTATATATGCAATATTGATATAGACCCGGAGAAGGAAATCGGTGAGCCACGTTTGAGTTTTGCCCGCAGCAACATTTGCTCTATTTATACATGGGTATGACATGAATCCACTTCTCCTTTGATGCATGGGTAAATGGCACTTGGATTCCTTACACCCTGTACTATACATCATCTTTGGCGTTGGCTTAGCTACTCCATCCCATAAAATCTATTTGCAACCGAAATGGAAATTGGGTTCTTTGCTCAACAAGAAGCTAACAGAGATAAACAGTCGTTATATCAAGATAAAATGTAAACATACAATGAAATGATAATAACAATCATAGTAGAAATAACAGTAAAATTATCAATATATCTGTAAAAGTACAGATAAATTTTGATGGAAAAGGTCAAAGAGTCTGACTCTTTGACAGGTGTGCACACAGACAAAGAGATAATATGGTTTATAACTTGTCAGTATCTTGCCACTCAACCATAGCAATATCCCAGAAGTGCTTATATTATAAAACAACAACAACAAATAAAAATGATAAGAGAAAAACAACGAATTGGCGATTGCAAATGCCAACAAAGGAACAAAAAGCAAATGATGATTGTGGAAAAGACAAGACAGGAAATCAATAGTCGGACACCGAAATCTTTTCAGCAAAGATATATCGGGTATTTGTTTGTAAAACAAGTAAAGAGATGAGTACAAAAACAAGAAATACCAATATGCCATGTTTAAGACTTCGCAAACTTTTGTAATACATGGATGTTTCTATAGTTTAGCCTCATACAAACTAAAAGACGAATGAATCTAAATTCACGAGAACGATTTATTGTTATTAACTCATTTTGATTGCACTAAATTGATACAAGGCTGCGTTGGCAATACATCCATTATCGAACCCATTGCCAATTGTCTGCCCAGACACCTGAACTATCTTCAACAGCCGCAATGTCTCTTGCTAAAGTTCGTGTCATTGGAGAGCTTAACGTAGAAGAGTCAAGAATGTTTTCCTGCTATCAAGATCACTACCGATGGTTGAATATCTTTGCTCTATAGATTCAACAAAATGACCTAAATTTGTATTCTAATGATATTCAGGTCATCAAAACTGTCAACCAAAATCAATCGCCTACATTTTACAAACAAGTTTCTGTTTTGTTTTGTACTTTTCTCTTTTGAAGCTTGCTATGTTTCTGATCATGATCAAAACTGCAGTATGGTCAATGTTGAAGACTTTATCGGAAATAATTTCCACATATCCAGTACTTGGCTCTTTAACTCAGACTAAGAGCTTAGACTTCCAGTAAGTGAGGTTATATAAACTTGGGCTTAGAGCAGATAGAAAAACAAAACGAGAGGACTCAGTAGCCTCATCCATGAATTTGCAAGAACATTGTATTCGACATTCAGAACACCAACACATCCAAAACATAATCTTTGTTGTTTCATAATGTGAGGGGTTTCAAGCTTTCACACAAAAAAGATGGGGGTGGATGCAAAGGTTTCTAATAGCATATTTTGTAGAATATTAGGGGGATCTTAGAAGTATATTTGCTATCTTATCAATCATTTTATTGCTTGTTCGTGCATACTCCCCAATCACCACCACCATCATCAGTCTCTTAACGTCAGTCGTTGGACATAAACCTTCCCCAGGTTTCGCCACATTTCTATATCGTGGGTGTCGCGGAGCCAGTACTTTCTGTATTTGTCTAGCTTGTCTCTCCATCTAGTACTCTGTCGGCGTCAGCTGTGCAAGTGATCTCTGGAGATCTATGTTGTGAGTCGTGATGTCTATAGGTTGTCTGCCATTCTTGCAACATGGCCAGCCTATTGCTATTTGTGTTTTTTTTATAGGGATTCTATGATGTCTCAGACTCCTGTCTTGTGGTCTTTCAATGTGATACCGAGAATAATTCTTTCATGTGCATGTTGCATGGTTCTCAATGTGTTGGTGTGTGTCTTAGTTAGGTTCTATGTTTCAGCTCCATAAGTGACTATTTGGAAGAAGCATTGGTTGTATACCCTTCTTTTTAGGTTTAATGGGATCTTTTTGTTTTTGAAATACTCTTCAACAACTGTTTGCAAATAAGAAATAATGTTATTATATTTGGGTGAAAATTAGCATGTATGTATAAAACAGCCAATCCACTCTAATTGATCTAAATATTCATTCCTTGTTCGAAAATTCCCCTAAATAGATTTTAGGAGGTGTGCAACAAGTGAACATACAACCTGATATAAAAAAAAAAAACTCAAAGTAGTCGTACAGTTAGAGAGCACACAACGTAGTACAATCAGTAAACAAATAACGTTGCATAAAAACACTATGTACTGATACAACTTGTGCACAAACACATGCATAAAAAGTTCCATGTGCTCGTACAATTTGTAAACAAACAACACAGCATTGATAAAAGAGAGAACATTATATATGTGGACTTGGAAAAATTGAAATGTCAGATTCATACATAAATACAAACATACAAATGTTTATTGTGTGGATGCACGTGTAATGATGAATGTTCACGATGTACCACCTGTTTTTCTCTTGAATTTTACATTTTACAGACAAAAGATATATATATATATATATATATATATATATATATATATATATATATATATATATATATATATATATATATATATATATCACAATATGAATCAAGAATGCAATACATGATATTAGACAATATCTGATGTATCATGGGTTTATTTCATAAAGTGCTTGATACATTCAACATCAAATACCTACAGTGAAGTTTAAAATATAATGAAGTAAGGATTCGTTACATAAGCACGTTTATGTTTCAGCCATGTTGGGCGAATGTAAAAGTTGAATTCAATAGAGTGAAACATTGCGTTAAAAAATCAAGGTAGGAAAATCATATTGTATACACCATCAATCAATGAAAAACCATTAGGAAAAACATTCATTCGATCAATGGAAAAATATTTCCCTTTAGCATCTGTTGTTGTGTGGAAACGTTTGGTGATTTCGAGAAATGTGTTGGAAAATGAGAGGAGCTTTAAAAAAAAAACGCGGGGGATTTCTTCCCCCTCGTGGTCTGGTTGTTGGAGATGGCAGCACTGGAGATGTAGAAGGAGAAAGGGAGATGTACGAAGAGAATGTGCGCCAAGTATGAACTTGGACACGGAGATGAAACAAAGTAAAGAGAAGACATACAAGGATTTGGCTGGACAAATAAGAAGTACCTTCAATACAAGGACATAAATGACAAATGACGAAAAAAATGAAGTACATATAAGGATGAAATAAATCTGATCGATCGCGTAAAGAAATTAGAAGAAATAGAAAAAGGTGGGAGCTTTCTTGTCCTTGATAGTACTGGCTTTGGAGTCGAAGCGGAGTTGTCTGAACTGCTTGTGACTTAGTATGGCTCGGGTCATACCAAGGTATACATGGAAACTGGGCTGAGTGTGCGAGCTATACTGCCAAGTTATTCTTGTACTTGGGGGCTATCCTCTGACGCTGATAAACACTCGACGGACAGACCATGGAAGACATAGAACACGGAGTTTGATCCATGTTTGTTTCCCGAAGTGAATAAATTTAGGAAAGACTATCGTGACTATCGGATAGTAAAAAGCCCTGTCATATTATTCATTAGAGTGAGAGGTGTCTGCACGTTTAGAGCTCGTGGAAAAGACACAATGGAGTAGCTAAGTAGCTGTGCGCACGTGGGATGCCACAACATCGGTGAAGTAAAATGGGCAAAGTTAGTACGGATATGGTTCACAGTAGAAAAATGGTTAGGATCAGATTGGTTTGGAAGTCCGCAAAATCATAATGATCGTAGGGAGAAGAAAAAAGAGAGAGATTAGCCGGCAACAAGTACTGGGGCCAAAAGCGTAACCAGGCTGGAGCGTTGGCACCAATGAGCATTGGACCATGTGCGTCCAGGGTCTTTATGGGGATCATTGGAAGAAGAGACATTTTCAATATCTTGCTAAAAGAAGGGTTTCGTATTCGATTCCTCACTAAAAGTATATGGGGCGCTAGTAAGGGAACTGTAACATTGGGAATCAGATTTAATTGAAAATGAGATACTCTGAAAGGAAACATACCACATAATAACTACTAGATCAATAACATACTGATAACAAAATGCCTACACCAGACCCTCCTAATTCATAATTATCAACACACACAGCATTCTCACTAAATAGAACAAAAAACAAAAACCATAACTAGCAATGACCAACCACTAAACAAAAATATATCAAATATTTATGAATCGACCAAAAGAAGATATTACCACCGAGGAAAATACACAACTCAAAAAAAATCTCAAAAAGGAACGTCAAAATTTGCATGGAGAGGCACAAATAGGGCAAAAACAGAAACTTGTTTGTGTAACGAACCCTAACTCAATTATTTATGTATGATAATTGAGGCCACAGTGATGTGTTTCGTTGAACAACAACTCTTAAGTGTGGTTATAAGCTATCCAATATTCCATCCAGTATCACGAGATAGGATCGAAACCTTCGCTTCCGAGCAAGAGGCTGGCATTTTACCCCTACCCTACGCAGAATTAGACGGAATTTTAAGTGATATATTTACTCACAAGCGATTCCTCATCCAACAGAGTGCTCCATTCCAGTGTTAGAAGAATATATATATATATATATATATATATATATATATATATATATATATATATATATATATATATATATATATATATATATATATATATATATATATATATATATATATATATATATATATATATATATATATATATATATATATATATATATATATATATATATATATATATATATATATAAAGGGCCGTTGAAAAAGCTTCTGGGACTCCAAATAGATTTTGCACAGAGCACCAACCACAAATATTGCAACAGTAGAAATGTTTACTTGATTCTAATAAAAAATAAAAAATTGCAAGAACAATTTTCAAGTCTGAAAAATAAATGACTCCAAGCAATATAAAGAAATTCAAATTTTACGGAAAAATGTTAGTTTTTGTCAAGTCTAAACGGAATATGATGAGTACGAAAAATATCAACGTTTTCTTTTCAAATTAATGAAGAAGATGATAAGTATTTTTTTTTTAGGGAGAAAAGCTTAAGGTCTATTGTATTTTCCACTCATGTTGCTTGCATTGTTGTATCCTTGACGCCTGAAGTCATCTAATGGCACAGAGATGTTTACTAGAAAGTAAAATATCACTCCTCAATGAGATATTCTCTGCCAAATGAGAGAACAAAACGAAAAATAAAAGCTCATTGAACTTGACATAAGCTGTTTGCTGATGTATCCACCATTAAAAAATTATACTAAGTAGATGAAAATCCTGTAGGTACAGCATTCCTTACTTCATTTTCACAAAGATGAATACATTCATTTTGAGTGGTATTTAATAGAAAATGTGTTTGTAGCTGTTTTTTCTCTTTATTTTCAAACTTTCATCACGCATTTCCTTAGTGAAACGTCATAATTTGAAAAGAATTTTCCATTGTGTGAATTTCCATTTTTTTTTTCTGAATCACCGAAAAATGGAAGACTTCTTTCGCCGAGGAAAAAGAATGACATTTAAATTTTGGTAGAGACTATTTATACTTTTCTGAATTCGGACATTAAGGCTTTTATAAACTTGATGAATAGTATTTGATGGTATTGTTTGGAGCTAACAACTTTACCTAAGAAAAGTCTAAGTGAATAATTATTTTCATGACATCTCATGTAGTTTTGTAGACGTCACAAACCTTTAACAGCCCTTGATTTATGGCCTTCGAACTTTGACGAGTTATATGCGAAAAAGCCACATGGACTGCGTTCATTATTATTAAAGGTCATTTCAAGAATAGAGAATGGTTTCTTCACGTTCAACATTTGAAGGAAATGGTGAGGGCCCAGCTTTAAGTAACTTATTAATATCACTGACATCAAAACTATTGTATGAAAGCAAGACTGATAATTCCCGAAATTACTATTGATGTTGAAGCAATGGCGGGAGGACTTTTCTCAACAACTATATTGTTATCATATAGATTACCAGATAGATTGTCGGTTGGAGTGTCGGGTTGGTTGTCTGAAATAAAGTTTCAATTTTAATTTTTCTTCATTTCGTATTTTCATTTCAGACAAGCCACTTCAATTTTCAATAGATCCAATGACGTCTGTCCTTTCCTTGGCTCAATATCTCTTATCTTTCTTTCTTTATGCTTGCAAAATCCCCAATTTATGATGACAATTACTCATTTCTTTTGTCTTTCTCTCACTTATTTTTTTAACCATTTCTTTCCATTTTCTTTTTTTGATTATTTCTTTCCCCCTTCCCTCCAGACTCATGATCCCCAGATCCCAATAGTTACTGGTGTTGATTGACCATCTCCACGGATATATATATATATATATATATATATATATATATATATATATATATATATATATATATATATGTATGAAACTATGTTGTTTAATTTTTGATGAGTAAGATGAATTCAAAATACTTTTTGATCTTTTTCAGGTAATGTGGTTGAGATGGTTGAAGCAGCTACCATAACAGACGAGCGCTAATTTAGGAGCGTCAGCATAATTTAGCAACAAGTAAGAATAGAACACCCGATGCAGTTATAAGGGTTTGTGTTACCATTTGCTAACCACTATCTCAGGCCGAAGCACTCAATATATACTAAACTTTGCCCTATTTTCCTACAATTATTCAATCCTAAGTGAAATTGAACTCACAACATATTCCAGGAATGGTTACGTATTTGTACATTTTAAGTAACACATATACACGCATACACACCCACAAACACACACACATATATGTGCTGTGAGTGTCAAATGTATTTGATATACATATAAAAACGATTTTCAGCTTTTCTCGTGCTTCAAATTTGCCAGAAGAAAAAAATTAAAGGAAGGAAAAAAGAATGAAACAAGATTTGACAATAAATTTATGAACAAAAACAGAAATATCCGATCAAATTCTATCAATTTTGGGGAATGTTGAAATAAATCTTTCAAAATATGACTGAATCCTTCTTCAATCACTGTGTATTTGTGAAAGGAAAACCATCATATCTGAAAGTAAGGAAGTAATTTTTTCATCGTTTCATTCAACTAAATAACAGACACTTTTCCGGAAATCGATGGAATGTGCACCCAGCCACCACCTCGACAATTGTCTAATAACACCTGTCCTTTCAGGATTTTTTTTTCTGTTTTGTCTTCCTTTTCCACTGGGCGTTGAGAGACACGCAAAAGCCTCTTATATCGTTTGCCTCTTTTAGCCTAGATCCTCTCTTGACCAACACGTCAGCTATTAATCTTCCTTGACTGATCGAAATCACCACTTCCAAAAAACCGATATATATATATATATATATATATATATATATATATATATATATATATATATATATAACCACTCGTACATACGTGCACACACACACACACACACAGATATATATATATATATATATATAATTTCTAATTCTGTTTACCAAAAGTAGAATATATTTTATTCTAATATTCATTCAACATGAGTACATACACATGCTACATGCACTCATACGTAAGCAAACACATACATACACAGGTGTGACAAAATACAGATAGGTGAATATATGTACAGAAAGAGAGAGAAAAAATCAAAGAATTTACTGACTGGGGCAATATCGTATTTGAACAGGCTGATAAGCACAATAGTGAATCATATATATATATATATATGTGTGTCTGTGTGTGTGTGTATGTGTGTGTGTATGTGTGTGTGTGTGAGTTTGTATGTGTTTTTGCGTAAAGTTAATTTTAGACGAATGAGACTTGTAAACGGTGTAGTACAGTTCAGTGATGCACGAGCAATCAATATAGAGTTGAATGAAATGCCAATATATTTCTAAGATTTCACTCCATTGTTCAAAATGTGGGACAGGAAATATTGCAATCCATCATGTGTACAGATGAAATGAAACATTATCTCCTCATTCGAAATACGGAATAAAAGAGATGTCTTTGTATGCAAGTAAATGTTTTAAGGGTAGGGGGACAAACGTGATGGAAAGAATATTTGAAAATAGGACGAGCTCTATATGTTTAAAAAAAGCACGGAAAAACACGGGAAATTGAGAACGACTTGAAAAACATTGAGAAAACGTTTGCATTCCCTAACGTAAAAATCCAACTGACTTAAATTTGAATTATTTCAAAGAATACTAAAACTGACTGGGTGAATACCTATGAAATAATGATTAGCAAACTAGTTTCGAAGACTGTTGCTATTGTGTAAAGAGTATGTTCCTCACTTTGTGCCACACAATTGTGGCTTGATTCCAGATTAAAGTACCCATCACATGACATAGGCTGAGATTGCTGGGATTATTGAACACCATATCGCCTTTTTCGCATTCAGGGATAGAATTTTTCTTTCGTTACAATGCCTCTAGCAGAAAAATTCTTCACCTCTTATACTATAACTAGTTTGTTAATGCTATGAATATTGACGGCATATATGAAATATATGCATTTATATACGTGGATAATAGTGGTTTGTATCGCAGTGATCTTCGAGAATAGCTTTCAATTGAACTAAAACAGACTTTTATTGCCAAACCCCCTAACCCTAACCTTAATCCTAAGGGATTTTGACTTGAATTTTGTTTTTAATCGAAAAAACCTTGACGTCATGAAGGCACGAATAAGAGTTGCTTACGCAAAAGCAAATAACGAATTCACTAGTAATAAAACATCTGAAATGGGACACGGAGCTTTGGAATATTATTGTATGGAAAAATTCTGTTTTCTCTACAGAAAACAGAATTTAGATGTTAATATAGCAAGACACTTTGACCCTAGCACAGCTAAGCCTGTATTTTTTGTTCTTGTTTTTATACGTCATCAGAACAAACAATTCTCTATTACTACGCCAGTTGTGTCCCTTAGCATGACAGGATACAATCACACATTGCTAAATGATTTTGTGTTCATTCTTAAGGGTCAAAATGGGCACAATGAGGGGTTAGAATTTTTTTGGGAGGGGGGTCACTTTAGCGGTTAAAATCACGGAGAAGATTTTCTTTTGATCATAAGGATCAAAATCCGATGGGAATCTTTTTTTTCACTTTTAAGGGTCAAAATAGAGTGGGAATTTTTCTTTCACTTTTACGTGTCGAAATGAGGATGGATTTTTTTTTACTATCAGGTGTCAAAATTAAGGGGGAATTT
This sequence comes from Thysanoteuthis rhombus, assembly GCA_963457665.1. Taxonomy (NCBI): domain Eukaryota; kingdom Metazoa; phylum Mollusca; class Cephalopoda; order Oegopsida; family Thysanoteuthidae; genus Thysanoteuthis; species Thysanoteuthis major. The sequence goes on along the minus strand of OY735221.1, from coordinate 19,795,173 downwards.
TCTTTCACCGCACTGTGTCGAAATCAAAGGTTATCATTTATTTCACTTCTAAGGGTCAAAATAGAGTGGAAGAGTCTTTTCCACTTCAAAGTGTCAAAATTGTGGGGGGTTTGTTTTTTTTACTCTCTGGGGTCGAAATTCAAGGGAATTTTTTTATTCAAGGAGTCAAAATGGAGGAGGGGAACCTTTTCCCCTTTTTGAACTCTAAATTGTAGGGGATTCTTATTTCATTTAAAATTTGCAGGAAGATTTCCCCCCTACCTCTCAGTGCCAAAATCAAAGGGAATTTCATTTTTTGCTTCTGAGGGTCAAAGTTCAGGGGGTAAACTTTTTCTGCTCTTTCAGGGCAAAAATCGGAGAGGGACTTTCATTTTTTACTCTAAGGGGACTAAGCCGAGGGGATTCTCTTTTTGCTTTTATGGATCGATATGGAGGGATTTTTTTTCACAATTCGGGGTGAAAGTTAATTTTTTTTCACAGGTTGGAGAGAGATTTTTCATCTTTAAGGAGTCAAAATTGAGTGGGGAGATTTTTTTTACACATTTAGTGGACAAAATCAAAGGGATTCTAATCAGGGGGTGGGAATATTTTTCTTCCTCACTTCTATGGGTCAAAATCAAGGAGAAGTTTTGTTTTCTTGTAGGGGTCAAAATCAAAAAAGATTTTTTTTCACTGTGAGTGGTCAAAATGGTGCTTAAGCTCATTTTCCGGAGTCAAAATCTACGGGAAGATTTTCCCCACTTTTACGGGTCGAATTAGAAGGGAATTTTTCCAATTGGAAGTTTTTTTTTCATTTTTAGGGGTTATAATTGAGAGGGAGATTTTTTTCAGTTTTAACAGTCAAAATCGTGGGCAATTTTCTTTCTTCTTCATGGGTCAAAGTTCCAAAGCCGAGGTGACAAAGCATTGCACATGTTTTTGATCATGTCTCTTTTTATTTTCTTCCACATTATATGTAATATCATTCGTGTAAACTCGTTCTCTTTTGAGAAAACCATATCAAGATTTGAAAGGGAATTTTTTTGTTGAATAGACAATATCATCCCCAAAGTCTCTTGTTTATACATAATGTTACTTTAGTTCCCACTATTTAGAAGTAAAGGTCGATCTCAATATTTTGCCGACATTCAAACAAGCAAAAATACTATCTCTTTAATCTTTTAATCTTGATGCAGGTACTTTTTTTTCATTATCATAATCATATATTGTTATTGAATTACGTTGTGCAGCTCCAGATTTATATAAGATACTCCATAGGAGAATCAGTGTGAAGGTAGATTTGATAAAAAGGAAAGAAATAATTCTTGATCTTTTCATTAAGATCTGATTCAGTGAATATCCACATGTGATTATTTTTCTCAAAGTCATTGAAATTGAAATAATAATGAGAGAACTCATTCTCGATAGACAGGTTTACCCTGCTTAGTACAGCATTCCTAAACAACTCTCGTGAGCCGAAATGAGTGAGACGGCAATCGCAATTAATTTGTGAGGGAAAATCTTTTTGAGTGATCCAATAATCCAAATAATGGTGATGATGGAACAGCATGATTTGCTGAGCCATCAGAGGCTGAGACAGTAGAGGGTACTTTTTTGTATACATATGTATAAGTCTTTTGTTTTTTAAATCCCCGAAACATTTGCAAGGTAAACAATGAGAGAAAATTTACACCTAGTACAATAACGATAAGTATAAGTAAAACAGAGCCCCCCCCAAAAACATCGCAGAAAATTACGAAAAATACATTTACAAATATTGGTAAAATAAGTAATTGAAGTGACACGAAAAGTTTTGGAACCTTTTTCGATATTTAGTATTTAAATATCTACTACAAAAAAACACGTTTATGTTTCAGCCCTGTTTGGGAAGCCCAAACAAGGCAGAAACATGAATGTGTTCGTAAAAAATTATTTATAACATCATATTCTAAGCTCAACTTTAAATCAACTTAACGTCCAATGTGAAATGTATGAAATAAACCCATCACACACGGCTTTTGTATTATACTATATCATATGGTATTCCTGATTTGTTTTGTGTATGTGTTTATGTGTGTGTGTGCGTTTATGTGTGTGTGAGTGTGTGGGCCTATGTTTCTGCGTGTGCCTTCACCTGTGTATGTGTATGAGAGATAAGGTGACACATACATTGGCATATATGTGTATGAGAATTTATTTACATATAAGAATTCATGTGTGTGTCATTGTGTATGTATGTAATGTATGCATGTTGTTTGAAGCATTTAAGTCAATCATGACTTAAATTAATTGTAACTGAACTTATCGCTCATTATGGCAGTTCAAAACTAAAGCATCAGGACAAACCGACCACCTCATCCAGGCAAGAAGACTGGACTTGGTAATCGTAGACAAGAACAGGACGACCTGCCAAATAGTAGACGTGGCTGTACCTGCAGACCATAAAGTAAAGAGGAAAGAGAGTGAAAAACTGGAAAAAATTAGAGTTGCAGTCTTTATATTTCTAGCATTTCCTTCAGTATCCACGCAGCTCGTAGCTGTGCTGTGTTTTGTCTCAATCCTTACTTTTATCCCTATCTCCTCCAGTCTCACCCTCGGTGTCTTTGGGACAGTTCTTGCTGCGCCTGCTATGACTGGCACTACCCTGGCTTTCATGTTCCACATCTTCCTCAGTTCTCTCGCTAGATCCTAGTATTTTTCCAGTTTTTCACTCTCTTTCCTCTTTACTGTTAACAGTAGCCTAACAGTGGAAGAGAAATGAAAGCGGAAATGTAAACCACAGCACTGGCATGATAGGTGAAGGAGAGAAGAGATGTTGGCTGAAGACCAGAGGAGACTAAATGTCACTCAGCCTCCAGCAATGACCACTGGGCAACCGGTGTGAAACTGTAAACTGCAGTATTACTGTGGCCTATGAGAAGGAGAAGAGAAAGCCTGGAGACTTAAGGAGACTTGCTGTCACTCAACCTCCAGAGGTGACCACCAGGCAACTGGTGTGAGATTGCAAATAATGATAATTAAGATTGCATCATAAAACGCAACTAGATCTAAGAGAAGAAAAATATGGTGCAAAGAGTTGGTTGGAAGCATGGAGTTTAAACCAGATTCTTTAAAACCATGAACGGGTTTGAGGTCAAACATTTAAGGCCACTGATCGTAAACAGGGCAGCCTTGGCAATGAAGGTATGGGTTCGATTCTCACTAGAGGCCTACATTTAATTTCAGATCGCATTAATATCTATTGCTATTGTTTCTATGGCAACGAACAACAGCGTAATCTGAAATGAAGTGCGAACTTCTGGTTAAAATCGAATTCACTCCTTCATTGCCAGAAAACGATGTCCTTTTAAAAAGTTGCGTGAAAGATTAAAATAAATACTAGTTGAATTCATTGAAAATATCGCCGACTCTCTAATTCTATTTCCATGAAAATCATGAGGAAAAAAATTAGTCATCCATACTGTGTATAAATTCTTAATTAAAAAAAAAAAGAAAGGATCAACCTAGGTATTCCTTGTTCCGTCTACTTGGGGCATTCTGTAGGGATGGGCTGCTGTATAATGCTGTTGCGCAATAAATACCAAATTTTGATTTCGGTTATTGGTGTGTATTGTTCCACATCTGAGATCAGCAACACATTTACAATCGATGCCAGGATGAAGAAAATTACAAACATTTATTTCAAAAGATTACACATGTTGTCGATTACAAAACCCCAGTGTTTGTTTAAAAGATTTAGATCGAATTAGGACTTCCTTGCAGCTCTCACGCTAGCTTCAGCTCTTAATTGTTTACACTGCGTTGATTGTAACTGATGCATTGATTTTGTTAAATTTCTCGTCAAATTTGCTTTTAAGGTGTCAGAGATGGTGTAATGCGGAAAGGTAAGTCAATATCTTTTGCAAGAAAACATTAAAGTTTAAAAATAGTCCGATCATGGTTTTTGGCATCTTTTAATCTTTTGTCCCAAATGACCAGAATGATACCCTTTAAAAACCTGACGTCAATGATGCTACTCTCAATAGTGAAACAGCTTTTAATCCTGACTTTCTTCTTTTTCTAACTTTTATGATTGATTGCACATGAAAAATCATACAATTCGTCACGTTGGGAGTATTAGTTTTTAAAAGTCTGTGGAAATAGCTTTTCATGATGTCAGACTTCCATTCAGTTCCAGCTTATATTTCGAGATATTTTTCGTTAAAGTTAGTTGGAGCAAGAAATAATTTCCGGGATTTATCTGTTTGAATGAATTTCGGCAAACTTCATTCTGATAAATTCCAGAAGATGGCACTATCCAATAAAAAAATTCAGGAACTAGAATTGATATAAGCTTCTGGGCGCCTTCGTATACAATCAACTCATAATATCCTTGCATATTGTTTTACAAGCGTATATTTTGAATGATTGACTGATTTTTTTATTAACAATTGCCGACTTACAACCTCAGTAGCTCATATATTGAGGCAAAAATATATTACTTTGAAAACTGAAATCATCTCGGCTTATTTGATTTGTATGGCTACCTGACTACACATAGATAAAGATATTTTTCTTAGTTGCTATGCATTTCATTATAGGTAATGTAATGTATTTTCAATATGGTAATATAAAATCAATTTGTTAACGTGGTCTGATAGTGTAGGGAAGATAGGCTAACCTTATCCAAAATTTATAGACTCGATCAAACTTACTGTACATAAATCAGTTAATTCGATATAGTCCACCGACAACGTTTCCAGTTGTAAAATCCCTAATTATTGAATAACCGGTTCCACGTTTAACGTTTGCTCTTGAGCCGGAAGGCTCTTCACGAACACTTCTTTAAATGCATATCCATATATATATATATATAGAATGGGACGCAAAAATATATGATTTTGATTCGTCAATCATGATCATTGTAAAAAACTATTCTGATCTTATGCTCTCTAATTTAATGGATGCGTACTTGCTTAGTCATTATATTAAGACGTGGTTTTATGCAATTAACACAGCTCACTGAGATTAAATATCTCTGAGGCGATTTTGATAATGGTCACACGTATTTACAAACCATAGTTTTGGCTTACATCATTTTCAAACCATATTTCTGGTTCAAGCTATTTCTCATATCATATCTGTAATTTTAGTGTGCATTTACAATCTGTAAATATACTTATGCGCTCCTATCGCGTTTTTCCTCAGTTGTCCAGATTTGTTCTCTTCCAAATAACCACTTTTTGAATTGTAAATCTTAAAGTCATTGTAAGGAGCGCTTATATTTTCAGTTTTCTTTTGAGTATTGAGTTAAAGTCATCGAAAGATTTGTTTATCTCCTTGGTTGACTGTGAAGTAGGACTACTTTGAAAGTTGTACAGCGACACTGGCTACGCAATTTGAGATAGTTTTGAATCCTACAACGTTATTTAATGGAAAATAAAGCCAATTCCTCTTCGTTTTCTTCCCTCTTTTCTACAGTTGTATAGAAAATGTTAGCTTTCCATTTCGATCATTTCTTTACAGGGTCTTCTCGTTCCGCTAATACTGATTATGTTCTCTTGTACCTATGATGGTTTTGATATCAAGGTCGGTTAGATTCATGTCTGCTGAGAGTGTTCTGATGTACTTAGTGCCAAAGTATACTATTGTTTTCTTGGTGACGTTCTTCATGTTGTATTTGGGTATTCACCTTTGGGGCGCATCAACCCACCCAAAGCAAGTGATGTTGCAGGGCCTTTTGGAACTGATGAACGAACAGGAACAGCCGGTATAGTTTTGATCGTGCAAACCATGTTGTGTTGACAAGTTCAGATGCATGACACATATCGAAAGAAGTGAGGATCTTACAAATTTTACAACAGCTGACGGATTCAAAAACATGAATGCTTTCTTCAAGAAGAAACCCAATTGAAAATGGACTTGGAGTAACCTCAATCATGAAACCAAAAACGAAACAGACAATATCCTGGCAAACAAGAGCGACATTGTCAAAGAGTCTCCGATCCTAAATCAAGTCGAGTGACCAAAGAAAAGTAAGAAGCAAAATCAAAATTTACACCGACAAGAAGGAGAATTTCCAAAGTGCAACCACTAAACGTACCATGAAAACTCACCTGACCCTTGAATCTCGAAATGAAAAACAGATATGAACTTCTCACAAGACCATAAAAGAATGGCACTGACATCAACAAATCTGACACCAAATAACAACCTTTCTAAAAGAAGTTGGAACAATGTTTAAACCGAAGAGCAACTCAATTCTCCAATGAGAAGCAAAAATGACGACATGGGTTTGCTTTCGATTTTTCTCTAACTCCTCTACTGGGATATCTCTGCAAAACATTTTAATACCATTGAGGGTAGCATGTATCACCGTCGGTACTTCATAATATGAGCTAGAATTCTTTCCATACAAGGTAGATTTCAAATGTATTATCCTCCTTTTCCACCACTTAGCGGGGTGAATTGAACCTTAAGCTCGGCCTTTTATTATTCTCATAAGTTACATTATCACAGACTAATTAAGTTTATTCATTAAACATTTTCTTTTTACATTTTTCTCGATAATGAGAAGAAAAACAACTAAGAAACATTTTTTTGACAGAAGATCGTCACCCTTTGAGAAAAAAACCCTCACATGTGAAAGTTTCATTTGCTGACTTCTGAAAAAGCTACCTACGGTCAGTATTTGTATGTTGGATGTTTCTGATAATAAAAAATTGTTCCGAAACATATTCAACCTAATAAATACTGAAAATTCATATCTCGTTTCTTTTGGCTGAAATCGGGCTTTTTTCTTGATAGCAAATTTATAAAAAAAAAAAGAAAAATATTTTTTTTTCTCAATTTTAGGGTGTCGATGTCTGTTCGGTCATTCGCAAAAATTCATTCAAAAATATGCATTTTATCACCCTGTTCCTCCATTCTTATTCAGGATTTAAAATAAATCATTTTTATGAAATTTCACCGTTTTTTCTTCGTTTTTTAGTCTCTAAATGGCGACAATAAAACATAACTTCGTCAAAAAGCTTGTCTACAAACCAGCCTCACGGCTAATGTACTGTCAACTGACTGTGTCGACTAGACAAGCGAGAATCATATTAATTCATATTGCATATATCGGTTATCATATACACAATAGCTATAAAAACTGTGGTCCGGTCTAGGACATTTGATGCTTTGAACATATTGTTCAGCCTTGGAAATTTTGAGCTTTAGACATTTATACTGACATCACTTTGGAAAGTACCCAGCTATTTTCAGTATCTTGAAAAACAGTTGCGCGGACTTAGCAACCAATATCGGAAAACCTTACTGTAAATGCACAAACACACCATTGGAAGAGCTTGAGTACTGTGTGGCAATCAGATTTACAATAGTTGATATAAATATATGCCTGTTCATTCTATACGTCTAGGGCATTGTTTTTCTTTTGACAAAACATTGCATCGCCTAATTCTGTTAGCCTAACTGCTTTCTGCAGTTTCGATCCAACCCTTACAGCTATTGGCTTTTTCTAAAGTTAAGATAGCTGAAATTAAGGAGAATATAACAAAGCATCTAATGCCGAATGCTAAAGAGGACATTCCTGACTGTTTTGAAAGGTTGGAGGGTAGCTGGTATAAGTTGAAAGAGTGAATTAAATTATTTTGGAAAGGATTGAAACTAGAGGGACGAATGAATTCTAAATTATCTAATTTATCCAGATATTCATATCTTAATGTAATAAAACGCTGAAAACGGTAAGGTCCCTTGTAAAATCCCGAGGAAACGAGTTACACCAAAATCCGTATTCAAAATCCGGATTTATCTAACGAGGAGATTGGCATTTTCTATGACGACAGGAATTTCAAGATATCAGAAAAAACCCCAACATCATTACGCAATACTTCAATGCCAATTTTGGACTAGGTAATGAAGATTGCGTAGGCAAATTAGGATCCAAATTACGAAACAAAAGTGGTACACATTTTGTTAACTTTGCAACTTCAAATGGGTTGAAAATCATGGAAATCCAGATGCAGATGTTCTGCACTAAGGAGCGACCACTCAACGAGCAGACAAAATAAAGATATGAATTTTTAGCAGAATAAAACTGCAACAATAACATCAACAACTTATAATTGAAATTCCCAATATGTTTAGGCAACAGAACAAAGTAATGATCAGCAAACTCTCAGTAGAAACTACCCCAGGAAAGCAACCCAAATATTCCATGAATGCTACAGAGTCAAGTCACAGACGATTGGAACATCACAATCATCTACAAGCAACTATGTAAATGATATAACCTAAAAGATCTAGGTAACTACAGAACAATTGGTCTATTAATCTGCATGTATATTCATAGTACTAAAGTGACCACTGACCGAATCATTGAGACGCTAGATGAAAAACAACTGCTACTCGATTATAAAAGATGTCTGTTCGATGAATCAAGTAGAAAAGAAAGCAGCCGATACAAAATGCCAATCGCTGTAGCTTTTGTTCTAGAGAGCCTTCGACTCAGTGGAAATCATCTAAGCAATCAATGCAGTCAAATATAAACTAGTCGACCTCGTATATGTCTGAGTTCTGCAACATATCTACCAACCTAGCAGTTACTTTATCAGCCTGGAAGAGGAACAATTTCTTTACAGCTTGATCTTCCGAAATTTCGACCGGACAAATAAAGGAGGAGAATCGATGGTGAATACCTAAGATTTGCAGATAATATCGTGTTTTTGATTGACTCTCAAACTTAGAGCCATGCAACGTGCTTGGCGTCACATGGACAGTTCACATAGTTGCACAATGCATTAAAGAGAAATAAATGGCAATGGACAATTCATGTTGTAGGAATGTCAATCAACCACTGGAAATCACAACATGGATCCTAAGAGATCACACGTGAAATTGTGACCGACATAAAATGAGATTCATATACGTTCAGGAGATATTGGCGCTGCAACGCCCGTGATGGAGAGATTCAGAAAATCTTGGGAGAGGTCTATGTTTAACAACGCGCGTTAAAAGGCTGATGATGATGACCTGGCACTATGGCAAATGAAAAAACATGAGATTGGCTTTTGTGACTAGTTGTTTTGCTCATACAGAACTGCAAAGTCATGGACTCTAAACATATTGCCAATCAGAGACAGCGTTACGTTAATAGCCAATTAGTGTTGCGTTCAGTTGGTTTCTGCGGAGAAAGGAAAGAACTAAAAGAGTGAAGCCAAAAATAATTGCGTTTATTTTCCAATGACTAGAGAAAAATAAAATACGCACACACATGCACACATGTGCGCGCACACACATGCACACATGTGCGCGCACACACACACCCATGTATGTACGTCAATGCACCTAATTCAGTGGTGAATACAAGCCACATAAATAAAAACAGCAGTGGCGTAGTGCCTCGTATGCATGCAGTGCATACCCAGCGGGCACACAAGTTAAATGCTTCTTCCCTGATACTTTCTCTGAAATAGACAGTTCAAGTTTTGGTCAAGTAATCAAAAAAATTCAAATTCTTAGAACCTACGGGTCTTTCTCTAATTACCCCCCTCTCTTTTAATATACAAATATATGTATACAGACACAACACACACACACTTATACGTTGTGTCTAAATATGCCCTCCACACACACATTTGACATCTTAAATACGCATACAACTTTTTTCGTCCATATCGATCATATTTAATGTCGCAAGAAAACAAGGTTTTATTTTGTTACATTTTTATCTACAAGGGTGGGAGTAGAAGTCTGGACCTATCAGCAGTTTCTAATCGAAACAAGCTATACTCTTTAATGAAATTTAGTTAACCTTTACAAAATAATAATATTATTTTAAAATTAATGTTCCATTCCAGTATCTGGGCTCCTAAGTAGTTCAATATTGGGCACATATCTAATATATTTTCCAGCTTATTATACCATGACAATTGAAAAGGAAAGAAAAGCAAGTGTTCGAATGTTGTCTTCTTTTCTATTAACGTCTGTGGAATTCATTTTCGTAGTTTTATCAATTTATCTGCTATCGTATAACAATTTAAAAAAATAAATTATACATATTTCCCATATTAAACTACCAATCAATTCAGACCTCTGCAACATCTTGTATATCACATACAATGCAGATACATATTCTATCTATCTTTAGTTGAGATAGAGTTGGCAATAAAGAATAACGTATTTTCCTTCTCTCCTGTCGTGAAAGCAGGTAATCCAAATAGGTGCACAACTGCGCACACATACGCACATTATTAGATAGATATGGGTTCCCTCTCACTCGTACATTATAATGTATTTTATAAGCGAAAATGCTCTCTTTTAGGCAACTAATTATTGGGAAACTGAACTCTCCAATTATTTTTCACGAATATATTCCAATTATGAATCCAATTATGAATCGAAATAAATATGGAATTATGAATTCAATTACTAATCGAACTGCCAATAATGAACTGAAATAAATTTGTCAGACGATTCGACTGAATATAAGATAAAAATAGAACCTTGTTTGCCTATAAATGATCGCAAAAGATGCAGCATTATTAACCTTTACTGAACTTTTTGGTGGTGATTGTTACAACGTCATATTGATTGATATGAAAACTGAGGGAATTTGCATGTATGGTATTTTCAAACTTTCTCTTACTATGCTCAGCGTGGAAATTATTCCTATGATGATACAAATATGTAAAACTATATAAACAGGCAGAACTTGATTGAGAAAACACAAGAACAGAAATATCCCAAACACCAAAAGCATCGTTTTTATTCTGAAAATTATTTTCAATAATGCTACAAAACCTGTTGCCCAACCTTCATTCAATCGACACAAACACTGCACAAAACATGGTACACGGTATTCACTTTTACTAATTGTGCATAAATGTTTGACATCTAATGAACGTTTATTCTGACAAAACTTTGATAAAGAGGCCATATCCTCATCTGCAAGCAGTCCTAAAACCAACCATGATTTCCGAAAAATCCTGTCACCCGACACTCCTTTAATCCTAACCAATACTGTTCAGAATATATTCACATTTTCTTTAGATATATCTCATGATTCATGCTTGTTGTCTAATTATCTTCTTTAAAAAGGTTAAATTCACATTCATTGTTTCCGGTACCAGTCCTGTACTGTTTGGTTTTCTGAAATGAAGAATTGCCATAATTATGCACTGATTTACTCTGACCGGTTTTTATGGTCAAATGGTTTCGGCCGTCGTACTTTCTAGCTTTCTCTAGGTGTCTGTTACAGTCGACAACCTTCTGAGAATTCCATATCAGAGTTTTTGTTCAATCCTCAAGGATAGATTGTTCTCATTCCACTGTCCATGCCAAGGGATATACCGTGTCAGTTAATTCTTCCTAGTTGATTTTTCTTTGCAATAACATTTGTCCGTATCTTCCACTGAACCAGAGTACATGGATTTTGCACCACCTAATTAGGGATTGGACTGCCTGGTCAGTTACTGAATATCTTTGAACAACAACGATTCATCCACCTTAGCCATGTGTGCCATTGGACCATATTCTAGCACATGGTGCAATGGATAAAAGCGTTGATTAAACGTGTTTACTTACATGCCAAGGGACGTGAGTTCAATCTCCAGGGAGGGTAGTGCACTGGGCTCACATTAATCGAAACACAGCGTGCATGCAAGAAAAAAGTCTTATACATAGGAAACCCCTGCAAATTTCATTTTCGCTGTTACGCATCACTTCCGTTGAAGTAAACATGTTTTTTTCTGATTTTTCACAAAAATGCTCTATTCAAAAATCAAGCAACGCAAAAACTTGGCTACAGAATCTTCTCTACCGTTTATGGGGAAAATGCATGCCAGGTGAATACGAGTGGTACAAAAGATTATGCAAGTGTCAAGAGGATGTTAAAAATAATGAATGTCAAAGATCATTTTTCTTATTAGGAAGATGATTACTGCAATTTTTCTGACGCAGAACTGTAGTGCATATTGTGTTTTTCCTGATCTTGATAGTGTTCAGAACCAAGGTCAGAAGCACTCCACAGAAGATTCCGAATGGTTGGCAACGCTTAATCTTATAGAAATATTATTTTCTAGTACGTAAATATGAAAACTTGACTAAAACACATACACACCTATACATGCTATGTTATCAGATAACTATACACAAACAAGATTTCATTTTCCTTAAAGCACGTTTTAAAGCTCATTCAATTTCTCAAAAATATTTCAGAATAACCAAGGTTACATATAAGTAGGATATATATATATATATATATATATATATATATATATATATATATATATATATATATATATATGTATATATATGTATATATATATATATATGTATATATATATATATATATATATATATATATATATATATATATATATATATATATATTGCGTTATATCATTTGAAATGACTTCCCACTGTTATACGGAGAATGAGTAACTCGGCTTAGTGAGTATAAACAATGAAGGACACATTTCTTTTAGATAGTGTCCTGCAGCAGTCTCATTAACTATATTTATTTATTGTACTTATGCTGATATAAAAAAAGAGAGATCTGATATTGAAAAAAAGGTAGAAAATTGAAAAGAAAAAGTATAATATTAAGAATGGTCCTGTAAGAAAAGGGGAACTAGAGTTAAAATGATGGATAATGTTCCAAAATATGGCAAATAGTAAAAAAGTGCGTTGGAGGGTTTATGTTGGAAAAGGGATGAGCTCCAAAGCAAACCTATACCTGATTTGACCCTCGAAGTGAAAAAAGTTCCGTTTAGATGTCAAACCCTAACATTGAAACATAATTTCCCCACGATTTGACCTTTTGAATTGAGAAAAAATCTTTCCTATCGATTTTAAACCCCTTAAGAGTGGGATGAAATCCTTAAGGATTTTGCCCTTTAAAATTGGAAAAAAATTACCCTCAATTTTGACCCCCTGAATATAATATGAATAACCCCTCATTGTGAACCCTGAGAGTCATAGAAAGTATCCAATCGAGAAAAAAGTTCCTTTTAATTTTTCGCTACAATAGAAAATTAAAATATTTTCCTCAGTTTTGTGCTCTAAATGTGAAAAATGAAAATTACCCATCGATTTTAAAACCCTAAAATAGGAAAAACATTTTCTTTCTGATTTCGATACCTAATAGTGAAATAAATCTTCTCACATTATGAGTCCTAAATATAAGAAAAATCCTTACAATTTTGACTCCTTAATGAGAAAAAATATCTCCATCCATCAAGTTGAACCCTTACAGCAAGAGAATCCCTTGAATATTGACCACTAGAAGCAAAAAATACATCTCAGCCTTAAAATTGACTCCTGTATATCGTAACTTCCCTTTGATTTTGTTCCCTAAAATGAAAAATATTCCCTTGCATCTCGACCAATCAAAAATGAAAAAAATCACCTCTCAATTTCAGGGTGGTTTTCAATAACTAATTTGCTATAACGCTCCCCTGAGAGAAAATCTATATCAAAAGAAAATTCAAAGGATTTATGTCAAGGAGTTTTTGTGGTAGATGAGGAAAGGTTCACAGACGGTCTTTCACGAATTATTATAAAACTAGGTGACTTATTCACGACGTTTGATGACATCAAGGTGCATTTGAATTGCAGGCGTATTCTATATTGAATCATTTGCTATCATGAATCAAGCTATTTTATCGCTGTAGAAAATTTTATCACGTGAAATGTTGGCTTCATGATGATCCATGATTTAGTCCTATCAGTATTGATTCAAGTAGATGTGTTTCGTATGATATCCGTTATTATTGTAAATCTGGCTATTCCACTGATGTAATAGACTGTATTATTTGAAGTGTCAGGTTTGCAACGATTCAAAATTGGCTGCTACGAAAATTGATTGATATAGATGTGTTTCATGTTGTAAAATCAAGAGACAATATGAAGAATAAACCTGTAACAACGATTCAAACTGTTGGGTTTCTCTTATGAACGTTTCTGGTCATTTGGCTACGATAAAAAAGATAAAATAATCGGATAAATTGAATTAGTATGAATTCGACAGAAAGTGTGCTTATTTCTCAAAGTTGTGATAAGAAATTCTTATACTAAACATTCATCATCATCATCATCATCATCATCATCGTCATCATCATCATCATCATCTACCATCGTTGGATATAGACCTTCCTCAAGATTTGCCAGACCTTTCTATCGTGGGCACCGCGAGCCAGCACTTTCTGTATTTATCTAGCATGTCACTCCATCTTACTTTCTGTCGGTTACAATGTCGCACATAATCTATGGGGATCCATGTGGTGAGTCGTGATGTCAAGTGCTGGTCTGACATTCCTGCAACATGTCCAGTCCATTGCCATTTGAGTTTTCCGACTGTTTCTATGATATCTCAAACTGTTTTCGTTTCTCGAATTTACTGTGCTGTCTTATCTCTCCGTATGAGGCTGAGTATGATTTTTCTCATGTGCAGGTTGAATGGTTCTCAGTTTGAGAAGCATTTTTACTACAACGCATAGAAAGGTCTTTAAAACTCTTCTCGTAATATTTACTTGAATCTCGTTTGAGGCGATTACAACATTTACGTGTGCGACTATACCCTAAAGGTTGCGTTAGGAGACAATGTTTTCAGTTTTGTTTTATTTTACGATGAGAAAAATTCTCGGCCAGTTTCAACTTTGTATCCGATATTGTTTGATGACCGATACATAACATCAAATAAGTAATTTTATGTACTTCTTGATGGTAGATAATAATTATGGTTCTCGGTCAAATAGTGTCGTTCCCATTGTAGTTATCGTAGGAACATCTTTTTTCTATATTCATCTCTTAAATATCAACATAATAATTCTAAAAACTGAATTGAACCCCTATCAAAGTAAATGCAGTGTAATGTTAAAACATGATAGAGTCATCCATACTGAAAATTCTAAACGTTATCTTGTGTATTCATATGGACGTGCATTTTTTGGGCTTAAGAAACCCCGGAATTCTTTGGAAATTATAGTCTAAAACCATCTTGAGTGAAATATCTAAAGCCTACATCCGATAAAACGTAATTTTTAGGGAGAAAGGTCGTGTCAGAAAGGTTAAGTGGATTTCCATTATGTATAAGATACTGACATTAAAAAAGATTAAATTAACTTTTTAGGCCATAAATATTAGTTTGCTTTGTTTGTGGATCATTATCAGTTCCGAATCCGATGTCTGATAAAGTCTTGCGAATTCCTGTCTGCATTGATGGTGGATTATTTCCTGAACTGGATGCTGCAATCTTTCTCTGTACCTCGATCCTGACTTCATAATTGTTTGTCAGATAGTTTCTTAATCAGCTTGAACCCCAGTTTTGTCCTAGAGGCAAACCATTAACAAAAGGTTATTTGATGCAGGAGTCTGATAACTGCCCTCTCATCCTGACCAGACATCGTCTCGGATATTATACCTTGGTTCTCATCACTTCTCCAGATCACACAGAGAGGTTTTGATTCTGAATCTCAACATTTCTACCAAGTTCAAAATTGTTTTGGTCTCTTTCCAATGCTATCTAGACCTGACAATGTTTCATCAATAACAAAAACCGATAAATTCAAATTGAAACTCTTTATCTAATGATGAATATTTTTTGATGATTAAAATTCCGTTAAAACTACTCAACTGATGATCATTGCTGAACTTCCCATGACTGAACAATGTTCATAGAAGGATTAACCTTATAATCACAAAGAGCAATGAATCATTCCAGACAAATAATAGAATTATTGAGAATTTCCCATCAAGTTTAAATTTCGTGGACATCGCCGATCGAGATTTTAGTCAAATACACATTATTCTCGTATTTTCGAGTAGTGTGACACACGAGATCTTTTTTCTAATCTAAATCTGGATTGAATTAATTTTTAAGCTTCACACCAAATCATATTGAACTCTGTATGTTTCACAAAAATATAAATTTATACATCCTTGTTAGATCGTTATCAATCTCTCTATCCATCTATCTCTCCATCTATCTATCTATCTATCTATCAATCTCTCTCTCTCTCTCTCTTTCTCTCTCTCTCTCTCTCTCTCTCTCTCTCTATATATATATATATATATATATATATATATATATATATATATTGAAACTTTTATTTGGAATGATCTCCCGTTATTACAGTGATTGTTTCATTTGGCCTTAACAACGTAAACAAAATAAACAATTGGGGTTGAAGGAATCGAACCTCTGACAAATAAGGTAGCTGTTTCACACTATATAACACAATTTATAATCATTCTGTCAGATCATATATCCATTTCTTAATAACATAATTGACACGTTGATTGATAGAGCTGATGAAAACCACGAATGAGCAAAAATGAGAATTTGGAATCGAATAAGTTATTTTTGCCTTTGCATTATTAGTGGCTGTTTAGGTCAACGATAAGAGCAACGCTACCTTGAAACAGCTACCCTATCGTTATAGGATCGATTACTACAGCACGAGCTACTGACTGGATCAGAACTGCGATCGATGAATTATCTTAAATTATTTATTTAATTTACTTGGCTAGGCCAAATGATACATTCACAGTTTAATAAAAGAGCATCCTTTCAAATATTTTTATATAATATAACGCAATTTATGATCATTCTGCCGGGCCATTTATCCATTTCTTGACACAACACACACACACACACATATATATATATACTTATACATATGTATATATATATATATATATGTGTGTGTGTGTGTGTGTGTGTGTGTGTGTGTATAAGTATGAAAGATACCAGGAGTGAGGAATTTGAGAGTTTGAAATAAGAGGGCTTATATGGAAGGGTCTGCGATAAGAAATGTGACCTCAGATGGAACAGATTAGAATTAGTTTTTGTCACAGAGATATTTGCTCTCTATAGACATCCACGCAGATGTTCAAGTATTGACTACCAAAATAATTGCAACTCTGATCTCTCGGGGAGTACTAGATTTGGCATCGATAACTGACTGGGTAGTGGGCTTAAGCATATTCTAGGATTTCATCTCAATATCATTAGGAGACCTACTCAATGATGGAACCAGTTGCATATTTATCCCCAGAGCCTGCAATATGTGTTCAATTCCAATTAAAAAGCTAGAATGACGAAAGCTGATTACCAAAACCGGAGGAATCTCAACATCTGGAGTACTTTTCTCCGTTCATTTCTTGATGCATGCAGCTAGGCTTGTCAGAGAGTTTGAGGACACGGGGAGGGGTCTTGGGCTTGGGTTATTCGGTATAGTGTGGAGATCGGTTCCTTTTTATGAAGATTCATGGGATTGTCACAGAAGAATCTTGACATGATACTGGTTAGTCAATCCTTTTAGATACTGACATCACTCAACTTCAATTCAGCAAACTAATACATTATAATCCCCCGTTTATCTAAATAACTACTATCCCGTCCTGTGGCATAGATCCTACGACGTCCTGGGATCATAACGTACGTATAATTAACAAGATATATTCCTCAGCTGTCCACTAGAGTTAGTCAATTTTGGATCCGTGGACTTGGAAAAAGTTAGATATAAAAATCTTGATAAATGAAAACTGACGCAGAGTAATTTCTTCTAAGCTGTTACTGTCATTCGAGGAAACTAATTCAAGGAGTTGAATATCAAAGTTGTGGGATCACCGAAATGATCAGTTGCGCACAGATCACACACACGCACACACACATACATACATATATATATATATATATGGTGGATGAGGGATTTCTGTGTAAACAAATATATCGCTTCATTCCATCCAACTTAATTTTCCAGTTCCGTAGTCCAGATGTAGGATATCGGTCTGAAGTGAAGGTTTCTATTCTGCCTCGCAGTACTGGAAAGTCTATAGCCACACTGAAGAGATGTAATACATCGAAACTGCTGTCTGTGGTTGACACAATGATATATGTATATATCAATCATAGAAACAATGACTTTCAGAGAGTTTCAATAACGAATCCCTCCTCGATCATTAAAATGCAGCAGTGGAGTTTGATATTTCCCCCTTTTCTTTTTATGATTATCGATCTATGTACTGAAGAACTGTTTCATTCTATCACATATATCATCACTATGAGTGTGGCATTCATTTCTTATTATTTTTCCTATATTTTACAATTAGCAAACAGATGTAATTTTCACTGACATTGAATACTATGAAAAAATATCAACATGAATATTATACTATGTTTTTTTTTTGGTATTGTTGTTCATCCTTTGTAGCTTCTGGCATTCCTATAACTGTCACGTGACACTAATCTTCACCATATTGCCAAAAAATTCTAGTGCTCGGCCTATTTTGTATACATTTCGACATAAATGGATACAAATAAAATTTGAATTAAGAATACACTTACATATCCTTTAATTGGGTTTATATAACAGATATATATATATATATATATATATATATATATATATATATATATATATATATATATATATATATATATATATATATATATATATATCCTTTACTTATCATACTGTAAAAAGAAATAACCATCTTGCAAAAATGTTTTTTCATGCCTGTTGACAAACAACTTTTGTATGCGTTCCCTCAAATGATGGTAAAAGGTAGGAATTCAATTTTGGATGTCAGTTTAACTATCTAGACTTGTCCAAAATTGATTCAAAAAAGTGAAAAATCAATCCAACTTTCTGTCACTACCTGAGTAGTGTTTGCATTAAGTGTATTGGAAAGGTAGAAGATAATGTTGAATTATGAATATTCGTTGTGTAAAATAGATTATTAGGCAATAGGTTCATTGATACAGTTACACACATACATACATACATACATACATACATACATACATACACACACACACACACTCATGCACTTATTTATTTATATGTGTGTGTGTGTGTGTATAAAGAAATGAATATACACGATCCGACAGAATGATTATAAATTGCGTTATATTATGTAGAAATTCTTTTTTGAAATGATCTCCGTCATTAAACAGTAAATACATCACTTGGCCTGGACAACGTAAATAAGATACACGTTTAGTCTCATTTTCTTGAATGATGTATTCTATTTACGTTGTATACGCAAAGTGATACATTAAACATTGAACAACGGAAGATCTTTCCAATTTTTCCACATAATACAACGGCATATGTAATCGTATATATATATATATATATATATATATATATATATATATATATATATATATATATATATATATATGGTACAGATCAGGTTAACAATATAGCATAATATAAAGCAACGTCTGATATGTGAAGGATTTATTCCATAGAGTGCTCGATACATTCAACTTTATACTTCAACTTTTGGTACACAAACACGTTCATATTCCTACTTTGTTTGGATTTATTCAAGCGAATAATTTATTTTAGATCCTTATTTTGGAGGTTTCCTTTTTGTGTGTGTGTGTGGGGGGGTCTATTTTATCCAGTTTATCCAGCACGGAGAGAAATGTGTTTCTATTAATTGGAGGAATATTTCCCTAACATAGTTCTTACTTGTAGACTGAATGGCAATGTAAACCAAACGATTTCCCTACGTATACATCTTTGTTGTTGCTAAGTTTTACTTTCACAGCCATATATCATCATTTACGAACGAGAAATATCAAAACAGTATTCATTGTTGATATATTATTGGAGACTGACTGATACCAACCTTACACACAAAGTAAAATTGAAAATATTAAAACAAACACACATAAACCAGAAGATTGCTACCCCATCTTACCAATATCTATGTAAAATCCTCTCTTGAGATCCTCTCTTTCTGCCAATAGAACAGAAAAAGGAACAGAACAATTCCTAAATAAAAGAAATGTTGTGTTTGGGTATTGGCATCGCTCAAAGTTCCTATTAAAAAGCATAATTCAACACCCCGAACATGCAGATATTCTGAAAAATGACCATCATAGCTCTTTTATTCCCCTCGCTATTATAAACAATACTAGTCGCAGCATTACTATTAACATTAGCATTATTATCAGTTTATTCTTCCAGCCACCTTAAAAACAACCCAATCACCTTTTCATAATTATCTGAGAAATATACAAACCCTAGAATAACTGAACTAACAACTAAGTTCATGTAAAAGTCAACCCCAACACAGGGGAACAGATTTAAATGAGAATAAAATACTCTCAGCGAGGAAAAACATCACAAAGAACTGATGCTTTGACAATATACTGATGAAAAAAATGTATGCAGTACCTCCTGCCAATTCATAATTCATAACTATCGGACAATTCAGTATCTCCACTATGAAAAACAGAAAAAAATAACAAGCAATGACCAACAGCTAAACAGGGAAAGGAAAAATATTTAGATAGAAGAATAGGAAACTTTTACCTGAATAAGACTAATCAAGGCGGAAATATAAACGTGTCTGTGTCACAGATTTTTTATTTCATCATGTTCAAGCTCTACTCAAAGTCAACTTAATGTTTATTGTTGAATGTATGGAGGACTTTATTAAATAAAGCTATCACACATCCGATATTGCATTATATTGTATTCTCGATTTATATTGCTTATACACACACACACACACACACACACACACACACACACACACACATATGTGTGTGTGTGAAGAGAATTGTCTTGAATTATCTGGCATAGTCTTAAAGACGAATTTTTCCGAATTACCTATCCTTTTTCATTTTATTCGCCAGTAGTATTAATTATTCCACACACACACACACACACACACACACATATATATATATACATGTATACATATGACGTAGAACCCGTGTTAATTGGCTTAAGCCAATTAAAAGTTAGGAACACTTGAATTGCAATTTACTCTTCGTACGAAAATATCATCAATTAGCCATAATCATAGAAGTTAACCTAATATGTGTGCAATTTCCAATTACCCAGGGACTTCTGAACAGTCATGTACGATTAAAGTCGATATCAACGCATTGAACCGTGTGAAATGAAATCTCAAATCTAGAGACCAATTATCCTGATTTGTTTGGTTTCTTTTGGCCAGAGGAAACAAGCTGTGAGAAGTTGTTTACACCTTTGGGATTCCAATACGCCCTGGAGTCGATTAGTTGAACCTCAGCAGTCATATGGAGATATTCTGCATGAAACATGACCCCTCAGCTCCGAGAACTTTTGCGACTATGCAATTCATGGAATTTTGGCATGTTCCTCTACAAATCAAAGGATATATATGCTTCTAATCTATTAAATACCGACAAATTATTGTATACTTGTGATTTTTCATTCATCTATACTCATACAATTGAATGCCTATATGTCTGTGTGTCTGCTCATGTTCAAAGTTACCGTTTTGTAACTTATAAGCTGAAATTTGGCAGGAAGATTCGTCTGTTTGTATCTATGTTTATTTACTTTGCAGAGCTTTACGCAGCTTTGTAATGCATGTTATATACACAATTTATCATCAACTTTACGAACTTACAAACCTTTAGTGTTGTATTTGTTAACAAATGTCATTATTTTTGTTATGTTGTTACTTTTTGCTACGTCAAACATAAACGACAAAATGTTCAGATAGTTTTGGCAGAAGTATTCCACGACATTAATCACGTGATTTGTTAAGACCAGTTTCTCGATCAAAAACAAAGCATGCATAACATAAAGGAACCCTACTTTATTGAGAGACTTTGAAATCAGATCGAGTTGATAATTTAGAGATAAGCGGACACGTCATACTCGGTGGAATAAAGAGGAAAGAATAGTCAGAGAAAACCAATGGAAAATAAGTTGATAAAAGCAAGGTGCGCGAACTAACCGGAAATGTTTTTTGATTTGCCGTGGTATTTTGTTCTCATACACATCTGGTGTACTTCCAAGGGAGTTTTAGATCTCGTCAATTGAAACAAGGAGTTGTGATGTTATGCTCAAATTTTCCAAACAATAAATATCATATTATGGGAGCCATCAATTACGAAAAACTCATATGACATTTGATGAAGGCATGACTAATCTGTTCAGCGAGACATCAAAGTGCAAGTGAAGGCTAATCAGTGGTGAATCACATGGATAGAACATCACACAGTGGGAATTCTAATATCAAAATTAAGTTAATGAGTGCATATCAGGCTGTGGACAGATAAATGCTCTCTCGTATAGAAAATGATCGGAAAATGATTGCCAATGAAATTGATTAAAAGTAAGTTTGCATGTGTAGAGATGCAGCAAAATTAGATATAATTTTGTTATTCAAAAAGCTGACATGCAGAAAGAAACATCATCTTCTTTTGTATATAAGCATATCTAATTGTCTAAGTAAATAGTAAATAAACAGGTTCAGCATAAACACCAAATGCCATTATAAGGAAGAATTGAGAATTATGAAGGATACCAAATGTAACAGACATAGGAACAAGAACAGTGTATCCACAGGAAGAATTTTGTTTGGAATACACCGAAAGTTACCGAATGCAACGAAAAGTACAGCGGACGAATAGAGGAAGGAAACATCGAGTAATCATGACAATGCCCCGTCACAGAAATCCCTCCTGAAAGAAAGTCAAAGGATACAGATGCTGAAACGTAATAAAAACGATACAGACAATGAAACTGGTTCAAAATCAGTAACAACATTTCATTAAATTGTTGTCTCTATTTTAGTCTGTAATGTTATCAAAGGGAGATAAATAATTTGGAAATGCGTAAAAAAATCCAGGTTGATTCTAGTTGAACATAAACACAAAAATACAGAACAGCATAAAAATAGGTATACTTGTAAAACAATAATAACGAAAAACTGATCTGTACGTATCAAAGCATAATGGTAACGACACTTTGGCAAAAGCGATGACCTTTGACCTGGCTTTGTGAATATTGAGTATCTGATGAAGTCCTGAGTTTTCTTTTTTTTCTCATTTAACATTTATTTTATTCTATTTTATTCATTTTTGATGTTTTAGCGTCGTGGAATTTTTACATTGATTTTTTAAGAACTTGGATGTGAAGCAGAGAGCAAGAGAAATGTGAGATATTTTTTATGTACGAAGTCCAGACGGCCAATCGATAACACTGAGTGACAGTCCTGGCAGACAAAGACACTGATCACAGGAAGCAGGTAATCAATTATCAATTCCCAAGCGGCTGATCAAAGAAGTTCGTTATTGACAATTTTTTGTGTCCTGTTTTTATTATTAAATTTACTGCCAAACTGCATACCTAGAAACCAAAGAAATTATCGAACGTTATTCTTACGCATAAGAACACACATCTGCAACCAGATATTTATAAAATTACATTTATTGCCAACATACTGACATTGTTCACGACTGTAATTCTATTCCTTATACTAAATTTAATATTTGCAATTACTCCTAACCCACACATCTGCAGTTTTCAATAGAAAAACTGTAAAGTTTGGTCGAACTTGAAATCCAATTACTATTTGTTTCGGCATTCGGATTCATTTATATTCAAAAGAAGAGAGAGTCTTTCTGGACCCACGTCGAATATCAACAAGTTTCTTGTCAATTTCGTTACGAACTTGCATCACTTGAACAACCTTTTTTGTTAATTTCGTTGGTATTTTTATCTCATCCTTCCAATTCGAAGGTGCATTAATGATTGTGCAGTCCAGCATGCAACTAACGGCTGGATTTTAATCTGAAATTCTAACGGTACAGTATTTGATGTGCATGACCCACCAATGATTGTTTGCATTGACAAAGATTTGTTTTGTAAAATATGTTTTTTTTTCCACATCGTTAAACTACATGCTCATTGATTAATCTATATTGATATTTCACAATATTTTACTTTTGAGGGAGAATATGGGATTGAACATTGGATGTTCGCCTTTTAAAAAAAAATCATCTGATCAATACGACTGCACAAATAGCTGGGTACGAAGGACGTGAACTTGAATTCTTTGTGGTCGCTTTATATGTGATCACTGGTAACATCAGCTGACATGTACTAGTTTGCTATAGTATTCAAAAGAAATACCTACTTATCACGTGATTTTCAGCATGTATTTACTTGGTCACGAGCATAATGCAACTAAAAGAGAGACTGTTTCTCATCAACCCAGGTTATCCAGCTACAAAGATATCAACTGAACTATACTTGATAGCAGCAGCATAAGGTTTCCCTCGGAAGGACACATATTCAATTATAGTTGAAAGCAACACTTAAGATCCACCTTAAAAAGGATATTCATTGAACTATAAATGGTGGTAGCAGTAAAAATTGTGGAAAATAAGGAAATTTACTCAACTACGATTGGTAGCAAGATCTAAGATTTTCCTCTCAAAGGATATTTTTTAAACTATAATTGATTTATAGAATATAGAATCTTCCACAAGATGACCTGGTTAATTATAATTGATACTAACGTCTTAAATCATTCTATTAGCTTTCGATAAATCTCGACTGCACTGTGCCAATCTCCCTGTGTCTTGTGCTATGAATGCTAGTGGTTGCAGAAGTGCATGTCTAATCACATAACTTCGTCCCTCTGGGAGGACAAAAGTCAAAATCATATAGAATTATTTGTGTGTGACCCCACCACTCTCTTTCATATAGAACCCTTTATACATCCTTCGGTAGACTGATATTCTGTTTTTTGTTCGTCCTCTATCATATTGAATCAAATCAGATTTCCATTAAACATTTCTAATAAGTTTTTGAAATTTGAGCTCTCTTAAACATGATTAGGCGATATATATATATGTATCGAGCATTCTATGAAAGAAATCCAATACATTTCAGAAGTGGCTTTATATTGATATATTATTGTATTATGTTATACTGCTAGCCTGCTTTGTATCATATATATATATATATATATATATATATATTGATAATTCAATATGAATGGAGCAATAAACGAAAATTTGAGAAGATGGCTATAGTATACAATGTATATATATAAAGAGAAAGAAAGAGAAAGAGAGAGAGAGAGAGAGAGAGAGAGAGAGAGAGAGAGAGAGAGAGAGAGAGAGAGAGAGAGAGAGAGAGAAAGAGACAGAGACAGAGGGTGATATAAAAGCGAATGGATTTTTTGCTGGGTTCAGGTATTTACACTTATTACTATCGGTCGGGAAAAAAAATTGATATCTGTTCATTTCGATATGAGAAGCAAATTAACTACCATGATCTTATCTATCTCCTAACCTTTCCTCCCACACTTATATCCTGTCATACAAGTCTAAACAACTTGGAAGAAGATTCAAGACTCCCCGTATATGGTTTAAGAAACCCTAGCAATCAATAAAAGAAACTCTAATCCCTGTTGAGGGGATTGAACGGTTAAAAGGACAATCGTTCTTTATCGATTCCAAATGCAATCTGACCCAAGGAAAGCCTTAGATCTGACTAAAAACTCGGCATTTTACCAAAAGTACCTGACAATATCCTTACACACCGATTGGCCACAACAAACCCTTTTCCTAAATGCAAAAAGACATTTGTCGAACTAAATACTTCCCACCTGTCAAGTCATCGAATTTGGAATTAGACCATCTGGTACACATCATGATAAGGACCTAACCTTCAATAATAAAACTCTGAACACACGCGCACACACACACGTCACCGAGCATTGCTTGGAATTGAAAAAACATTGTCCTGTACCCCCCCAAAAATATAAATCATTTGACCCGGACACTATAAATAGAAAGACAATGGGATGCTGCAGGAATTGAACTTGTGACCAATAAGAAGCTACCTAGACCTGGCATCGCTCTTACCATTGAGCTAAACAGTCCACTGATGAGGTGAAAGTCCAAATGATTACTATATTTTTGCTCACACACACTTGCATGGACTAACACTAATCTGATAGAATCCAACTATCCTTAAACGTCCTTCTTTTGTCTTATTCAAAAAAACAAATCCTTTAAAAGATTTATAATATGACAGTGTGACGAATACGACGTTATAATTTCGCACCAAAACGCAAATCTGAAAAAACCGTAAGACTAGATTCTCAAGATATGCTGCTTAAGTACCATTCCTAGAATCTGGTGGGATGCAATAAATGAATTTGAAGACCAAACAAATACCATATGCATAAGTTTATTGGAATAATTTGTTGTGAGGTAGGAAGAAACCTGTCCAATTCAGCTCAGTATAAAGTTGATATTTAACTTTCCAAAGAGGCTTGATTTGAAAAAAAAAACCTTCAAGGAAAGAAAGGCCATATATATTTTGTCTGCAATCTGAAAATAAAGCACTCCTATGAAAAGATTTTAGGTGCTGAAATCGTGTGAAGCGAAGAAACTTTTACCATCACTTTATATGGGGAAAATTGACCCTCATCAGACCCCAAGATGTTATGTTGGGATGAGTCTTAGGTGGTTTGGGTCATGGGGAGGTACAAGATACTGAGGTGAAGGAAGATCAATGATGCATGCTACCTCTATAACGACTCTGTGGAAAATAAACTGTGAACGTTATTTTCATTTTCCGCCTCATTTTCCAGGGAAAATGGTGGGAAGCGATCTTCCAGGTAACTAGGGATACGTGTACATTTCCATTTTTCTGTCTATTTCTAAAATCATTTTAGCTGATATTGAAGACACCATCAAAGAGAAAATGTTTTAGTTTGGCAAGCTGAAGCCATTGTCAATATAATGTAGAGGTCAAGTTGGGTCAATAATGAAATTCAAAATAAGTCTTAGGTGAGAATCGATTGTATTATGTTCAACAAAGAGTTTTGAATGTTGATTCAAAGAATACATCAATGACACTCCTGATAAAATCAACTTAAAATGCATGTAGTCATGTGATTTATGCATATGTATAATTATGATATGACTTTGAACACAAAAAGTATATAATACAATCAACAAGTACCAAAAGATCATCATTAACGTACAGGTTTATTTTCTATGTTTTTTTTTTTTTTGTATAGTTGGAAGAAAATGAATAATTAACGCTTGTCTCTAATCGGACCCAGACGACTTAAATTAGGGAAACCTGATCCTTTATTCGTTTTAGTGTTCATCATCTAGTGTCAAATTGAATGAAACACCGAGGCCAGAACTTTATCCACATAAATGCTTACTATACATCTTTTGGAAATCGACAGTTATCGCCCAATGAGAGAAAGGAACACTTCAGAGATTTTTTGTCAATGGATCAACTTGAAATAACAAAGATCCATTGCTTCCCTCAGCTGAAAGTTTAAACTTGGTTTGGAGAATTTCTTAAACCAATACCTGTGGATCAGGCTCTGGTGCTTTCTAATTGGCTATTCTTTGAGATTGTGTTTCAATCTATTTTCATTTAGTATCATTTGTTCGCCATTGTCTATGTTCTTGATTTCTATTTTCATGCAATCTAACCTATCAAAGGCTCCATTGTGGTATGGTATCCCCATATGTCGTCTGTATGGTTTTCAGCTTTATGTTCTGTTTTCTTTCTTTGTTCAGATTTTAGGGAAACTTTCTATCGTTGTTTTTGAGCATCCTGTTTTGTGTGTATATGGTGCTCCCTTGTATTCCTTCACTTTGTTGAACAGCGTTTTGAGCCCTTCCCTGTCCTTCGCAAATAATTTTATGTTGTCTTTGTACATGTTGTAGTTGATTCTTCCCTTTGTTTTGGAGAATAGGTATTCTTTGCTGTTTTTTTTAGGATTCTTTTGAAGGGCATCATAGTTAGAACAAATAGTAGTGAGGACAAAGAGTCTCGCTTGAAGATTAACCCTTTTATACTCACCTCTTCTAAGTTTTCGCCTGCAGCTGTCAAGTCTACTTCCCAGTTTTACATAGAGTTATCATATAATCACAATTTCACCAGACAACTGTTGTGAAAATGCAAAAGAAAATATTATTAATGATAAACACATAAAAACAAAACGCTCAGCATCTACTCAGAGTAGCAAAACTTTCAAAAGTTCTCCCTTTCTCCCTTATCCTTCCAACACTTGTCATCATTCACGTATTTATAATTGCGAAACGCCCTCCCAAATATACTATAAACGTCCATTAGTATTAACATTGTTTCCTAACGTGTATTTATTCAATCTAAACCAGACTACTGACGACTAATAACGAGAGTCATCCTGGCTTAGTCCAGACATTTAATTGCGTTTGCATAAGAGGCTTCATGAATAATGAATAACTGGATGGCACAATTTCACCCACATTTTTCAGTATTCAATACAAGCGTTGTTTTCTCACTAAGTACCTG
The DNA here is from genome assembly GCA_963457665.1 of Thysanoteuthis rhombus. Taxonomy (NCBI): domain Eukaryota; kingdom Metazoa; phylum Mollusca; class Cephalopoda; order Oegopsida; family Thysanoteuthidae; genus Thysanoteuthis; species Thysanoteuthis major. The sequence continues at coordinate 19,767,079 of OY735221.1, read as the reverse complement.
TCGGCCAAGTTTTTTTGCTTTCAACAATATGATTGGGCTTTTCTTTTATTACAAAACGTATCTTACCATTTTTGTTCAATAACCTGACGTAAGATATTACGGAGGCTCGAAAGGGAATCTGTGTATTCGACATTGTATGGCCTTAAACTAACCACCAAGCATTCAGAGTGCACATTGCTAGTAGTTTAGGTGCGCAGACAAGGGGATGACCTCGCAAGCGTTGGACCGAGGGCGTGGCAGAAACAGCCAAGTCCTGTAGCCTGCAGCAAAGCCGACCTACTAAGCCAACGACCAATGTCTCCATCCCCACGACATCTTGCACATGAAAGGTAAGATAAATAATGAAATAAAAATCGGAAGAGAAAGCTTGTTTAAGTATCAATAATAGTGGTGTTGTCATCGAACACAAGTTTTAAGGCAATCTGTTGTCATTGCTTGAGAGTCATAAAAACATAAATAGCTATGAAAAGCTCAGTAACAAATGTCATGTGGCATTTAAATACAATGTAATAGTCATAACAAAATGATGTAAATTTATTCTGACGTTGAAAAATTCTTTCCAACTACAAGACTCTTTAATTTCATACATTGGACATAAAAATTAGAGAATCAGAATTTTCATCTATCGTTTTTCACAGATTATTGTGATAAGATTATCATAGTAAATACTTCTGCAAAGGTCACTTTATTGTCTAAAGCGTACGAGAGTGCTACCTTATGCTCCCCATGCTTCAAAAGATGTCAAACATGAAATTTAAAAGATAACTATACTCTTTCTGTTTTGGGACAGATACGTAAAATCCTGAAGGAAACAGAATGTAAATGTTGAGATTTCTGCTTATTCTTCATGAGATGAAAAAATCTAACTAAGCATCGGAGCCAGACAAAAGTGTGCGGTTGAATATTGTGAAGTCTATTTGGAAAGTATCCATTAATTTGATACTTATGAAAAAATAGTTTACCTACAGCAATGACACTTCTATCAAAATAGTCTCCTTGGGACCTCATTAGCCCTGCGCCCTAGCCATTTTTGAAAATCTGTCTGCAACATCTTCTTTCGGAATTTTTGTCTCGTCGTGTTCTCTCTGACTTCGTTTATGGTATGAAATCTCCGTTGGTCAATATGAATGAGATGTCACATGGTACACAAGCTCACGTAATGGCGTTCAGGTGCCAACTGAATAACCTCATGTGGGAAGATCTGTTCACACAAAGCATATGCGAAAAGCCCTCTCTGTTGGTTTCTAAAGATATATCAAGGTTGAGCACTCGCTTTTCGATGCATTTAAAATGGATGAATACTTTCCAAACAGACGTTGTGATGTGATTCATGTAAGGTAAATATCACGAGGCCTTTCTTGGCCTGGGATAGAGGAAATTGAGGGGAAATGTAAATAAAAGGAATTTTTCCAGTGGTAAAGGCGTGGCTGTTTTGAAAATCAGCATTAGCAATCGTAGATTTTATCTGTGTTCAAACACTGATGACAACAGGAATACGCAACTACCCCAGCCAGTTCATAGTTGTTTACGAACTGTTTACTTAGCATGATCTAATTTGAAGCCACAGTACTTACATATTCTAGCAAACAGGTATAAGAAATGGCTTTATTACCTATTGCACTACGATAAATCCTCATGCATTCACTGAGCTATAATCAGTTTTTCACAAAATGATCGTATTCGACATTAGTGAATTGGTATATGACGGTGGTTTTGAAACTTTGAAAACTCACGGACCCCTTCGATAAAAGAATATTCCGTCAAACACATATTTTAGCATTTACCAGTTAAACTTTAGAAAATAAACTACAAGAATAAACCATTTTGACCTTGGAAAACCATATTTATTTTAAATGGATTGAATTCATTTGAATTTTAATGTATTTAGGTCTGTGTACAATGATAATGCTTTCCTATAGCTGTGCAATGGGTGATGTTTTCTTGCAACAACATTCCCAATGTCATGTTTAGAGGGGACGCTGGTGCAGATCCACAGGGGTCCATGGGCCACAATTTCGAAATCACTGGTCTATGAGGTTGCTGAATATTTGGTGGAAGTTGATATAGTTTCCGAGATACATGGAAGTCCTGCGACCAATACATTTGATTAAAATATCCTCATCTTTTGCTAGCTCGCAATAAAACGTATTTCAGTTTGGCACAATGGCATCTAGTGAGAATCAGACTCACCAGACACCAGAATCGAGTCGGCATCTTATGAAAAAAGAATATTTTTAAATTATTTTAGGCTCAAAATATATTCAGAGTATTTTCTAAAATTATGAAAACGCTGGACTGGTTGTAATAGTATACCATCCTTTATTTTCACCATAACCATCACTAGGATATGAAATAAACTTAGAAAAAGTCTGGTATAAGGCGAGAAGAGCTGGGAAGCCGGAGACGTTCGAATTCACTTGGTTTACGAATCGGTCTGCGAGAGGAGCATGCTTGTAGCCGTGCTGCAGTTGACACTTCAGGGCGTTCGTTACTCACCCTAGTATAGTTTGACACGATGCTACAATAGAGGACACCTATTGAAAATCGAACTTGCTGCATAGTAATCTGTATGCTAAATGAAATTGTTAATCTCCATTTTACTATAAGTATCCTTATCTATTGTATTAACAAGACACGTAAATCTATATACTTGTATTTTTATTCATTTTTAAATCATTATTCTTTTTCCTTTCTCCATCTCCTCCTTTCTTTGTATAGTGGGGTGCTTTTTAAGGACCCTGTCCCACTAAAACGTAAACCTACTGAAGTAGTCTTGAGAATATATAAAAAGTGTATGTATATACTTGTGAAAAGAGAACCCAGGTAAGTTTATAAAATTTTTCGCTTTACGATTGCGTCTTTGATTGGGTTTCTCATGTGTGGGAAATGTGATGATGGAGACTATGGATTCTTGTTGTTTAATAGGCTAACCAGAGTGAGTACAAAGAAAAGGTTACTTAGTGAGTGACCATACTTAGTGGTGAAGCAGAGGACTAAAAAATGACCGGTATGCTTACTGCGATAGTGGTCAAAGTAAGGTAGCTTAGAGATTATATTATTGACCAAGTCAAAAAAGATGGTAATTTGACTGAGATTGTTTGGCATACTTTAGGTTGAACCCCCTCTCGTCCTAATGATTTACAACGTACAATTTGTGGTAAAATGAAAGGTGATATATTATTACAGCCCGTTCAACGTCTTCATAATTATGGAAAATACCCGGGATTTCGAGCTTGTAATAATCAAGAAATGTGCCGAGTCAATTACAATAATTTCTAAGAAGCAGAGCAAAACAGAAAAGATATGCAGACAGACAAACCAAACAGCACCAGTAGGCACAATTCCCCTCTCTCTCGCCTTTTTCTTCTCTCTCTCTCACAAACTTTCGATGGTTTTCCAAATAATGCACATGGAAGGCTTTAGGTCATTGAGAACAAGTTCCTCTCAAACAAAAATATAAATGACTGAGTGTTAGAATTTATTCATTGCACTCAGCTAACTTACATGTTTGACCAAATGTTTGAATGTTGTGATTTCCACGATGGATGGATGATGTATAAGCTTTTGCGTCCTAATACCCGTTGTGGATTAACATACGTGTAGGTATGTGTGCATGTCAGAATGGTGGAACAGGCATTGGAGAATAGAAACAGATATCGTAGAAGTCGGCAGTTGCTTGCTGATCCGCTTCAGGCCTACTGGCCTAAAACGTATCGTCTAATTAGACGGTCAGCTTCACGTTAAATACATTTTGAATTTTGTCATCGTTTGTTTTCGTATTCAGAATGAAGGAGTATCTTAGCTGTGGATCAACCAACACTATTCTGTCTCTAGAGAGACGAATAACATTTGTAAATCTCGGAGAGACAAGTGAATTAAAACATGGACTATTTTTCATAAATTAATTTTTTATTCTTCATATGGTACGGGTTGTTTTTCTTTGAGTTCTGAAATTCCTTTTTAGAACCGTCACAGTATTCCTGCTACCTGTTTGAACCACGAATGGCTTTCACCGAATAAGTTGCATCGTCAAACGCACAGATACTGCAAATGCACGCATAGGAAAACCACACGATCCGACATATTAGAAATGGTCACCCCCTGCAACAAGAAAAATTGAAACCAATTATCGTCTGCATATTTCAAACATATCACTTTGGATCTTGTTACGATACGGCTTCAAACACAACGTATTTTAAAACTGCATGTTTAAGATACAGTGACAACCTTACACTTTCCCTATTCCTTTCTTCCAATTTTCTTTCTTTCTTTCTTTCTTTCTTTCTTTCTTTCTTTCTTTCTTTCTTTCTTTCTATTTCTCTGGAAATTCTGTCTTTCTTCTTTTCTTTTCTTCTTTTCATAATTTGCAGAATGTTTTCAATTTTCTTCAATTTTATAATGAACTTTCAAATCCCGTATCCATGAAATGAATGCACTATTGCTTCATAGCACTACAGTGGTGCACATAAAATGTGCACCTTCCAACGACATTAAAGTTTGACCGTCAGTGATTCAATAGAACTTAAGGAAGGAAGAGCAAAAGAAAGAAGTTCGTGAGAAGTTTGAGTAAAGAGGAGAGAATCCGAATCGGACATGGGCAAAATGTACATTTTTTATGGTTCTGATGATAACAGCTTCGTTGTGAGAAGAAATTTATTCCCGATACACGTACCAAAATAGATAGAAAAAAATTATTTCTATCATCAATGAAGGGCTGGCCTTGTATCCTCTAGTTCTCTCTCACAAACAATCCTTTCTGCTTCCGATATTGAAATCTTGGACGAAGATTTTCCCTCATATAATCTGAGAGAATCATTGCGTATCGAAGTTCCTTTTCTTCTTCTTCTTCTTCTTCTTCTTCTTCTTTTTCTTCTTCTCCTTCTCCTTCTTCTCCTTCTTCTTCTTTTTCTTCTTCTTCTTCTTCTTCTTCTTCTTCTTCTTCTTCTTCTTCTTCTTCTTTCAACACTTTTCTGTTTCTCCTAATTACCTGGATTTCGAGCACTTCTTCCCCTCTTTCACTGTCTCTCACTCACATCGTCCTCTCTGCTGTCAGCAGTCGGAGCTGGTCTGATATCAAATTATGCATACTAAATAGTTCTCTCAATTGTATAATTTGAGTTTCTAAATATTCAAACTGGCGGAAAAATTCATGGACTCCCTGTGTGTGCACCAGTTCTTGTATAAAAAAAAAAGAACTTCAGTGTAATAATCTTCCCATAGCAGAGACGGATCCTCCCAATTTCAAGTAATTTTTCCTATTTGATGTAAAGGAATAATGTCGGTCAAGTTAAGTGGTTTAAAGGGCGTGTATTTTATTTATAAACGTATTGCTCTCAGAAGTCGACAGGCGTATTAGTTAGACCTTCAATAAACGTTTGATTTTATTTCAGTTCTTTTATTTTGACTTCAAAGAATATTCTTTTTATTTTTCCAATTCTGTTGACTCAAAGATATTTCTGAGTAATATTTATAGAAAAATGATTACATTATACCTCTCTGTGATATCTTCCCATTTTATGAAGCAGCAGATACGCAACTCTCTTTCATTGATCCAATCACATTCTTAATCGCTTCAATCAAAAGACACCTTGTTGGCAGAATTAAGTTTTTAAAGAAAGTTCAGTTCACAAAGTTTAAAAGTCGTTCAATTTAGGCAGCTATCATATGATGGAATGGAATGGAACCGTGTCTGAACTCTGACTGATACTATTCCTATTCACATTGCACTAAAGCCCTTGGGAGAGGCATAAGTCCATCTCTCCTTCTAGCTATGGGTAAACAGTGCAGTGTGACGGGGTTGACACCACCTCAGATGTTTGATGTTTCTGAGTCTATATCATATATCACAAACGGGGCGGGTATTTAATAACATGATGCATTAAAACGAAGCTGGGACGACTGAAGCCGTAGCTGAAGAAGTTGAGAAGCTTTCAGTGTTTGCTTCACAGGATGTCGGTGTAAAGACTGGGCATATCTTTTTCCTTACTCTTTTATGCAGCATCCTATACTTCTAGCAGCTCAATGTAAAATGACTGAGTCTAATATGTCATCATCACTATTTTTGGGAGCGGGACTTGTGAAGTTAAATAAATCTCATATCGTAATTGATCCTTCACCAAATGCCATTTTGGCTTACAAAATGTTTTTATATGAGTGCTAGATATAGTATATGGAGAGAAAAAGTGGTTTACGAAGTTTTATGCTGAAGATTACTCGTTAAATAATGCTCTGTGAATAGGTACACCAGGTGAAGTTGATAGCAATCAAATAAAGTTGTGAATTGATAATAATAACCGTTATGAAAAATCCAATTCCAGTGCTGAAAATGATTTGCACTAGCTTGGTTATGTTTGTCGCTTTGATGTGTGATATCCATTCGGTACTTACTTAAACGTTATAAAGGTATTCAGTTTTTAAACATTTTGTTACGAGCAATGAATAGTGAATGGTCCACAATATCCTATTATTGAAGAAATCGTAGCCGAGCAGAATAAAACACCACTAACCGTACAATCTGATTCAGTTTATATGGGAGGATTGGTAGGATGCCTTCTACTATGGACTCCTTCCAAACAATTGATTCATGTAATTACTGCTCCCAATTAGACCAGCTGAAGACAGAAACTGACGAAAAAGGCCTGGACGAAACTAAATGGACCCAAATGATCCATTATGTTAATGATAGACCACATATTTTTTGATGACTGGGCAAAACTTTTTCGAGATTGTCCGGGAAGTTTTCATTTATTCGTCATATTCATGAAATGTAACATAACCAATTTTTCTGGGCCAAACAGGATTCTCATAACGAAAAAAAATGCCAACTAGAAATATTCTTTGCTGAGAATATGTAAAAAATCTTTCGAGCTGACTGGAAGGAAAATGATTGGGGATAGTGGAAAAAACAGTGATATATAACATATTTTGTTTTTTTCTATCAGAACAAGAACAATTCCCACCAAATTTAATGGAGTAATATGTAATAGGCTCCTAAGATTGGTTGATGACTTACCGACTGTGCTAAACTGACAAGTCTTACATATCTTTTCATTCGTTTTTTATATATACAATACAAAAGTTGCTGTTATCATCTTCAAGTAAAATAGAATCCAGAAGGGAATTTGACAATGCATAGCCAGGCTTGTTGTTCAATATGGTTAAATAAACTAAATAAACTATTTTGTCAATAACTTTGTGCAGCTTGTTGGTAAGAATATAACATTCCTAGTGTCACAGGTCGCCACAATATTATCTCCCTATACAAGAGTAAATTAAGCGCTGTAAACCCCCATATTGACTGATTCTACATTTACTTTTTTTATGGGTAATAATTTTAGAGAGGGATGTGATTGATTTTCGAAGTGGGTAAATTGATCCAAGACTAATTGTATGACCCATGACGAAAAGGTCTCTAACATGTGCTTGCTATCATAGCAGAGAAAAGAATAGGAGCAGATATCAGATTCTAGATTCGATGCCTTAACAAAAGCAAGATGTGATCTGTCTAATCTAGTCTCGTGTTTCGTTTGAAAGTTGTTTCAATCAATTACTTCAATTTATCATCATCATAATCATCATCAGTGCCGTTTGAGACGAGTATAGTGGCTCATAAGAATGTATATTGTCAGGGTTCACAGTCATTCAGTTTTTGTTGTCTCCCTTTCTTTCTTCGGTGGACGCCTCTCCAGCTCTTTGTGTAAGTGTTGATGCTGAAAGCTCAGCAAATTATTGTCAAGTCTGCAGCCACTTTGAGTATCAATGTCTGTAGAGATTGTCGATGTACGTTTGCGGAAAATGCAGCAACCCAGTCAATATGAGTTTCAAGGGCTTTTGTGGTGACCACAAGTGCTCTTGAAGATCATATCGAAAAAGCAGACTGAATCATAGAAATCCAAAGTTAACACAATGCAAAATAAATATTTAAATATGATTTTAAAAATGATTTTAGTTAATTCATGTCGGAATTTGTTTAACCGTTCAGGAATAGCTTATTAAAGTGTTTAATGCCGGAATCTATAATATAGAGACCAAAAACTTGGTTGAATTTTATTGAGTATTCAGACCATTTCTTAGGGCATGAAATCAAACAAAATGATATAACAATATGGAGGAAATTAGATGCCCTCCACCATCTGAAATTTCAGTAAGAAAAACAATTATGATAAAATTGGTCCGGCCTAACCAGGGCAGAATTGATTGTTTGCTTTGATTATCATGAATCATAGCTCACAAACAATACTAAGTTAAATTCCTCGGTAACAACTCAATACACCTATTTTGACCTTTTTATTATACACATATGTCTTTCAAATGCAATCGATTGAGAAAAACAAAAAGAATAAATCTGGATAAATACATGATTTGAACATATAGTGATTGAAACCAAAACAGCAAATATAAATATAACGTCCTGATCAAATACTTGTCCACTCAGATATAATGGTTTGGACGTCTATCTCTTATGCAGATGGATCTGGGTTCATTAAGACAATTTTTCTGTGCAGTAGTTAACTGAGTACAGCTTTTTTATTGCCTGATTACACTCTGAGCTGTGTGATTGTAGTGGACTAAATTTTGAATGGAACCAAATAGGATTGTGACAACGAAAGAGGAGCCTACGGCTGTCAAGTGCAATAGAATCTCTCGATTTAGACTAATATGCATTGACTTGCATGCTTGTAAATATTATTTGGAATAAAATGAGGATGGACTACAGAATTCGTATAAAGATGAAGCTTTTCTTTCACTATGTACATCAATACATCTTTATATATATATGTGTGTATATACATGTATATATTATTCATGTGTATGTATACGGAATGAAATAATGTTTGATTGAATGAGAGCAATTTTTTAAAGGAGAGATATTGATAAATGATGATTGTGTTTCATTGATTTCAATGTCATGACCTTAATGACCTTTCATGGTGCTGTATCAACATTTCAAAAAACTGATTTAATTCCTGAAATGGATTCAGCAAAAAATACAAAAAAAAAAACATCCTGGAGAATCTACATGTTATTTTTAAACCCACCAGAATGAGACCCCAAAAAGATGAAAAAAGGCTAAAACTTTTTCTTTAAGGAAGGTCAAGCGAAGTACTGATGTCAATTTTCAAGTTTGTACACAAAACTGTATGACCAGGAACACAGGAATACACAAACACGTAAACAAACACACAAACAAACACAGAAAATAAACACACTAACAAATTGGTTACGGTTGTTCAACACCTCCCTCCCCTCCCACTCCTTTCTCTCTCTCTTTTTTTCTTTCTTCCTTCCTGTATTATGATTCTGACGGTAGGGAATGCACAAATTTATCGGTCATGCAATAAGACAGAGCAATTTACTTTATAGCAATAATTCAATCCTGACATCAATATTTTCTTGCTATAATGCGACCATCCCTGGAACTGACACGTGATCGAAATCATCTGAAATCTGAAGTGATCGTGCTAATAGACATGGACATATGATTGCTTTCTTTCAGTTATTTTGAGATTCAAATTAAGGTCAATCATCCGTAGATTCTGACCGGCAACTTGAAGGTGTCTGCGCAAAATTTGATCTAGCCAAAATGTTAGTGTCTGATTCAATCACAAAGCAAAGTGGGACCACATCAGAAAAGGAGGAATTTCCTTTAAATAAATCATAATCAAATTGTTCCGTAGAAATAAAGCTCTTATTTTGACATGATGCGTTCACAGTAAATAGACAGCCAGGGAACTTCGTCCGATCTGAATACAATCAGTTTCCTATTTGAAATTTTAAAACTTGCATATATGTTTGCCAAATGGTATATATCCAAATTTTTCTGCACATCAAACCCAGGCATGATAATCTAAACAACTTGATTTGATGTAATAATCTGAATTTTCAAAATAAGATCTGAATTTCAATTTTAATTTTCCACAATTTCCACAAAATTAGATAGAAATAGCAGTCAACGAAAGTAGGAGCTTCAACTGTATAATCATATCTGACTATCTTTCTTCAGCCAACCCATTACGTGTGTAGGTAGCCGTCTTGGAATATCAGATACCATAAGTAATCGGGTACCAATCTATGGCTTTGCTATAATAAGGACGGCTAAATTAAGGGTAATGTTGTTGAACCAGAGATAGGATTGGCAACCACCTCTATACGAAAGTATAGTAGTAATATGCTAGTGGGTCCTTTGGATTGTTTCAGTTGTAAGACTTAAACAGATGTATGTACAAGAATAACATTCAACAAAGTATATTTAATTACTTACAGAAAAATATAAAAATGATATCTCAAAAATTAACAACACGAAAAGAATGAATACGAAAATTAGAAATGTTTCATGCATAAATGAGGAATATTAAGTGATAAGTATAAGTATTTATTCATCTCTAGAAGAATCTACTTTGGCGATTACTATCATGCTATAATCATCAATGTCATAAAACCATTCTAAAGTTAGAGAGAGGGAATATTGTTGGAAAAAAAATTGGATGTAGGAGAAAAAAGCTCTCGGCCGGAATAGAAAGTAACCTTTCAAGAACTGTTAAAAATATCATATTTATTACAATTAAATATTTCAGGAATATTTTAGTAGCCACTGAAGTGAAAGTAACAAGGAATACTATACTAAAGCACTGTACAAAGCTTGTCTATGAGCATGCCTTTTTTTCTAAATATTAGAATTTGCAAATGAACATATTAATAAACCTATTTCATTCTTGGAGAATATACCAGGGTCAGATAAGACTTGACTTTTTTGGCTTAATGACAAAAAATTCATTTTAGACATATTGATATCATATAGTTTAGATAAATATTAGAAAATACAGAATAGGAGTAACAATTAAAACGTTTCAAACGTTTTCAAATCGAAAACTTGTCTCTATGAATATATCAACCCCAGTACAAACGTCATGTCAAGGACAATTTAATTTTGGCATTTTTAAAAAAAGGTCCATTTTTGCATTTTCGACCCATCTGAAACGTTGTGAATCCTACTTTGAGAAGCTCTGTGTTTACTAAAATACTTTCAGAATTAATTACTCCCTTGGGCAACGCTGTGTATACAAGCTAATATATACCAGCTTTGGTAATAACTTTACGATTAGGAAAACATCTCCTGACCCCGCTTCTTACAGACCCATCTCATTTTAAATCAAATATTGCCCTCATGTACACAGATACCAACACCTCCCCTTCTGCTCCTACTAAACTACCAAATAACACAGAAATATTCTTATTCTCTTCTACAACATCGAACATCTAATCAGCAATTTTTCCCCAGTTGACTGCTGTAAATATTTTCCCCTGTAATTGATGGCTGGTCCCCGTTGAAATGCATCAAAATATGTCCACGGAGTGATAAGATTATTCGAGATGTAGCACTGTTGTCTTGACCTTTGTTCTTTACCTTCCGATTGACATTTTCATCTATCTATCTATCTATCTATCTATCTATCTATCTATCTATCTATCTATATATATATATATATAAGCATACACACATATATATAAGCCTTGAAATATATATACGTAATATATATGTAGAGAGAGAGAGAGGGTGAGGGAGAGGGAGAGAGAAAAAAAAGGAACGAAAGAAAGAGATTGTGATGATAACACAGCAAAGTAGTCATAATCTGATGTAAAAAGATCAGTGCATGATATTAGCAACTCTTCATCTCAGAAATTCATCCGAAAATTTTCAGATTGGTACTTTTATTTCATATTTCCTAAGATTTATCGATACTATATTAGAAAGTTTCCGAGTGCGTAATTTATAAAGGTTTTTCATTTTATAGGTGCACTTGATCAATCGGTTGGCATTTCAGGAAGTGTGAGAACTTGAAAATAAGGCACAAGCCTAGCTTTTAAAGAACGGTAGATTGTCACGTTACAGTTGAGGGAAGATTAAAAATGCGATGTCAGTTGTTCAAATAAAATAAGCATATTTCAGGAAAAGTCTGATTTTATAAGACACTTGGTCATAAATCCAGGAGCCAGTTTATAATTAACAGCTGTTGTTTACAAATAATTTCATTTGCTTCCCCCTCTCTATGAATATATGTAATCTGATATAATATATATAAGAATGCGTTGTATGACTTGATTCTTTCATGTGCATATTACATGGTTCTTAGTGTGAGGGTCAGTCTCTTGGTTAGGTTCAAAGTCCCAATTCCATAGGTGACTATCAGGAGGATACATCAGTTGTACACTCTTCTTTGAGGACTAATGGGATTTTCCTATTCTTGAAAGTTTAGCTTATTCTACCGAAAGCTTGCCATCTTCGAATTATTCTTTGCTTGATTTCTTTTTCTTTTGAGGATTTCATTGTTTCAATCGTTACATTTGGTAGATTTAGTAATATACTTTCCCCAGTTCAACGTTTTCGACTTTGATTGTTGTATGTCTGTCTTGAACATGTTTGTCGGGCATGACACATGTTAAACTCAAACTCATGTGAGGACCAACCTTCTTCGTTCAGTTTGTTTAGCATTAGTTGGAGGTCATGAAGATTCTCAGCAAAAAAAAAAAAAAAGATGTCGTCAACAAATCTGAGGTTGCTTACGTTTTTGCTGTCTTTTCTGATCCCTTTATTTTTCCAGTCTTGGTTCTGGAAGATCATCTTGAGGCAGACTGTGAACAGTTCGAGTGAGCTGTTACCTTACCTGGTCCTACACACCTGTCAAGCTTAGGGCTCCGATGTAGTCAGATAAAGGATCTGCTGAGTATATATGTCGCAATACTCCGTCGAATACGGGATCTACATTTTGTAAAGAGAAAGCATCAATGAACCTGTGAATTTCCACCGTCGAGGGCCCTCTTGAAGTCGATAAATGCTACGGCGAGTGGCATTTCAAATAATGATACTTTCTCCTTCGGTTGATACATCAAATAGAGAAGGTCAGTGACCAAATGGCTACTTCTAAAGTAAATTTGTTCCTGTGCATTGGTTTTCACCTACCGTGGAAAGATTACATAACACCACTATATGTTAGAGAGAAAAACAGGAGTCTGAGATATCATAGAATCTATTAAGAAACTCGAATGGCAATAGACCGGTCATATTGCAAGAATGTCGGACTACCACTTGACATCATGACTCAAAACGTGAATCCCCAGATATCACATGCGATATTGTGGCCAGCAGAATATAAATTGACTGAACGAACTAGACAATTTCAGAAAGAATTTGCTGCAAGAATCTTGTGGGATGTCCATGTACAAGACAGGACGCTACAAAGCTGCTGCAGATAATGATATTTGAAACTATTTTAAATAACTTCCTGTTATTACGTGGGAAATGAATCACTTGGCCTAGACAGCATAAATAGAATAAACAACTAAAGAAAATTGGGAGTCCTACAATAGCTTCAATGTACCGTCACTCTAAACCATTGAGCTAAACAGCCCGACGAAGTCAAAAAAAATATTTTATCTTCATTCTTGTCTTCTTCATTCACTGCCCATTACAGCACTGTTGTCTCTAACGCAAACACATTATCAAGAAACAGATGTATAACCGACAGAATATATCATTGATTTTCCGTTTTATAAGAAGACATCATCTCCATAAGAGTTTCAACTAATATAACGCATTCATAAATGTCTGATTACATATCCATTCTTCAACGTTATAACTGTCCAGATTTTCTTGAATTGTTTATTCTATTTACACTGTGTAGGCCGTGACTCATTCTCTGTGTATTAACAGGTGGTCAACAGAGCACTAAAGAATCTGTAGGAGAGAGTTTCTTCTTCCTTCTCCGTCATTGTGGCATGCCAGCAACGAGAACGTTTTCATGCTATTTTGTAATCGGACAGAGAAAAGAAAGAGGACAAGTCATGCCTTTTCAAAGGGCCTTAGTACCAGGTGTGTAAAACCAAGATATTCAGAAAAAGTTTGCTGATTCCATTTTCACTGTGCAAATATATATATATATATATTTATATATATATGTATATATATATATATATTTACACACACACACGCACACACACATACACACACACACACATATATATATAATTTTCATAAGAAGTTGAACATATTGCTGTTGCTTTTGTTAATTGTATTCTTTTTTTGTACTAAAGAAACAAAATAGAACATAGGACAATACACAGAATAATTTCAGGTGACAGGTCTAAAGAAAAAGAAAGAAAATAGCTAAATCAATTAAAAAGGACATCAAAATCAAGGCAGGTTTGTGTCATTTGTTTTGAAGAAGCTTCCTGGAAAAAGAGAAAGAAAAACAAGAAAGCTGAACTCAACAAATGAAGAGATGAAGAAATAAAGATAAGACAAAAATCAGCAGAAAAAGACGTGTTAAAATACATCCTGCGTAATCATTATCTGACATCTGGTGGAAAGGTCGCAAATAAGGAGGGTAGACGACATGAAAAACGTAAATAGCTGTTGTTGAGAATTGTTTTAGATCTTTGATGATTTGGTCCTCAGATTAGCTTTACTGACATGTTTGCCGTCGCTCAAAACAATTAGGCGTAACCTGATGTCTTTGCACGCGACTATGTCGCCGAATGTAACTAATGTTGTGGACACTTATCGAATCAAATATCGATTTATTTTTTATTTAAAATGTTCCAAGCAGAAGCCTACAAATGAAGTAAGATAAAAACAAACGTACTAATCGGTTTTTATGGTGAGAAAAGTAAATTAAAATTACATTTTATTCATTTTTATCTTTTTACCTTTCTATGTTTATGATGAGTTCCGTGGACTTTGCCGTCGTTTCCTCTCCAGGAAGTTTCTTTTGAATGAATTACGCAACCTTTGTGATTGAGTTGTCTTTTCTTTTAGATTTATTTCCTTACTTTTCTTTTTCACTCACTTTTCAACTAAGAATACTCTGTTTTGTTCTTTTTAAATTCATTTTCTACAACTCTAAGAATAATACAATTAACAAAGGCGAATGTTCAACTACTTCAAATCAGTTAAGGAAATATTGCTGAAGAAATATTTTTGTCTTAAGATGACTGGTGATATATTTGTCGAGACTTTTTCTTGTCGAGGGGTTTTCATGATCTGGCAATGGATTGAGTAGCAAGAGAAAACAATTTGTAGATGGCGATGAAAGCTGTGAAAGCAATTATTGTCCAAGACCTTCTGACGTGATATTTAGTCGATGTGTCATCATACGGAAATATCGCGGTCCCAAGTGTTCAATACTAAAATTTTGCTCAGTTTGGCACACATACACATCCCCACACAGATATACAGTGCATCACAGTCGAGTAAAAATCTTGAACGATTCCATTATCAGGAACACACTAATAATACTTTGCAATTCTAAAGTCATCGTTAGAGACACTTCCCAATTAAAAAAACATTCATGAGTTGATTAGTTGTTATAAAATTTGATTATCCAAATGGTTTATTGCAACTAAACTTTAAACAAATTGGAAATTGACTTGGTATAAAAGGATCAAATTCCAGTTTTGAACTTTTCAATCAGGATCTACCATAATGTGTAATAGCTGAGCAAATTTATTATAAAAAAACTTCAGATAGATGTGACATACTTTTTGCATGATCCACATAGTTATGGAGCTAAGAATAAAAGTGTGTGACCTAAAAATGGAGATGAGGGGGCAGCTATCAGATCACTGCTGCAAAACTTCAACCAGTCCATTGATCGTCTAAAGGCAGGAACAGGTCTAGGAGATCACAAACAGACAACTAAGATAAAAAGTTAAGAATCAGGCACAGAAGAAAAAAATATGCGTCTAATTCTCAAACAATGTAGATTGGATTTTAAAAGACTTCATCAGACGTTGGATGGGGAGTCTACTTTTGAAAACTATTGATAAACAATTTAGGCTGATATCTCTAATCTCAGAAATGCATCTAGTCAGATCATAATTCATACAGATATTTGGTTTCGATCATGAATAAGATCCATAAACAACACAGATTGATATCTCTGATCGAAATAGTTATTTTCAAACTTTTTCCAGAATATCTTATGTGTATGAATTATGATCTGACTAGATGCATTCTTAGATTAGAGATATCAGCCTCTCTTCATTCTTTAGACTTGAAACTGTTTTAGACGACAATTGAAAGCGAAAGGTCGAAAATTGAAACTTTTATATCTGCTTAATTGTTAATATCTTAAAAAAATATCTAATACTTGAAGCTCAATTAAAACAAGTCAAGTTTCTTTAAAGAATTCCACAATGTTAATAAGATGACCAACACAACACAAACGGTGTTGAAATTATTCAAGATAAATAAAATATTCAAAATTTTTGCTTGAGCTGAAGATTATGTGGAGCACTGTATATACAAGGTTTGCCTGGAAAGTAACTAGCAATTTTGAATACCTCAAGAAACGGTTGGGCAGCCCTGATGTAATTTAGAAACCAATCGAAAGGGACCTAACTACGTATGCATGAACAAACAATTCCTTGAGTTGCTCAGTCGACGGTGTGGGGTCATTGTAAGCTATTGTACTGAGAAGCCGTTATTTCCGATTGAAAATCATGACAATACGCCCACCCATTCTTCAAGTCTCATGCAGAGTTAGAGACTTAGCTTTTCTCATAAAGAAAAAGGGGGGATTTCATTGTAGTCTTCAATTGCCCTTTTGGATCATGTTTTGCCAATTACTTAGATGTTTGCTTCTCAGCAAAAATGGATAAAAAAAGCCGCCACTGACTTCGATTCAATGTGCTAAAATGACTGTATAGTAGTTCAAGAACATGAAATCTGAAAGTGAATACTGGTTATCAGAAGTTAGCTGCATGGAGCCACCCAGAAATTCAAGACAGGTTAAACTTATTGGGATAAGAAGAGACTTGGAATGTCTATGAAAACTACAGCGGGGGACGACCATGCCATGAAACAGATTATATCTCAGTCACCAATGAACTCCTATAATTGAGTTTGTACAACAAATGTGAGTTTAAGGACTTTTTCGAGGAGTATGAACAAAGAATTCCGACTTAAATCATACCAACTGGTAGCTAAACCTAGGTTGACACTGCTGATGGAAAAAGAAGGCTGAAAAGAATCTTTATTGGACCATTGATAATCTGCTGACGTGTTGTTCAGAGATTAATGTAAGCTGCAATAATCTGTAGCATTTTTGAGATCTGTAAGGCATACATTCGGGGAACATACACCGTATCAACTATGAAACATCTATTTAGCAAGATGGTCTGAAGTGTCATGAGCACTTATGGCACGACTGGCGTGTATTTTTCTCTCTCCCGTGAATGGTCAAAAGTGTGTAGAACTGTTGGAATCCAGACTGAAAAGACTTATGGAAGGTCATAACACTAGAAAATTAAGGCAAATAGATCGAAAATGATAACGATATCTGGAGAAAAAGCAGATAAAAACCCTGCATTGGTCTGGTAACAGCTCAGACTTGAACCAAATTCAGAATATTTGGACAAATATGAAGCAGACAGCCAGCCATCAAATATCGAAGCGTTTTAATAACAATAAGTTTGGTTGAAAGAAATATTGGCCGAATGCTGCAAATCACTATTCTGCAGCATGCAGCCTTGTTGCTCCAAGCAGTGGTCAAAGGCAAAGACGGACATATACAATACCGATAAAGAGGAAGCATTTCTGAATTTGATTAATGAGCTTTTTCTGTTGTATTCTTGTCTCTGATCAACCGTTTTCCCACGTTATTTTCCGAAAGATGCTTTCAGAGCTCACCGTAAAAAGTTTCGGTGATTATGTACCGTTGTCTCTTTTAACAACCTATCATTTCCGTATAGCTTCTCATTTACTTTTATTCATTTCCATTCATACCTTGTTCTCGCATTGAGTTGAAAACTGACGTGTGTTTTTTCGAATAAAATGCCTTTTCGTAGTCTACGTAAGTCAAAGAGGTTTGACGTATTCTGATGTCTTTGCAATCAGCTGGTTTAATTCGTGTTGGTAGTCTATTGTCAAGTAGCCACTTTTAAAACCATATATATATATATATATATATTACTTAAATATCGAAATGTCTACGGCTTAAAAAATCAATTGGAAAAAATTCTAAGATGTAAACTTGGACGTAAACAATTTTTACAGTCCTTTTAGAAAACGGTAAACTCAAATTTAAACTACATACCAGATATTCTACAAATATCTGTTTCTATAAGGAAAAACTTGCCAAATATTCCACAATTAAAATAATATTTCCACAATATAATAAAATAAACGTAAAATTAAAATTATATTGATCCAATCAAATTTCAAGTTAGAATACTATAGCAATAAAGATATGAAAAACAAAAGAAAAGAAAATACTTTGTAATCCCCTTCATAGATCAAATGCGAAAACCATATTTAAAAAAAAATCATGTTTACTAAACCTTTCTGTGATGATCATATTTTACATAGAATATTAAAAAAAATACTGTTAAAATAAGTTATTCATACACTATTAGCGTGTTTACTCATTTTTGAAAACGCAATAATGGAATAATCATAAAACAAAAAAAATGAGAATCCACCTAAATGCAAACACTAAAGATTACTCAAACAAACTATCGATTAATCAAGCAAATGTGATCCATAAAGCCACGCTGAACACCATTAAAACCCCTAATAAATCAAAACTGTAGATGCCTCAGATACTAGCTTTGAAATTATATCCAATAATTGCAGAATTCATTCCAAAACAAAGAATACAAAAATAGTCGAAACTAATATATCTGATAATTAAAGGGAAAAAGATAAACTCCGATTATAAAAAGGGGATTTTCACAACTACACCGGTTCACGTAAGTATGACACAAAAATGTTACTTGTGTTCGGAAGAAAAAATTCTATCAATGATTTTCCTTAAGATGAACTTCTTTCCAACAAAAAATAAAACCCAATTAAGAGGCTTAATGCAGACAAAAAAGGAAATTCTCATCAAAATTTGTAGACATTAATAACTTCGATGGCTAAAAAATAAAAGAATAACATACCGCAGAATATTGAAATTTTCCACTCACATTTTACATTCAATATTTTATGTAATATTGTAGATGTATCGAAATGGTATTGAAGTTATAAACTTGGCACTCAATACTACTTTTTCAATTCTAGGGATCGAAATCGATAAGAAATCTCCATTTTTCATTGACTTTGATTCATTTAATGTCCGCCATTCTGTGACGGCAAAACTCAACAACAATCACATTGATTCACATCAATCTATGTATTGACTCATCTAAATAGATTGATTCTGTTTATCTTCTGCCAAAATACTGCATTTAAGTTTGTATTAAAGAATTAAGGTACACCTTAAAGAACATATTGATTTCTTATTATGACAGAAGGTGTCATTTAGTCCTTCAGCAGGAAATAGCTGGAAATCCGACACGAAGGAAGGATTTACAGATAGTCGAATATGATTGCGTGATATTATTTACCTTCGACTTGGTGTTCTGTACATGGCGTCAATGTCATACAGAATACATCATTTAGAATTTCTTCCTTCTGTTATTTGACGAAACAACGAAAAAAATATTTGTATGAATGGTACATTTAATTGACATGCTGGAAATTAGTCACTTTTTGTTGATACTCTAAGGTGCCTTTTTTTCTGTCTCATTGATCTTTGGCAGAGGTCATTCTTCTCAAAATGAATATAAAATGTGTCAGGAAAATACACTTATAAAACGCACATGTCTGCATGATTGCTTATGATATTGCAGATTACCCGGTTTGATAAAGATACTGTCTTTAGGCTTAGGTTTAGGGTTTGTGTGTCTCATTGGATATTCCACATCTCTCCTGAAATCTCTCTATCAGGAAATAAAGACTTTCAATCTCTAATGATGCCATTAATTTCCACTAAATCTTATTTAATATGTTGTATATCTACTTATACATGAATGGTAAGAGAATGGATTTGTAGCACGGAAAATATTGTATAGTTTCCCTTTAATTTTTTCTTCTTTTAATCAGGAATTTTACCATCACCATCTGTATTGTAGAATAAATTACAGCCAACTCACCCTGTTTTACTCAAAATCAATTTCTTTTTTACAGCAATCTTCAGTGTAAATGAAAACATAATAAATTGAAATAACATTAATAATCCGTAAATTATTGAAGATGAACTTCTGATACATATAAAACCTTCCGAAAAACACAAGTCATATACATGTCAAGGTTTCTATAGTTGAAAATAACAAACAGGTTTTGGACTTTTCTGGCTTTTAAGGCATTAGTTATTTTTTCTCTAAACTTCGCTGGTTTTGCAATTAATTTTGCATTCGTACTTACAGAGGTTTAAACTTCATGGATTTCCTTCCTCCCCTGAAAGCGATGACTTTTTTTCATTTGAAAGCTTTTAATCTTTGCTAACGCAGGTTGAATGTTACCTCTCTGACTCAGGATATGAATCATAGTCAGGTTTCTATTGGAAAAGTTCGATCAATATACCCATCTTGCTGGAATACCACTGCTCTGGTGTAGCTTCCTCTCATAAACACCGGGATTCATATTGAGTAAAGCTTTGATTTTGATAAATCCTTTTGGCTTGCCACAAGATTTTTTTTCCTCACTTTCGACTCTCGTTGCACGATGAAGATCAGATCAGAGGTCACAGATTACAGTGATCCAATCCTTATTAAGCAACAAATACCAGGAAATATAGCCCTTAAATGAATAGTAACCTCATTACATTTCATAAATTCAGAAAGAAATAAGGCAAAGCAGCAGAAACCTAAAGAGCAAATTAAAAACTGAATAAAAATATTAAAAAAAGAATACGGAAAACAAATTCTAAACAACAGGAACCACAAAAAAAAAAAATGCAGCGAACAAATACCTAAATACGCCAAGCAAATTAAAAACTGCAGCAATTAAAAAAAAAAAAAACAAGGCAAAGAGACACGGAAAAACGCTGAGCAAATTAAAAGAAAACACACTGAATTGAAGAACATTTAATCTGCAAAAGTCATTGATAAAAATATTTTGCGTTTTAGTATTGAGTTTTGGTATACTTTGTAATATACATAAGTTTTTTTTTAGTGACATTCAAGAAAATATAAGACAAACATTGAAGAATGCTTTTGCTATTTTGGTAAAAAAATCAGTTCAAAGATTATCGCCTGCCCTCAAATATCAAATCCCTTAAACACACAGCACAGTTATTGCAGTCAGGTTATAATGTGGTTGGTTTTCTTTGAGACCAACATCTGTGTTATAAAGGGTGACTACAGTGTCACGTCTCAGACATTCAGACAAAAGGAAAGCCAACGGGTAAAGTAAGAAAAAACTTTGTGATAAAGACAAGAGAGACGAGGAATATTAGTCCAAATGATTCAACGCTATCAACACGATGTCTCATAAATTCACATGACCAGAGGGTACTGCAGCAAAACTTAGTGATAAACACAATGAAGGCGGAAACTGATCTGAAAGCATCATTGATAAGAATATCAACAGTGGATCAATGTGTAAAATTACTGTAGAATTTTAGAACTGTAGAAAAGATTCCATCTTTTACGCTTTGTTTTGTTTTTGTCGAATATTCTATTTCCCCAGTTATTCCCTTGTTTGCATTTGGTAGGATAGGAAACCTGCCGATAATGTCTACCGTAAAAGCCATTGAACGTTTTATTAAAGGTTATCGCTTTTTGCAAAAGCGTGTCGAATGTTGCCACTCTTGCACTGTAGAAAAATTATTGTCAGCGTTTTGTTGAGAGAATTCTATCACTAAACCAGCTGAAATATTGCAGTTTGAATGCAATTTACTCTGTTATTCCGTGACCTTCGTAAAAAATACAATGAACTCAAATTGCAATGGCATTCCTTTGAGCAGCACCTTTCCATCACACGTGCGTTTTAACGGAACATTTTTTGTTATATTCTCGCGAAACTGTTGTCGACGGTAAGTTTTTGTTTCAATCAATTTTTAGCAGACCTGTATCTATAGCATCAATTTGTTGAATGGTTTTAAAAGTCATTTTTGTGCAAACTCTTTGATTTCTTATATGTTACACTTTGTATAAAACCAACCTGATATAACAGCAAATTCGTTATTACGGCACCCTCAAGTCCCCCAGTATGTCGTAATAACAAAATAGGCGGAAAGCAAAAAGGGAGTTAGATGTTTGTTTAGACATCTCCCTCTATCGGGACCACTATATCCTCTACCAGTCCCTGTCACTTCAGTTTATTAGAACACTATATTTTACACTTGGAACGCTAAACAAATGATACTCGTATAAATCAATTATGATTTCTTTGGTTTTTCTTTGGTTCACGAAAGGTTTATATAGAAACTCTCAACATTCAGATGATGGGAAAAACTTTGCATCCAGCCGAATGTATATATGAAGTCTTTAGCATGTCAAGACTACTGAAATCTTTTTGGTGAATAGATTGCTATTGAAATAAATCAATACTTTTTTTTCGTCCTTTTTTTTCACTCACATAACCTAAAATGAATTGTCAATTTCTTAGCCTGGTCCCTTAGCAATATTACTCATTGACGGTCAATTTACATTTTATGAAAATTCTTTCTCTCTCTGTACATAAAATTAAATCTTAGTACATTATCTTCCTCTCCTTCCTTCCTTCTATTTCAATAAAACTATCCTGGCAATATCTCTAGAGTAATTATATGGAACCCTACGAAGGGGACCTCTCAATATATTTTTTATTCGTAGCTTGAAGAGATACCATTATGAAATTTTTAATGCTCAAATCAGGCATTTTTAGTTGAGAAATACTTATTAAATTTTGAGTTTTTTTTTTAACATTCCCCCTTTTGTATTTTTTCTTTGTGCAATTCAAAGACATCTTAGACTATCCAAAGCCTTTTATCTCACTGTTCCTTGAAGCCGTCCAATGAGGAAGGAAATCTGCCTAAACTACTTTCACTCCTTGTTATCATTGAATACATTGCGACACAGTAATTCACTTCGAGAGTTAGTAGATTACCATGATAAATTCCACTTATAAACTTGTACAGTGAATAAAAGTAGGGTTTCCCAATATCAGGAAGTACAGTGTTCCAATGAAAAAACAAAAACAAAACAAAACAAAAAACATCGATCACCGAAATAATGCAAGATGAAGAAACGATTACCAATAATTCATATTGGAAATGTTTTACCAGATCCCCAATATGATAGTGCGATGGGATGATTCATCAGAAGTTGGGGTGCAGTAGGGAGAGGAATACAGTGTTTGCTGTCTTTGTGATGGCTCACTTTGAAGGGACCTGATGGATAAGCGTATAGTTCATGCCAATATGTGTATAATTCTCAACTAGAAAAAAGTGACTGCAAAAAGTATCCGATACATTTCAAAAGGTTTGTTTTAACATACTTGAAAACTAATTGGCAGAATTTGGACCAAAAATTTCTGATTTTTGTAGAAAACTTCCAAGTGTTCAATTTGGTTTCAATATTCTTTCCATATTTTTCTTTGTTCGATATTCTGTTAATTTTGAACAATTTTAAAATGAACTTTTCGAAATGTATCAGATAATTTTTCCTTTTACCGTAAGTGCTATATGCAAATTCTAATGCACAGATTCCATGGGATTCATTTTTATCAGTGCGTATCATTAATCCTTGGCGACAGAACTTGAATGATAAATGGAAAACAGTGATATGAAATATTCTTTTCCAAGAAAATTACATCAAACACATTATTGATTCGGACTTCGCTGTTTTAAAATGAAGCGTTCCAACAAAATTTAATAACTAGGAATGAATCAATAAAACAGGAAAATTTGATTTTCGTTACAGAATATAATTCAAGGTATCAAAGGAGGTTCAACCAGATTTTGCCTATCGACTGCGCACCACTGTCACAGAAGTGATGAAGGAAAGTCGTGAATCAATTGAATTTCTTTGAGATATGTGCGTTCTTTGAATTTCATTCGTGAGAATAAGTGAGAATGCTTCCAGGTCACTGTGTGTCTGACAGCGACATATTTGATTTGGATGAGTTTGCAGGCAAATTTAACAGAAAATAAAAGATCAATAGTTATTTTGAGAGAAAGGAATCGAATAGAAGAGAGACGCATAAAGAGAAGGTTACCGATGATGATAAAGGCTGACAGATAGTTATCAACAAATGGACATATAAGTAGACAGATCATGCTCGCTAGATTGATACGGACACACTATGATGAAAATGAATATATTGCAATATATAGATGAATATAAGATAATATTGATAAATAAACATAGATATGAGCTGATATATATATATATATATATATATATATATATATATATATATATATATATATAAAGAGAGAGAGAGAGATAGAGAGAGAGATAGATAGATAGACAGATAGATAGATAGATAGATAGATAGATACGGACTGATTTAGATTGATACGTATATAGATAGATATGAACATTTTTGAATATATAGCTTGACATGAAACAATTGATCAATATAGAGAATTAAGTTTTGAATAAAACATAAATTCTACCTGTGTGGTTCTGAGAGTCAAAAACAGAAAATTTGCGCCAAAAGAACAGAAATTCATAGCAATGAAGTGAATTCAGTCATTTTCTGTGTCTGAATGCTGAGATTTTGGAAAATATTCTTTAATGGAATTAAATTGTTAAAATGATCAAACAATGTTTATTCAAATTTTGCTGAAAATATAGTTTGGAATCGAGATAGGAGATTGATATTACTAGATAACGTTGCTTTTTGAAAGGGTTGCCAATTTAGTTGGTTAAATAGCCTCAAATTAGACGAATGCACATTTTAGGAAAGAATGCAATTCTAGGTAGAAACATTATATATATATATATATATATATATATATATATATATATATATATATATATATATATATATATATATATATATATATATATATATACTTATGAGCTATACGTTTATTCTGAACAAACCGTCGTTGATATAGGAAAAATTAGAAGCGAAAAATGTAAGATCTCTCGTTAAAATTTATGTAATAACATCTTAAGTGCTTCAAGACGGAAAAACTTTCTATACTAATAAAAATGAAAAAGAATCCAACAACAAACCATTCCTTTCTTTATCAGAGTTTTACCATTTGATTTCTTTCTCAGCGGGAATCTGTTATATCTTACAATCTAATCTGAGTAGTCTCCAGATAAAAAAATCTTAGAAACTTTCTGGTGATCAGAATGTCTGCCTGATATTTTCATCGCCAGAGCTGTTAGCTTGATTAAAAGAAGTAAACGAGAATAAAACTAGAAAGACTCGATAAGCGCATACCTCGGACGACGTCATACATTAACTGGGAACCGAATGAAAAAAACATTTTAAACCAAAGAAATGAACTGTACATGCACAAGTATTGAGTTTGATGAAATCTGAATCCAGATTTTTTGTTGACTGCTCATTTTAACCTCTTTTCCAGTAGATTAATTTAAAAGATATCTCCCAATCGAAAGCCAGTTCCCAGTTCAACACTAATATCTAATCATATCTTTCTTAGTTTATGGCCAACGCTTCCATAAAACTTCTTTGAAATCCATTGAGAACCTTTGGAGATATATTTTATAAACAGCCGATGATGAATACATATACTTCTGCCAACTTTGTTGGCGTTGAAAACACATAAGTCTTTCCGAAATGAGAAAGAAATTACCCTGCATCCAACAGACCGAAGTTCACTTAATTCATAGGCCTATCCAAAAACCCAATGGAAGTTAATCTATGCTAAACACCCGTATATTACCTTGTAATGGAGTGTATATACTTATTATAAAATAAAATTGTAAATAAACAAAAATATAAAAATATACGTCCATAATCACAAAAATTGATTTCCATATCGATTCACTACGGTATACGAGCCGATGAACTAGTAGTGATTATAATTTTGCATATCAATATTTCCGATATTTCTATTGTTCTAAGACAACTTTTATTCGAAGAGAAAATCATTAAGGAACAAAGGAAGTTAAACAGCTAAATGCTAAGAGAGTTTACCAGTGAATCTCAATAGAGGATTTTCAGAAGATCAGACACTCACCAATCATTTTGGTCTTGTTCATTTGTTCTTTGAGTATACAGACAATGAGGAATCAATTTGTCGCTTAGTAACCTACAATACATATTGCTAAGGCAGCTTAACGAGTTGAAACTTTCATTTAATAGTTATCATTTTTTTTCTCCAAATACCGTGCAGTAAAGTCTTTATTCAACGGCATCAACCTTTCTATATAATCACTCATGTATTCTAACGACACGTTTGTTTTTATGTACTTTACAAGTATCTATGGTAATTAATTTTACTTACGGACTTTGAACTTCTAAATGGAAAATTAAACCGCGAAAAGGTAATAAAAAGTTTTTTTCTCCTTAGTCGTTTGTCATAACTTATACACTTAGTATAAAATCTAAACATTGAAACGGTAAATTTGTTATAACAGCGCTCTTAAATCATTGAAAGTGCAGTTATAACGGTAGTCTAATACATATTGATTATTGGTTTTTTGGTTTAGATTTACTCAGTATTTTTTTTCGTGCGAGACTGGACAGGAAGTGTGTCCGGTTCCTGCAGATCCGTTTCCCTGGCAGCAATTTCTCATTGCACTAACGATTAGTGGTAATACGTCCTGGAGGCCTGCGGTAAAATTGGTTGGACTCAGCTATTTCTGACCACTCACTGGCAATTGTCTGCAAGTTAACACGTTTTAACAGTGATCTTGGGTCACATTTCATCCGCCTGGGAGGATGAATACACGTCTATTGCTTAATGGAATCCGGGCAAAAAAGAATTCGGAATTGACCATTCGCCAACTCTTATTGATTTTGCCACAAAAAAGTGTTTGATTTAATGGAATGTTCGAGTTGCATATACCTTTGAGTTATGAAGATGTGGTGAAATTTAACAGCCGAACTATGTGAGCTGATACTATGTGAGATGATACTATTTCCCTTTTTATGGCAATTTGTTGGATTTAACAATTTGTTGTTACAAGGGATATATCTTATATTCATATATAATCTTACCATTAATTGATAAGACTTTTCTTTTGAAATTCTTTGGATATATCAGAGTTATTTAAGCAGCATTATCTGAAGAGGTTTATTTAATTTTGGTTTTCAGTATAATGCACTGGGATATTTTTGTGGTGTTACTAATCTTCGTTCATTGAGAGAATATGAAAAACAAGTGCGTCGTTGAAAGACGTGTGTCATTGAATAATTCTATGAGAAAGAAATTCCATTCCAGTTAACTGTATCACTGAACGTGGCCTTCCATGTTCATTCTGAACGATGACATACCTTCCTGATCGCTACAACAGAACATCATTTACAATAGAAGCCTGGCTGCAGTCGGGCCAAATTCCACTCTAGCTCTGTTCTGACTGGAGATGATTACTGTAACTTTTTATTGTATTTATAATAAATACAAAATTATGAAAAGTTTTTTTGTATAAATGCATTTATTCATCAGAGTATTCTTGCATATTTGTATGATAAGTATTCATCAATATCCAAAGCTTGTCAGAATATAATGAGGTCAGTTTACATCAATGATTTTGGCGCAGGATCGTTCTTATCGTTATGAGTGGAAAATAAAATCAACTACAGTAAATGACAAGTTAATGCGTTTAACAAAAGTCCAAGTTTGGAGTTTGACAAAAGAACCACTGTGATTAGCTTGCTTTATTTAAGAATAAAAAAAATAGTTTCATACAAAAGCTGTTCACATGACTGTTGAAGTTCTTGGAACATAATCATTATATATATATATATATATATATATATATATATATATATATATATATATATATATATATATATATATATTTAAGAAGGAGCTGATCTCGTGGCAGAGTGTCTACAAATGATAAGTTGTTTATTGCCTAACTTCCTTGAAGCCGTTTGGTGGAAAGAATATGAACTGCTGGGTAATTTAACCTGGATCAAAGCTAATATGGTGATAAATGCCTCTTTGTGTTATATTTAGATGTTCTAATATGATTAACATCGATTGCCGCCATTAACTGTGATCCCGAAATGTTAGCTGCATACTTTTCTCAGTGTTGTCAATTCAGATATTCTTGAATTACTTCCATTGCTCAGTTCTACAAAAGAGGTTTTCATTTTAAATCAGAAGATTTTGGTTGCGTCTTGATGTCGTTGCCATTTTTTTTTATCGAATTAGCTTCTCATTTAATTCATGGTAATAGAGAAAGAATATTTCGGTAGAATGTTGAAGATTCAATTTATTAATTGTATGAAATATATTTCTTAGATTATAGACATATATCTGCAGAATCTAGACATCTATAGATGTGTTAAGGTGGTTCTGATCCGATTTTAGATGTAAACTTCAAAATATAGTTAGCAACTTTGCCAGATTTCCATACAAGAAAGGACAAGCGCATCTATTGACTTGGAGGCTTGTCTATTAGGTCAGCAAAACAAAAATACTATATCGTCAAGAAATTATCTTGTCAACATTGGAATATCAACTGACTTCTGATTGTTTACTACAAAAGCATTAACATCGATCATGTTTTGAAGATTCACAACTGGTTTGCTTTTATTTGGAGAAGTGAGAACATCGGTCACAAGTTCGATTCCCGTAGCAGCCTCATTTTCTTTTATTATATATCATGTTTACGTTGTCCAGACCAAGTGATATATGGACCGCGACGGGACATTATTTTAAAAATATTTCTCATATAATATAACCCAATTTATAATCATATATATATATGTATAAGTATTTTTGAGTTTTGCTTTACGCTACCCCACTTCACAAAAGACCTGCATTAACATAAATTTCCTTACGATAAGAAATGGCTGGAAGTGAAGCAGATGCCATTGATTTTAGAGGGGAATTTATGAGCATTTCAAGCCAGTAAAAACCCTTTCCTAGATCTGACTAAAATGCCAAAGGCGATGGTTCGTTGTCTACGGTAGTTGAGGTAAATGGCTCGAAATAAGACAGAATGCTTGACTACTTAGTTTCTCATATTTTTACTATCATACAGATCTTTGCAAATACACAGAACGCCCTGCAAACCTGCTGTAAACCTACGTGCACTCTCTTAACAGAGTTCATACTTTCCTGTAGTAATTGCAGTGCTGCTGATCGTAACAAAAATCTACACAAGCTTATTTTGAGGGTCTAAAAATACTCAAAACATCTTCCCCTTTACAGTGAATGCGAAAAATGTCCTATACACTAATCTAACTTAATTTTAACATTTTTTCTACTGGAAAAATTGAACCAAAGAATAAAGAAAAACAAACTACGGAGCATTGATACGAGATTGAATATCAAAAAATGTTGTATAAGAGTCAGAAATCTTTGTTCCAAATTTTATTGATTTTGAAGATAACAAAGTTCGTGAAAATTAACTTTTTAAAGATATCGGATACTTCTTGCTCTCATAGTAGATTAATGGTAATTGCTTCATCAAATGAACCAGAGTGTAAGCAATCGGAAAATGAGTTATTCAAAGGACACAAAATTATATTGATCTTATATGGAATAAAAACAGGAATCAATTTGTTTTACTGATGTGTTTACAAAAGGGAACAATCTTGGAAAACAGGGGAAAACAAGATACAAAACCAACCAAACATAAAAAAATCATCGTAAATGAAATGTTTTCCCCGTTTGTATAACTGTGGCTTGACTTCAATTGCTTTATTTATTAACCCATTTATCGCGAATAACAGGAATTTCAGTCATTGAAGTTCGCTGGCCAGCTCAATAAAATTTCCATTTCATTGTGATTGGTGGCAACTCAATTCTATCTGTGAGTCAAGGCTTTCATCTTGTAATGGATACATTATCTTGCAATGGATAAGGGCTTTTATCAAACAGTGGATAACAATAAATGTAGACTGCTTGTCGGAGTTTTCCCTAATAGACATAGAATGAGATTGATTTACTTCTTACATTGTACAAAATGTTTTGAATATCACCATGAGTGAGGTTATTCTTTGAAACTGTTGAAAAAATTTGGTTTTTATTGCTCTCATTCTTGTCCATTTGAAAACAATTATATTAGTGGATTCAAAAGCAAAGAGGGACTGGCAGAGATCTAGATATATAAAGAAATTGGCAAGTTGATAGGTAGCTAACAGATAGATACAGAGTTGTGATAAGTCTTTGATAGATATGAAAAGAATCACATTCCATGATAGAGAGGTATGAAAATGCTGAAATATTAAAAAAATTACAAAATATTAAAAAATTTACAAAAAAAGATAGAGAAAAATATGCAAGACGAAGTTAGATAGATTATAGATATGTAGATTGGGAGGGATATGAAAATATATACTTGAAAAAATAATGAAAATCACAGCTAGCCAGAGATATTGAAAAAAGATGATGACTTCTTGTTTGGACATATCTATAACACAAGTGTCTTTTAATAAACACCAATTTAGTTCATCTGAAAAATGTAAAATTGAGGAATCGAGGGCCAGCCAACCAATTCTTTCCAAGAATATTTGACAATTTGCATTCATTTGTGAGTGAAAGCAATTAACACCTTAGCATGATTTGATAGGATACAATTTCCGTAAAAGTGAAGCAGATGTATCATCCTGACACAGAATAAGAAATCGTCTTTAACCTTTGCAATATTTAGTAAAGAACTACAGGCCATAGAGGAGTAGGTAACAACAAGATCCATAGGCTGAGCTTTAGTAAACACTATTTCACGGCTTCCGAAGGAAGACATAAAAACATTCTGCCATAATTGCATCCGTAAACTCTTCGGAGAACAAAATATTCCAAATATTAAGAAATCACACCAAAAAGTGCCAAAGTATCACCTGAAATACCCACATGAACTCTCAATCAAACCGTTTAGAGCACCAAATTAAGCATTTTTTTGTTCTCAGACCCCTCCTGACCGCTTCCCCGGACTTGAGCTTACTCAGCTTCATGATTAATCAGCCTCTGACCATTGGTCAATCCAGCCCTTTTCAAGATACCATTACCCAGGGCGCACAATTTGGAAGATTTTGTGACGAAAAATCTACAAAAAAGAATTATTTTAAACCGAGACAAAGCCAAGTATAAAGGTGATTAATGCCTCAGCAGTATATTGTCTCTCCATCATCATCATCATCATCATCATCATCATCATCATCATCATCATCATCATCACCACCACCACCACCACCACCACCATCATCATCATCATCATCATCATCATCAACCATTCAAAGTCCGTCAGTGGATATATGTTTTCCAGCTGCGGAGGGTCACGATACCAAAATATTCTGACTTTGTTCAGATCATCACGCCATATCAGCCACAATTTTACCGATAGACTCGAGGAAACCATGTTGTGAGTGTTGGCTTCCGGTGGTCTTCTAATATCAGCACATGCAAACATAAGTATTGTATTGTCTGAAAATCAAGATTACGTCCACATAGCAGACTGATTTTGATTGTCGACCATAAACCATGAAAATTAATTAATATTTTTGAGATTCATAACAGGTTTCCTTTTATTTGGGAAATAGAGAGAAACCCTCAAAATAGAGACCGCAGATAATGTCTTATCACTCCACCGGGCAATGTATTGTACCATTTAGCTAAAATCATGTCTTCGAAGATAATGTCAGGCTATTTGGCATTATTCTTTTACATTAATATGTATTATGTGTTCCCCGATAGCATTACTACAAGCATCGTATACTCATGGGTAAGTGCCATAAAAGACTGATGTCCTTACAGATATTCCCACCTTTTTGAATGTTCGCTTTACGCTATTTTGCGTTTACGAAAGCCCCATATGTGTTGGGTTTTCTATCGAAATTTAAAATGGCGTAAAATGGAAGAAGTATTGGAATTGATTTTTGGGAGATAATTTACGAACGCTCCAGAGATTTAAAAGTAATATGATTCTGTGTCTGTCTGCCTCAAAGTCGGAGATAGAGTTTTGCCGGTTGCTGTAAATGACGTTGAAAGTTTGAAATTCAACAATATATTTGACTGCTTAGTCTCATGCATTTTCTATCATTCAGTTCTTTGTAAATACTGGAAACATCCCGCAAAACTAATCTGAATCTTTCAGAATTGCCAGCGTTCTTTTTGGCAAGTATTGCAGCGGAACAGTCCATGGTTTCCAGGATTACTGGTTATGATACAAAAAATTGATCATAAATCGGTGATCATTGATTCTTTAAAGGGATCAAACGCATGCAAAAATGAACTTGTTCAAAGGATTTAGAAATGATATGAATTTCTAAAATTAATGTAATATTTCAATCTAAACTTTGGTGCATAATCAACCGTAACTAAATCTAAAGGGTGTTATTTTCTTTGTGTGGGGATGTTAAAAACTTTCCCACAAATTATTGATAATTGCTTATTCAAAAGGATCAAAAGCAAAAAATTATATTAATCTGGAAATCAAAATAAGAATCAATATATCCTTTTCTAATGCGTTCAAAAAGAGTAACCATCCCTAGAGGCATGGAGGGGAGAAAGAGTTACAAAACAAAACAACCGAAAAATGAATATGTGTTCCCTTTGTTGAATCATAAATAAGATGAGATTTTGACTGCAATCGTTTCATTTATTAACCCATTGACTACAGATGACTAAGATTTCGATCATTGCTGTTCTTTGGCAAATGGAATAGATTTCCTTTCTTATGGTTCAGTCATTGTCATAAAGGATACGAATATCATGAAAAATTCTCAATGTAAGGTTCTGCCTTACGACTGATGAAACACACTTGGTTTTTATCGCTCTTATTCTTTTCAACGTGCAGACTATTGAATTAATCACACCCTAGAAATATAACAGTTACGGTCTAACAAACTGAAAATAAAGATCTAAAATAATATAATAAAAAGGCATCGATTGAGATTAATTTTTTCTCACCATGAAAGTAGAAAATAATTGAGGGGGTTTTGGGGACGGCAAATATAGCTGATAATATTTGCCAAAATTGAATACTTAAAAAAATGGCGTTATTTTAAATTAAAAGAAAGATATATCTATCTTCCAAAAGTATCCCAGACTATATAACGACTTCTTCGCGTTGCTCATTTTGTTACAAAAGTGTTCCAATATATCCATCCAACATCTCCCATCAGAGACAATCATGTAATTTTTGCATAACGTTTTATGAAACACCGATCAGTCACTTTCAAGAACAAAACGTGCATAATAAAAGATATCATTTATTTGATGCATCGATTCTTTTTTATCGTTCATTCCATAAGAATTATTCGTTCGTTTTTTCTCCATTTATACACCAATAATTATAATCTTAGTATACATCCTTCCGAGATGGCAAAAATCTCAAAAGTTGTGCTCGTCACCTTTGAAAATCAAATTGAATTGAATAGTATATGATTTATATCTATTCCAATGATTTTTATGGCAAATATTCACCCGTTATGGCTGGTATTTAATCGATTTTTTTTGCCTTACATATAGCATGTGTAACAAAATGGGAGAATAAGAGCAAGAAGAGTCTGTTGCATCAAACCTTCTTCAGTAAGTAAGTTCTTCCTGCTTTAAAAATCAGGATTAAAAACACTTGATTCCTACTTGGAGATTGAACTCAAACGCCTAAAACTATTACTGTGGAGGAACACCAAAGTGTTTTCAATCACTAACTTGTATATAAGTTTATTATCTATCTTTTGCTCACTTGAGAAGAGAAATACTCGATGAATATCGAATTTTCTACACTAACAAACAGTGTGCAAGACTGGCTTGTAGGAAGCCAAATCGATATTTATCAAATGCAATAGGTAACTGATCTTACCTATCATGTATAAACTAATCACAAAATACTCTCGAATAGACAACAGACCCTTTAGACAAAAATCAACCATGAGAACTGGTAGGTTTGGAAGTGTCTATTCAACAATAAACTACCTACGTATAATGTATCATCTAATTGGAGACACATTTGAATAAAACAAACAACTTTGGCTTTTGTAAATTCAGCAGAAGTATTTGACTCAATAGAATATACGGCGATCTTCATCTCAAAGAGATAACACATGTTACCCAGAACTACGTACCAGTCATTCAGAACATATACAAAAAGACATAACAATGTTTAAAATACAGAAGGGTAGAAACTAGACAAAGATAGGAAAGGGAGTTAGACATTGGAATAATTATGAGGAAAAGATCAAAATGTTAAGAGAGAGAACTTGAGTGGAGAACATTGAACAAATAATTAGGCAAAAAGATGGAGATGGGCTGAACACCTAGCAAAAAGAAGTGACAGCAGATCAAGTGAAAGGTTAGTGCCCATAGGACAGTAAAGGCAGTAGGAAAAGAAAAGACATAAGATGGAGGGATGAAATATAAAGGTTTGCTGGTAAGACATGACAGACGTCAACTCAGGCGTATTTGTTATGGAAAAAGCTAGGAAAGGCTTATGTTGAGTTGTAGATTTATAATTGACGATGATGATATATACATATATAACAATGGAACGACCACAATTTGTAAAATTCAGGAGGGCTTGATTTGCTGAATACTGTGTATAACTTGTCAGCTCCAGCCAAGATCACATATTTTCTCTAAGAAATGTCAACTCTAATACAAAAGTGATAAAACGATACCATATCCTGCAAAATACCAATTCGGACGGTGAGAAGACCTGTCTTCTTCAAATAAGATATTATATTAGTAATAAGAGTTTAGAAGCGGGAATACTTACGCCATAAAATGGAATATGTCTTACAAGTGGAAAATGGACAAAAATAATTGCAGTTCGTTGTGGGTCGGACAGATCAATACATAATTGTTGAACTTACGTATGATATTGATTTTCTGAGAGCTAATTAGGGAAAGTAGCATTATCAAGAGTAGGGTGTGTCATCGGTTTCTGTCGATGAGATAAGCTGAATTTGTAATAGGAGTTTCAATTTTTTTTTTATATCAGGAACCATCTTAACCAGTGATGTCAACGTAGTTTTCCTCAGTTATTTAATTGGTCTGGCTGGCTATCTATATATGCATTAAGTGAACTACCTGGCATGGAGCTAAATAGCTGAAAATTTAAGCATTCATTCATTATTGCTTTTTTTTAAAGATCCCTGCCAAAATGTTTTTAGTGGGGTTAAATTTTCAAAATGGGTTTTTGGCAAATTAGTCCCTGTTTTATGTCCAGCAGCATTCCCAGTTTTCCCTGAAAATTCGAACTTTTTTCCAGTGATAACTGTCCAACAAAAGGATACGGAGTATTTGTTCATTGATCGCCCTCTTTTTCCAATTTTTCAATTGATTGCCCTAACATGGCATACTGCCAAAAATGTTAGTCACGTGAGGGTTTCTTTTGAGTGACTAACTAGACCTGTTTTTTAATCTCTCTCTCTCTCTCTCTCTCTCTCTCTCTATCTATCTATCTATCTATCTATCTATATATATATATATATATATGTGTGTGTGTGTGTGTGTGTGTAACCTTTATGAGATGCTAGTTCATTGCCTCCACATTTCTTTCAATGTGGTATTCTTCAAACTTTGAACTCCATCCGTTGGAAAGTTAATGATGGTATCAGTTGTCTGACTCAGTAGACATTGTTTAGTGTTATTTGAGAAGTAACCGTTAGCGAATAAGTTAGATCAAAGCTGTCTGTTAACTTTGATGTCTGCTGCACAGTAAAGGCGAAGATAATCACGACGTAAGGGATTGTTCAACGCATTTTAATAACTGTGACAATAATCGTGATTTGGAAGAAAAAATTTGGGAATGCTGACCAGTTCCATATATATATATATATATATATATATATATATATATATATATATATATATATATATATATATATATATATATAAATATATATATATATAATGAATTACTGTCTTGCAGGTGAAGACGATGGCCCTAAAGTTTTGCGTGATAGGTAAATGGATAAATGTCTATGATTTTCTACTGACAAAATTACAGTTGAGGGAAGATGACTCGATGGAATGATATTGTCTTCAGAAAAGATACATCAAAGAAAAGAATAAAAACATGCAGCAAATACGTTTTATTGGTCAACGAATATACTTTAAGGCGTTTGAACTCTGCAAGTGAGACCAGTCCTAATTTACGACGGAAAAATATGAGGCATGGCCGTAAGCGTAGATAAAAAAACTAATAGGTATCCCGTACAATCCTCTTTACAGCTAGCATTAATCAAATCTTCAAATATAACACTCTTCTAGAGATGTTAATGATATACGAAATCACGACTCGTTTTTGCTTAGCTTGAGGCCAGAATTTCTCATTGTTATAAAGATGCATTTCAAAAACAATAGCAGATATACACATAGGATGAAGTCATGGATAGATTTCAAAAGAAACTTATAGAAACATTATTTTCTCAGGAACGATAGTATCAAACACTGACCATGGACAATCTTGTTTACCTGATAACCGGAGCATTTTTACAATAAACTTACCTTTGATGCATTTGTATAGTAAAATGATTGGCAATGCATTCTCTATTTCGTCTGTCATGCTTTCATTACTTCCTGGTTAATCAAAATCTCTTTCCATCTGGTTTTTAATGCATTTCTATCGGATCATTATCAATGAACCAAATCTATCCATCTATCTATCTATATCTCTCTATCTCTCTCTCTCTGAATATATATATATATGTATATACATATATATATATATATATATATATATATATATATATATATATATATATATATATATATATATATATATATATATATATATATCAGCAGTCTTTATTTGCCCGTAGTTAGACATAGCCCTTTCTTAGGGTTCGTGACATCTTTCTAACGCAGGTTTTGCAGAGCCAGTATTTTAAGAATTTGACGAGTTCATCTCTACATCTTGTAT
The DNA here is from genome assembly GCA_963457665.1 of Thysanoteuthis rhombus. Classification (NCBI taxonomy): domain Eukaryota; kingdom Metazoa; phylum Mollusca; class Cephalopoda; order Oegopsida; family Thysanoteuthidae; genus Thysanoteuthis; species Thysanoteuthis major. The sequence goes on along the minus strand of OY735221.1, from coordinate 19,730,302 downwards.
CCTACCGGCCTCGGTTTCGCATGTGATCTCTCAAGATCCATATTCTGAGTTGTGATGTCCATCTGTTGTCTGCCATTCTTACCATATGACCTGCCCATTGTCTTTTGAGTTTTCTTGTAGACTTTATGATGTCTCAGACTCCTGTTTTCTCCTCGATATACTGTACTATTTTGTGATCTCTCCATGTAAGATTGAGCAACTATTTAATCACTATCCCATCAAAGCAATACTTGACACAAAGTCGGGCTTAACGTGGGGAAAATAAGATCAACCCTTCCAAAAATACCTCCAGCCGACACAACTGATACTACACTTTGATCCCGTAGAAAAGGCCAGAAAATAGGCGGGCTGTGCATCTATTTAATCACTGTCTCACTACAGCAATATTCGACACAAGGTCGGGCTTAACGTGGGAAAAATAGGATCAACCCTTCCAAAAATGGCTCCAGCCGACGCGACTTCGCTGGCCAAGCGACCGTAGAAGCTAAAGCAACATCCGTCACAAAAGTGTCCACCAAGGGCCTGCTCCTTCAAGTGCAATGAAGCAGTGCTGCCCCGGGGAAACTGAGACCCTGCAGCTGGGCTGAGTAATAATGGAAGAGCCTAAGGACGTGTCAAAAGGCTCCCAAATGCGCTTAGCAAACGCAGCCTCAGGAAAACCTCATTGGCTAACGCTTGCACCGGCGCACTCGGTCTTTGACACCAAATCTCTCAGGCCCATTCAACAGGCAAGTGTCAGTACCAACTCTGCGGGCTATGTCGTGAAATAGATACTACACTTTGATCTCGAAGAACAGGCCAGAAAAAGGGGGATTCTATTTAATCACTGTCCCAGAACAGCAATATGTGACACAAGGACGGGCTTAATGTTGGAGGAAAATGGTGCATCCCTTCCAAAAATGGCTCCAGCCGACGCAGTAACCGTTGAAAAGCTCATCGTAATGGCTAGACAACATCACCTGCGAAAGCATCCACCAGGGGACCTGCTCCTTTAAGTGCAATGGAGCAGTGCTGCCCCGGGGAAACTGAGACCCTGCAGCTGGGCTGAGTAATAATGGAAGAGCCTAAGGACGTGTCAAAAGGCTCCCAAATGCGCTTAGCAAACGCAGCCTCAGTGAAACCTCATTGGCTAACGCTTGCACACGGACTTTGACACCTACCCTCTCCGGCCCATTCGATGGGCAAGTATCCACACCTGCGCCTCGGTTTGTGGAACAGATACTACACTTTGATTCCGAAGAACAGGCCAGAAAAAGGGGGGACTAAGCATGTGTTTAATCACTGTCCCACCACAGAAATATGTGACACAAGGTCGGGCTCAACGTGGGGAAAATAGGTCAACCCTTCCAAAAATAGCTCCATCCTACGTGACTTCAATTGCCAAGCGACCGTAGAAGCTAAAGCAACCTCCGCCACGAAAGCGTCCACCAGGGGACCTGCACCTTTAAGTGCAATGGAGTAGTGCTGCTCCGGGGAAAACTTACCCCTGCAGCCGAGTAATAATGAGAGAGCTGAAGGACCATTCCAAAGGCCTCCGATACGCGTAGCAAAGTGCAGCCTCAGTAAAATCTCATTGGCTAACACTTGCACCGGCGCATATGGTCTCTGATGCCAACCAGCACACAACATCCCGCCCATTCGACGGGCAAGTGTCAGCACCAGCACCTCGGTCTATGCTGTGAAACAGATACTACACTTTGATTCCAAAGAAAGGGTTTTGTCCTTGTCGCACTACCTGCGCGTTGAAATCTCCCTTGATGACATTGAAATATTTTTAGTATCTTGCAGTAGGGAGTTCAAGTCGTCATAGAAGTTGTCTTCTTCCCTGGTTGATTTTGAAGTGGAATCGTAGACATGGATGATATTCAGCTTGTACTTCTTTCAAAGTTATATGGTGACGCTAGCTATGCGGTCTGAGGCAGCTTTGTAACCTACAACATTGTTTTTGAGATCTTTATTAATGAGAGAGCCTACTCCACTTTGTTCCATTTTCTCTCTTCTGTAGTTTTAAAAAAGATGTTTGGTTGTCAGATCAATTACTTCTTTCCCTAGTCTTCTGATTTTGCTCATGGCAATGATCTCCCATTTGGTGTTTTTGATTTTGTTTCTAAGGTGGGTTAGATGAAAGTTGAGAGTGTTCTGATGTTGTATGTGCTGATGTATGAGGGTTTTTGGATTTTGGGTTATGTTTAGATGGTCATTGTTGGAGTACATTACCCCCACTAAAAGCACATGATGCGGCTGGGCCTTTTGGGACCGATGACCCAGCAAGAACGGGAGTTTTCGTGGTGTAGTACTTGTGTAGTTGCTTTTGGAGTACATCACCCTCTCCTAAAGCACGTGATGATGCTCGGCTTTTTAGAACCGTTGACCCAGCAGGAACGGATACTATTACTTTCATTGTGCAAACCATGGATAGTATAGCGCTATGCCCTGCTGTACTAGCCCATGACTAGCTGATTGGGGGACTGATGGATTAGTTACTGCTGGTGTTGTTTGGAGTGGCCTCAGAGCTCCACCGGCTCTTGACATCCATTTTATCTGCTCTTGGTAGGTAAGCAGATAGACATGCTGTAAGCAGCACTGTAGAGGGTAAAGGTTAAACGATGATATATAAATATAAACATTCACCATTTATCATATTTGAAAATTGTCTCCGAAGATAAGTTTTTAGTGGAGGTTCAATTTACATTGTAAATAGGTCCCTTACCTTGTATCTGGTTGCGTTCATGCATCATTTTTTGAGAAATCGGGCATTTTAATGATCACTGCCAAACAAATTACCCCTTCTCCCATTTCTCAATTGATTATTTGCTACATGGCACGCTGCCAAAAAAAGCTGGTCACATGAAGCATTCTATTAAATGACTAGCAATTCTTGTCTCTTATTAAAGAAAGGAAATACGCAAAATGGTCTGACAGCGTGATTCAAGGCCAATCTACTCGTTTTGGGAGTTCTGTATGCACAGCAAGCTTTACGACGTTAATTATATCCGTCTGTACTATGCATAATATACAACACCAATGAACACCTTGTCAGGGATATTGGTTTGGAGGCTTGTTCTCCACTGGGGGTCAAGGCAATATTGATTTAAGCCATACCTGAAGGATGTCTTTACAAAGACGTAATGCAAATCTTAAATGTTGAGTAAATTAGAAAATGTTTTTATCTCCGATGTGGTTGCTGCACATGATCATCGTCTTGCCGAAGTTCATGTGTAGGCCGTCTTTCTTGCTCTCTTTAGTCAGTCCACCTATCATTAGTTGGAGGTCGTGTAGGTTTTCTGCGAAAAGGGCGATGTCTTCTGCAAATCTGAAGTAGCTCAGATACTATTCTAATTCCTTTACTCTTCCAGTCTAGTCTTCTGAAGATCATCTCGAGGCAGGCTGTGAAAAGTTTGGATGAGCTGGTATCACTTATCATATACTGGATCTATACCTTGTCACATGATGGCCTCCCTAACCTTAGGGATTTCTCCTGAGTCGAATGCTACATCAAGTGGTAGTTTATATTCTGCTGCTTTTTCTTTCAGCTGATTTATTGAATGCAGGTAGTCCAGCTGGCTGTCATGGTTGGTTTTCATCGAGTGTTTTTGTGATTCGGTTGGTGATGATTTTTGTGAAGATCAAGTGCAACAACCCCATCGGAGATAAAAACACTAAAATAAAAATCGACCACATAGAATTGGAGAAAGTAGATCACTACATCTACTTAGGACAACAAATCTCCATGAGACCCTCAAAAGAAAAAGAAATCAAGCAAAGAATCACACTAGGATGGCAAGCCTTTGGCAGAGTAAGCTCAACCTTCAAAAATAAGAAGATCCCTTCAATCCTAAAATGAATGGTGTATAACCAATGCATCCTCCAAATAGTCACTTCTGGAGCTGAAATATGGAACCTAACCATGAGACAGATCTGCAAATTGAGATCTATGCAACATGCACATGAAAGAATTATGCTGGGCATCACATGGAGAGACCACAGGACAGTACATCCAAGAAAAGACAAGAGTCGGGGTCATCATAGAATCCATTAAAAATCTGTTTTTTGGTTTGCGAATAATGAAAAAAAGCAATAGTTTTATGGCTAAAATCTTTCAACTCTAAGCTTTACTGTTGTTCTATCAAAATGCACGGAACTTGAACCTGAAACCAGAATTTATCAATATTTTTCCCCAAGGAAAAGATTTCCATCGTTCCAATTGATTGATAGCACATGCAAGTTTGCGTAAGCATATACACCTCAAACAAAAATGTTAGAGTAATTGAAAAAAAACAAAACAAAAACAAAAAAAAAAAACAAGAAAAAACAACTGTTTCTATAGCCTGGTTTGATCACTGTTCCATGTTTTAACTGCTTTGGTTTCGCAAAACTAAAAAACAATTCTGAATCGATCCACCTCACCCAAAACCAATCCATGAATTAATAAGTGAATTATTCAGCTATGAATAATCAGAGAAAGAATGAAAATTGAAAAAAAATTCAATGAATAACCACAAACGAAATTTTGTGTTATTAGTGTTTTATAATGTTGAGGTTCAGTCAAGCATTTAATTCGTAGACATTCAAGGATCGTTTTTCAGCTCTTCAAGGAATCAGGGGAAAAGCCTTTGTCTCTCTTAACGGTTGTAGATACGGATATATATTGAAGTCGCCTAACGGTTAACACCACCGAGAATAGAATTAACGAACTGAATTAAAGCACTGCTGGGATAATTTGCGTTTACTTTGCACCGATGTACTTTGGAAACGCATGGATACACCCTGTGGATATAGGTATATAGCAGGGCAGTTGGGGCCCTTCAAACTTGTAAGGCAGTCCATCCGGTAAAACCCCATAATTGCGACAAAACAAAACATTGGATTTTCAGAGATCTTTTCAGAAATGGAAACAAAAACATTTCTTCATGTGATGGGTGACACAAGTGGGACCAGCCCTAGAAAGGTCCAGTTTTTTAAGGGGAAAACGGATAATTACTTGTTTTTTTTTATAAGGAATCTTAGGATGGGATGCTATATTTCGTTCTGTTATATAAAAAATTGGAGGATATTACATTTTCCTTCGCAATCTCTACCTTCGGTATTTAAAAAGTGCAGAGTAAATTGGATTATCAGTATGTAAAGAAGCTTCCACCAAAGCATTTGGGAGATAACATGGGTAGTACCATATCAAACAGATAGCTAAAATGACATCATCGAAGTTTAGTGGTATCCCTATACTTAATAACCTGGGACAGCTAGTGTTGAGATTATATGTGATGAGTATCAGGAAGAATCCTTAGCCTTAGTGTACACTTCTCCATCAATTATTGCAGTGTGCTAATGACAGAACATTTGTCCAGTAATCTAGCAATGGGCAATGTTTGGAAAGAAGGTGCATCTGCAATATATTTTGTTGTCAATGCATGTAACCTTTGCTTAAATTTGACCATTGTCCTCTCGATGCTGTTTTAACGTTATTAATGCTTTGTGGAAATTCGAACGTTATACTGCAAGATAAAATCCCTTGTCCATTGAAAGGTAATTTCCAGCAAGTTATCCATCGTAAGTAATCTATTGTACAATAAAAGCCTCGACCAACCGATAAAACTAAGTTGCGATCAATCACAAGAAAACAAAAATTGTATTGAGTTGCAATCACGGGATTTTCCGTCATCAGCACTTATTTAATCGAAAATGAAGACAGAGTTCTACTTTAACTTACCCTCAACCGTAACCAACAGGGAAACTTATATACATTCACCTATGACAAATAACAACGGATTTTTACCGATGCCAAGTGATGTGTTGTTATATTTGAAATAACCTCTGGCTATCTAACTGCATCTAGTGGTGAAAGTCTCCCACTAGGGATCAAAGATCACAACAATTATTCTGAGAAATTGTGTCTAGTGTGCAAACTTCGATCGTAATCGGCGTATCGCCAACGAACGCTTGCATTACCAATACGAAGTAGTAATGCAGAAAATATAGCCGTAGGCAATGTCACTCAGGAAGTCTCTATTTTACATCACCCCGTCTCTCGGTGCTTTTAACTTGATTCTCATAGCAGGAAACAAAATAAAAGATTTTATTTTTCCAAACCCTTTTAGGTTTTTCCTTTTTATTTCTTCCCCTCTCTTGTTTCTTCTGCTTCTTTCTCTTCACACATCTCTTTTTTTCTTTCATCTTTTCCTTCACTCATTGATAACATTTCTTTTTTCTTTCACATCTTTCTTTGCTTTCTTCCCTGTCTTTCTTTCCTTCATACATTTTCTTTTTTCTTCTTTCCCTCTTTATCTTTACTTTCCATTTACCTATTTTTTCTATCTTTCTTATTCCTCATTTTCATATTTTCTTATCTCTTTTCTGTGAAATTTCAATTTTTTCTTTGTTACCAATTTTTTCGTCTTTTTTCTATCATTCTTCAATTTTTTTCATTTTCATCTTGCTTTTCGTTTCATTCCTTCCTTTGTCCTTTTGTCTTACCCTTTAATTCATTGACCATCACTCTCTCTCTCTCTCTCTGTTTCTCTCTCTCTCATTTGCATTCCCCCTTCTTCCATTTCATTTTCAACCATTTTAATTTCTCAAATTCATCTTTTTCCTCTCTCCTCTCGTTATTTTGAAACTTTTTCACGGTTACTCTTTTTCTTTTTCCTTCTCATTTCTTACATCTTTCTGCGTCATTCTTTTTTTTCTTTCTTCCCTCTTTTCTTCCTTTGTTTTTCTTCTTAAATCCTTTTCATTCGTTCCTCTCTTATATAGCCTTTTCTTTTTCATTTTTTTTTCTAATTTCTATTCTCCCTTTGAATTCCCCCATTTCTTCGTTTCTTTCAGTATTTTTTTCCTCTTTGTTCTCGTCTTTTTTTCCTTCATTTTCTCGTTTCATTCCTTCTCCCCCATCATTTTTATCCTTGGTTTTATCTTTATTTTCCTTTTGTATTATCCTCTTCTCCTCTCATTCTTTGTCCCTTCTTTTTTTAAAATTCCTTTTTCTATTTCCCAATTCTTTTTTTCTGTTCACTTTTTGTCTTCCTCTCTTTCTATTCTTATTCATACCTTCAACATTTCTCAAGTATTTTTCCTTACATCTTACCTAATCATTCATTCCCTTTTTTTTTTATTATCTTTTCTTTTTCATGGTTTGCGTTCTTATCACTTTTTTCTTTCTTTCTTTTGTTTCCTTATCTGATGTGTTTCTTTTCTCTTATCTGATGTGTTCTAATGATTTTTTCTCTGCTTCTTTTTTTCTTTATAATCCACCATCATTTCTGTTTCTTCCATCTCTTCCTGGCTTTATGTTTTGCCAGCTTTTCCCAATACGGTTACATTGATACCTAGCTTTGATGCTTTTAACAGAGCATTTATCGATTTGTTCAGAGACAGGTCGAGTGTGTTTAACGTCGTACATTATTCATAAGATTCTTGCTTACTCTCAATGAATTAAGACTCTTGCATTGAGAGCTACTTGTGGATTGTTGCTCATTTGAAACTGAAATATTTTCGTTTGATCGCAACAATTTACTGATGCCATTCATTAAGACAGAAGGTAGAAACAGACTTTACCGATAGTAGAGACTAATTGGTAGACTCAAGCATGAACGCTTCTTCTCTTGTTAGGGACCGTCAATGAAAACTGTCACCAAAACTTTATCCATTTATTTATTTGTGCCTTCCTTTTTGTTTTTTGTTCTTTCTCTCTTTGTATCCTTTTTTTCTTTCATTTCTTTCCCCCTTTCTTTCTTTCTTTCTCTTTTCTTTCTCTCCTTGCCACTTTTTTCTTCCCGTCCCTCCCTGTCCCCAATTTTTCATTACTTTCTTTCTTTCTCACTTTTTATCATCCCACTCTTTGCATCTTTTTTCTTTTATTGTAATGTCTTTCTTTTTTGTTTTTTCCTAGATCTCTTTCCATATCTCTGCTTCCATTTAGAGCATTTTGTATTCATTTCTGTTCAATGCTTTCTCCTTCTCTCTGACCCATACTTCCTTTATTTCTTTTTCCTATTCATCTTTATTCTCTTTTTTACGTCTTTTTCCATCTTCTCTCCCTTCCTTTCTTTTAAAAAAATATTTCTTGGTCTCTTGTCCTGTTATCCCTTTAGTTTATTTCTTCACTCACTGCTTTTTTCTTTCTATTTTTCCTTCCATTTTCTTTGCTTATTTCAGTTTTTTCTTTATATTTTTCTTCCCAATTTCTCCATTTGTTCATTCCTTTTCTTCTTATCTTTATTTCCTTTCTTTAACAGTTCTCTCTCTATTTTCTCTTTTTTTTTTTGCTTTTGATCGATATCAAAGTAATTGAAGATTTCCACCACGTATCCTCGTCTTATTCGTGGGAAGATAACTACAACATAACAACTTCTTGTGGGGAAGAAAGTAACTGTAGTTTCGGGTTAAAATTATGTCAGCAAAATAATGGTTCCCTTCGTTTGAATGGAAAGATAAAAAAATATGAGCTGGAAATTTTGTTGGTGCATTTTCCATTTTTCCTGGCCAGAAGGGACAACCAAATAATAGAATAGCCCTTGTTTGTGGTATCAGCATTTTTGTTGAAGAGGTAGCCAGACCATTTATCTGGCTTCTGAAATAACATCGCTGTATTCTTAACTTGCTAGTCTTTAATCCAGCAAGCTCTACACAATTTTCGTGTTGAAAGCGTCCAACGTCAGTTTCAATATGACAGCTGCTGCTCCGTGAATTCGCCACAGTCTTTGATGAAGTAGCACAACAAGAATGTCTAAACTAGGGATGTTCCAGTTGTGCTCCAATCACTGACAGTTAAAGTGCAGATACAATAAAGAATACTGATGAGAACAAATTAGATGTGAATGGTGATTAATTATAAAATCTCTTGTCGGAAACTTAGATTTGATAAGAAAAAAAAAGACAAATTCTGCAATTTTTTGTTCTGCTGGGTTCGGTCTTTTTTCGGACATTTCCATAACTCCATCCTTAGAGAACTCTTTAACTTTCTGTACAAGACAACCACTCTAGTTCCAATTTAGGGAATCAACATTGATTTCATTAAAAGGAAAATGCCAAGAGCAGAATAAACGGTAATCCGAGGGTGTGCTAACTGGTGAATATTCCGGATTAATGAATAATGATAATCAATGATAACCGATTTGGGAGGCTTCACGTCAATTGCTCTCTTCAGTTGATTTAATTCAGTACCGTATGTGTTTAAATGAATGAAGAGAAATCCTTTCCAATACCGTAAGTGTTTAAATGAATGTAGAGGAATCCTTTCCGATACCGTATGTGTTTAAATGAATGTAGAGAAATCCTTTCCAATACCGTATGTGTTTAAATGAATGTAGAGAAATCCTTTCCAATACCGTATGTGTTTAAATGAATGTAGAGAAATCCTTTCCAATACCGTAAGTGTTTAAATGAATGTAGAGGAATCCTTTCCGATACCGTAAGTGTTTAAATGAATGTAGAGGAATCCTTTCCGATACCGTATGTGTTTAAATGAATGTAGAGAAATCCTTTCCAATACCGTATGTGTTTAAATGAATGTAGAGAAATCTTTTCCAATACCGTATGTGTTTAAATGAATGTAGAGAAATCCTTTCCAATACCGTATGTGTTTAAATGAATGTAGAGAAATCTTTTCCAATACCGTATGTGTTTAAATGAATGTAGAGAAATCTTTTCCAATACCGTATGTGTTTAAATGAATGTAGAGAAATCCTTTCCAATCCTATCATATAAACTGCATCACTTCTTTTGATCTGTTTTAATAGCACAACAATCACTTGCCTTCAAACATTTTGTACAATATCGGCTTTTGTCGTCCACCAGAACTTATTTCAAGAATAAAAATCTTAAATGGTCTCTTAGTTCTTTTATGTTAATTCACGTGGGAGTCACTCATCAAAACAACACCATAACAAAGCTAATTCTAATACATTTCAACGCTTGATTTGAATGTTTTGAGTATGCTGGCTACCTTCTGATCATGTAAAGTTCATCATTCTCAAGTAATGTCCTGATTTGATTGTCTTCATCAACAAGTCCACCAAGTAATTTCTTGCACAAAACTTGGCAAACTACTTTTGACACGCTCGATCAATCAAAGTTACTTCTTCATTGACTGAAAAAATCTTTTTGTTGTGGCTGAGCAACAATATTACCTTTCTGAAAATTTAAAAAAAGAAAAAATGATCTGCCAGGAATATTGCTTATTTTCCCCATTTTCAAAGTTAGAATCAATGAACGAAAAAAGCCAATTTTGACAATTTCTTTTGATGTACGTTGATATGATAGCAGTAAAATTCAATTCAACGATAAAACCAAACGACTTTTCAAACCAATGGTTACCATCTCAGGTACATCGAGTACTGTAAGTAAGTTGTGATTTCATGCCAGACCAAGAAAGTCTTAGTAAATATACTACGAAAATATTTTTGTCTGTTTATGCATTTGAGCCTATATCTTATTCTGCAATTTTTTGACCTTTTTCTTGTTCTCTGTATCGATTTAGTCTTTGTATTCATCCTCTGATTAACTTGATCTACGTAGATAAAACTAGCCGTTATCTATCATCTCAGTTTTTTAGCGATGGATACAGGCCTCATTGAACAACGTTCCCTTTTTGCTGAGTAATAAAATCAACTCCGGTCGTTGCTTTGCTCATTTTCGTCATGTGAATACTAGCATAGATCCAATGCACAAGTATTTGTCACTTCAGTGACCAATCAACTTCTTGCACAGGGAGAACATTAGAAAGTGAATGCCTCTGCTATCACCATCCCACTAAACAGAGGATGGAACTCAATTCACAGATACTTGTGCTGACATATATACGGACACACATGAAAGATACTTCTATTGATTCCCTGGTAAAAAAATTCACCATAGAGGGATTTCTAGCTGGCAGATCTTGAAGACTTTGTAACAAGTTCCATCCTCACTGGGTCTTCAAACACTACATCTCTATGCTGGACTAACCTAATCTTCGTCAATTTTACAGTAATCAAATCATTATCTGAGAAATTTTGAAAAGAAGGCAAGTAATTATGATAGAAGCGCTATTAGGTCATGAATATTCGATTAACAAGAAAGGTTTTGGGTAATTTTCCTGACATTTCGAAGTTTATTTACACTACTCTCTGGGCATTATAAATGGAAGATATATTTTCTTCACACACACACACACACACACACACACACACACATATATATATATACACACACCTGGTTCATAATATAAAAAAAGTCTGTGATAAAAAATGCTGTGAAATGCTGGTGTAACCCTGTTTCATACTATTCATGAAATTATATTTCAGCCATAACGTATAAGAAAATGTTCAACTCTTTGATTCTTTCTTTGTGGCTACTGAGAAACGTCTTATTGAAAAAAAAACAAAAAAAACTCTAGAAAATACTGGGATATAGAACCGAGTATATTGTTCTATGATTTGGCTGTAAATCGAGAAGTCAACGGTATCTTCACATGTGCTTTCTTATCACAGCGTTGCTTTTTAGCTAAGTGAATTTTTTGCCTATCCCTAGAATAATGTGTCTCAGTCAATGGTTCGTATTCTTCTCTTCATGCTGTTCTGCTACCTCACAATATTCTTATTTTTTCTGCTTTCCCATCAGTGTTAATCCACACTAGTCTGGTGCCTCGATGGGAATACAGTCGCTACTCTTATTTGGAAAGATGTGAGCCTCACACACAGAATAACGGCTTCAGCACTTCATCTTGTAACGCATGTATTAGTAAAATCCACAATTCCCATTTATCTATACATTTTTACATTTCAGTTCTTCGGAATATCCATGTATTGCGATGCTTATATGACGTAAGTAAATAGACGATATAACTCAGTGTGACATTTAGTAAAGTTATAATCATTGCTAGTTACGCAGTGTACCATAAAAATACAGAATAAATAACCATGCGATATTTCCCAGTTTCCCGTAGTCCAGAAGCAAGGAAATTGTCATATCTCGAAATTGAGATTTATTGTCTGTCAGCAAATGAATGGTATAAGTCCACATCAAATGGAATCGGAATTGGAGAATTTACGTCAAACTGTTTACTGCGTGATCATACAGTTAATTAAAAACGAAATGAAAGCCACATTCAAGCCAAAATGGACCATCAGAAATGCTGTCTTCGTATGATGCAGCAGGAAATTGGAAAAAAAACCCATTATTGTAAAGCATCGGATTGGATCCAAGGGGTCTACATCAGTACAAGGATGGTAGTAGGCCATCTGTCTTTCTTCCTATCTTTTCTTTCTTTCTATTCCGTCTAACTTTTTCCCCTTCAGTGTTTCTCTCATAATCTTTCCTTTTTCTCACCTTTTTCCTTCTCATACCTTTCATTGATTGATTCATCCTTTCTTTTTCGATGTAACCCATTTTCTTTCGATATTTCTTCCATAGATTTTTTTCTTACCTTCCCATTCTAACAACTTTTCTCTCTTTCTTCCTGACTCATTTTCGTTATACTTTTTTCTCTTAATTTCGTCTTCCTTTCATTGTTTCTTATTCGTTCAAAGAGATTTCCTCTCACAACCCTCTATCTTTCTCTCTATTCGACTTGACCTCATTTCTGTTTATAATTTTTTTTCTTTTCAGGTTACTTTCTTTCACGTTCTTCTGCTTCTCCACTTTCGAAGCTCCTTTCCATTCTCCCGCTTTTGATCAAGACTTTTCAATTAAATTTGTGTAAATAAATCAGCAATTTCCTGTCAAACAAACTGACCATTTGCCTTTTTTCTTTTTCCATAATTCTTTCCAACTTGGATGGCAAGGGACTTTTGTACAAGCAGTTCGTTTGTCACTCATCAACATATGCCTCACGTGACATGATTGCCTAAATGGGAACCCAGATCTGTCTCCTCAGAAAATGAAATCCTAATTTCAGGGACAAGCAGTTCTGAAATCAGATGTCACCAGGAGCTAAAAATATGTTTGGGAGGAATCGTTGACATCCTTGAGTATATAACAAAACAATTCCAGACTTCATCTATTTGGATAATGGATCGTATAATTTTCCCTTACTGTCCGAATTGAAGGTAACAATTTTACTGATAAAAATATCTAATACCAACTACTCAGAACAATGGAGTATTATACTGAAACAAGTCTCTTTGCTATATTCCTAACATTTCTGTGGATTTTTTGAGGGGTTGAGTAGTTCGATTATTACCAAGGGTTATACTCCAATCGTGACTTAAATAGGATTAGCTGTTACCGAATGTGTCCGTGTATGAGGCGACTGAATGTATGAGATGACCCAAATTTTCATTTAAAGTATAACTTTTGAGGTATATTCGCTGTATCAGACTACCCAAAGTCTGGTTCCTGAAAGTTTACTCCCCAAATTTTTCTCTACCAACCATTCCACTGACCAGGACAGTGATGCTGTTGAGTACATTATTAAATGACACAGTCTTGGTTACATAAAATGTTGTCAGATCCCATCAGATCATGACAAAAGATCTATTATAAATTATCATCATCATCAGTCCTTCAACATCCGTCATTGGACATAGACCTTCCCCAGGATTCGACACACTTCTCTCTCATAGGCGTTGTGGAGCCACTACTTTCTGAATTTGTCTAGCTCGTCTCCACATATAATATTCTGTCTGCCTCAGTTCTGGATGTGATCTCAGGGGATCCATGTCGTGAGTCGCAATATCCATCGGTTGTCCTCAATTCTTGCAACATGTCCTGCCCATTGCCATTTGAGCTTTCTAATGGATGTCCCTGACTCCTTTCTTTTCCCGGATGTACGGTCCTGTCTTGTGGTGTCTCCATGTGGGGTCCAGAATAATTCTTTCATGTGCATGTTGCATGGTTCTCAATTAACAGATCTGTCTTTTTGTTAGGTTCCATAGTTCAGCTCCATAAGTGACTATTTGGAGGATGCATTGGTTATACACCATTCATTTTAGGATTATTGGGATCTTGTTGTTTTTGAAGGTTGAGCTTACTCTGCCAAAGGCTTGCCATCCTAGTGTGATTCTTCACTTGATTTCTTCTTCTTTTGAGGGTCTCATAGAGATTCGTTGTCCCAGAGAGATGTTGTGGTCTACTTCCTCTGGTTCTGTGTCGTTGATTTTTATCTTAGTGTTTTTATCTCCGATGTTGTTGTTGTACATGATCTTAGTCTCGCTGAAGTTCATGTGTAGGCCGACTTTCTTGCTCTCCTCAGTTAGTCCATCATTAGTTGGAGGTCGTGTAGGTTCTTTTCAAAAAGGGTGATGTCGTCGGCAAATCTAAACCTGCTCAGATGCCGTCATTTCTAATGCCTTTAACTCCTAGTCTAGTTTTCTGGAAATCATCTTGAGGCAGGCTGTGAAAAGTTTGGGTGAGCTGGTATCACCTTGCTTTACTCCTTTCTTGAGCTGCAAGGGGCCCAAGTCTTAATGCAGCCTAATAAAGGAGCTGCTGAGAATATGTTTCAGCTCTTCAACATGTATTGGATTTACACCTTGTTGAGTGATGGCCTCCATGACCTTACATATTTCTTCTGAGTCGAACGCCTCTTTGAAGTCGATAAACGCCTTTTCTTTCAGTTGATTCATCGAATGCAGGTGGTCCATAGTTGAGTAGATCCTTTTATAGCCAGCTTACTCTCGTGGTTAGTACTCATCTAGTGTTTTTGTAATTCGGTTGTGAATTTTTGTGAAAAGTTTGTATACACAGTTGAGTAGGCTTATAGGCCTGTAGTTGTTGAGGGGTATCGGGTTTCCCTTTCCCTATAAAAGCATCATAATTGCTGTGTTCCAACCATCTGGGACTTCACTGTGTTTTAGACACGAGTTGAAATGGACAGCCTGTTCCCTGGTGATGATTTTACCCGCTTTTCGGAGTAGGTCGAAGGTGATGTTGTCTGGTCCGGGGGCCGTTCCTTTCTTCGTCTGTTTAATGGCTTGTTTCACCTCCCACAGGGTTACTTGTGGGAAGTCCTCGAGTTGATTGCTCATGTCTTGCGTATCCCACTCATTGTTTTGTAGTTTTTGTTTGGTCAAATAAAGTTTTTGGCAAAATTCTTTGGCACGTTCAACGATCTTGTCTGCTGTTACGTTTCCATTTTCGTCGAGTATGCTAGTTACTTGCTTTCGTCTTGAGTTGAGGCCTTTGTTTATAGCTTTGAAGCCCCAATCTCTTTCAAGAGTTGATTTGATGACTGCCATCGGGTATCCTCTTCTGTCTTCTCTTCATTTTTTCGTGATTAATTTATTCATTTTGGCCTCTTTCATTTTCTCTCTTGTTGTTGTCGGTGGTTTGAGGTTTCTGCGTTTTTCCATAAAATTTCTGGTTTCGTCTGTGATTTTACTAATGAGTTGTGTGATCATTGCTTTGAATATATTGGCGAATTCTATTATAGATGCTCTCATTTTGATGTTTAGTTCGTTGATGTTGGTGTGGTTTTGTGCAGTAAGAATTAAAAATCTGTTTTTCAGTTCGAGCTTGAAAGATCGAGCGTGCTCTTTTGGTATGTTTAGAGGGTGTAGTTTTGTTTGGAACATTTTCCTGCGTTCTTTGTTGCTGTTTACTTGTATTTTACATCGTACCATTCTGTGGTCGCTTCCTACATTGACTTGTTGGACCGATGACTCAGTAGGAACAGGTCATCTTCTTGGTGAAAGGTTTGGATAGTATCTTTCGGAGCACATCACCCCTACCCAAAGTAAGTGATGTGACTGAGTTTCTTGGTGCCGATGACCCAGCACGAACGGACGCTCTCTTGGTGTAGTGTTTGGGTAACGCCTTGAAGCACATCATCCCCACCCAAAGCAAGTGATGTAGCTGGGCCTTTTCGTACTGAGGACCCAGCAGGAAGGGCCAATATAATTTCCAGTGTACGAACCATGGGGAGTAACAGGCCATACCCTGCCACACTGGCCCATGATGTGTTGTCAACTGCTGATGTGAATCAGTAACCTTAGAGCTTAATCGGCTCTTAGCATCTATCCCATCTGTTCTTGAAAGTAAGGAACTGGTGTTTTGGAAGCGATGCAAAAAAAAAAAAAAAAAAGGAGCCGTTCATAATTGTTCTCCATTATTTTTCAAAGTTTTTAACTTACTTAAAATCCCAGGGTTAGACTTTTGAGAAATTAAGTTATTGCCTTACCAACCTCACCTGGTAGGGGACAAAGAGATCTTCAGGCATGGAATCTACTTTCAAAATTGTAGCAAAATATAGTAAATATAATTTGAAATAAAATTGAGATCAAATGTTACTTATCTGTGGTCAGACGAGGCTTTTGGGTTGAAAGTTGAGTGATTTTCCATTCGACGGTACGCTTCGATGTTTTTAGAATTCAACCATTTGTTATTTTGTCGAGGAATCCCACTTCCTTTTCAACCTTACTTGGATGTCTGAGTATGCATCAAATGTGCCCAGTTAATGTAGCGTAAGATGTAACGGTAAAAATATGTTACGCCCGTTGCAAACCTTCACAAAGACTCCGCCATGTATCGTGTATATATTGTGTTATATCAATTTTTATAAACAATTTGTTTGTTTAAGCTCATTTGTCAATGATATATACTTTTATGCGATATTCTCTGATGATATATATTTTGCTACGCAAATATCTTTCATGTATTGCAACATCTTTTAATGATATATCTTTGGTATTAGGCGTTAATATTCACTAATATGCATTTGTCGTTATGCAATATCTCTTAAAGATATATCTCTCATGTAATTTCATTCATCTTAGAGGTATTATGGGAACGTATTTTCAAATTCATAAATCTACAGCCCAAGAAGATTTTCCATCATGTTGATGTACACTTTAGAAAGAACTGATTCGATAATCAACCCTCCTTGAAACCAAGTGACTAACTCAACGAGATGAGGGTGAAGAAGATATTTATAATTGACCCTCAACAGATGTCATTGATGAATAATAACCGTAGCTTGCTTTTCCTGTGTTTGGAAAACTAGTTTAACATTCTGTGAGGGTCTAACTTGCTGCACTGACAAATGATTTACAGAGTAAACTCACCAATTATCGCCCACATCAGATTCTCTCACTTATAGCTCATTATGAAAACCTATGTTTTTGTCATTATATTAAAGTGCTAAAATACAGGGGAAATATTTTGATGATAATTTCATGATGCCTCGAATTCATTTTGATAAAATATTTTGGCAAAAATTAATGAACAAATTTGTATCGAAATGATACTACGCTTTGCATTGCTTCGTGGTGCCTCCTGTGAATATCAAAATCACCAAACTAACAAATCATGAGCCAACCATCACCTACAACAGGTGCCTTTATTTGAGGTGTCTTCTTACGTGAGCACCTTATCAAATATTATCTGGATTTCATTATTGAAATCGAATATAACATGATTGAGCATTTCCTGATCTATGTTATATCACTGCCATGCTGTTGATAGGGGAGGAAGAATCCGAGGGAGCACTTCCGGGAAGTATTATTCCCATTTATACCTAACCTCCTGTAGAACTAGCAGCAATAAGCTGTTACTCCAAATGACAACCTCTTCAATGTTTAATCATTGTCCTCACTCAATCGATCTCAGTGATGCATTCACGATCACTACCGTCGAATTTAATTCAAAAGTAAAGTAATTCGGGCATATTAAGAGTAAAACCAGCGAACTTCAAATAGATTGAATAGAGAGAAACAAACTGAAATCAGCTTGCAATCAAGTGTAGTTTATATTACGGATTTACCCGCTATCCAAAAGTAGAGCCTACTATAAAACTTTCGACAAGCCAAAATAACTTGAAGCAAAAATGCAAATATCTTTTAGATTTCGAAGGCCCCAAAAAATAAACTCCCGTCTGCCTGATTTACGCAAAGCTTAAGATCCTAAAGATCTCTTAGGTTCTGCTGATACCTCCTGACACATCTAATAAATGGAGGTACAGCAATTCAAATCATAGCAGTTTGATGCTGATATGCTGAGGGCAGTTACCGGGGAAAAGCGTTGGTGGCACCACTCTCACTGTTCCAGGTGCACGCTGTCTCCATAACAGCTAGCTGCAAACCAAACAGTGAACGCTTTTTAGGATTCTCACCTTTCTCTCGTCGGGCAAAAATCTTCTTTCGATTAGAGTTACTAAACAAGGCATTTCGTAAGAGCAGAGTTCGCTTAAAGGAAACTTTCAAAAAGTGGCGGGAACAAATAATTGCACATTAAGTGCCATATGACTCAGAGCAAGCCACGGGCATTAAGGGACCGGTCAGAGAATCCGGAGTGCACTTAGGAAGAACCGGCCATGGAATTAACATTAACAATAAGAGGATTTCAGTTTCCCTCAAGCACACGCCTCGATTTGAATGTTCTGCACGCAGGGCATTCAAATAAAAAGGAAAGCTACGACCAGTATGCATACTAAAATTTCAATTGCCTTTTCGTAAGAAATGCAGTAGAATATTTGATCTCATTTGGGATCGCTTATATGCGTACATGAAAGTAGCATAAAAGAGGTGAAAAAATGAATAAACGAAAAAAGATTCTATTCATCTATTCATCTAGTGGGTGGAAGGGTACCATTCCCAATTTGTACTTAGAACTGTTACATTCGAACTGCCCAACCTTTGGGCTCTGGCAGCCAAAGTTTCTTGATTGGTTTGACTTTAGGCAATTCAGTGAACAACAAGAGGGCGAGACACATTCCTAATATCCAATGTCTCCAGTGTTTTTTTTCTTTTGGTTTGTTGGAGAAGAAAGTTTCATCACACACACACACACACACACACACACACACACACACACACACACACACACACACACACATATATATATATATATATATATATATATATATTTGAGAAAAGTGTTAAAAAGGAAATCTGAGCTTTGAGGGTTTTGACAAGCAATTTTCAAAAGATCTTCCGTGGAACATCTAAAACTAATTAATAGTTTTCAGCTCATACAGACAAATATATATTTAGAAAAAATTATTGAAGCATATTGATATCTTATTGAAATATAGATAAGCAAGTAAATATTGAATGGAATTGTATGGAATTATTTGTTTGATGAAAGTAGTATCGGCCTCGAATGTGAATGTGATCTCTGGGGATACAGGTTGGGAAAAAGTAGACCACTCCATCTACCAAGAATAACGAATATCCATGTGATTATCAAAAGAAGAAGAAATCAAGCAAAGAATCACTTTAGGATGGCAACTCCTCGATAGAGGAAGCTCAATCTTCAAGAACGAGAAGATCTGATTAGTCTTAAAAAGAAAGGTATACAACCTATGCATCCTCCTGATCGTCACCTATGGAGCTGAAAGGTGGAACCTAACCAAGAGACACACCTGCCAACTGAGAATCATGTAACGTACACATAAGATTAGTATTCTCAACCTCACATGGAGAGACTGCAAACACAATATATTTCCGAGAAAATAGGAGTCAGAGACATTGCTGTCGCTCTTTCTATTGAGCTAAATAGCGTAGGAGAAAGACAAAGGCCCTGAAACTTCTTTATCCCCAATGTTGCTCATAAAATTGCCCACTTTGAGGAACAATAAATTAGATGTAGACTGTGTATGAACAAGAAATAAGAAATTAGGTGTTAATCAAAGATAGCAACACACAAAAATAAATGATATTTGGTAGAGATTTCATGAAATTAAAAAATCAGGTAGGAGTGCTTCCTTGCATATCCCCCTGCAGCCGTCCCGCTGAGATGTGGAATGCCGAAATTGACCTCACCCTAAATTGACTTTGGAGGTCACCAGAGGTCTGCAACATATGAGATTTGTGTACAAGGGTAACTTGGCTCAAGGATAACATAGGATAGGTATTGCTAACCTATGAGGTCCCTACTGATGAATTTAGGATCAAAACAACTTTTTTCTCCTAATCTGTAAGTATACATTTAAATATTTATTTATATCCATGGAGAGCAAAAATAGTAATAATGGTCAAGTGTTTGGAGTCGCCAAAAATGGAATTGACAGACTTAGAAAATCAAAAGTTTTTTTTCTTCTGATTCAATTTGCTTTCAATCTATTTGACCATCGAACCTTCCTTAAATTTGCCAGTCATGAGACATATTTGCTCAAGTTTTATTTCCAATGTAACCATTATGCTGAATAATCTGTGGATTTTTCCCTCTCACAGCGCTTCCACATGGACGTCTTTGACCAAAGATCTTAACGTATCTGATGCGCCAACTACTAGTACCAAAAGTCAGAACATGGAATTTTAATTTTCAAAGATTTTAGGAGGGCTATGCAGGCATGCCTTGGGGTTGTTGAAAGTCTGTGTCAGTTCGATCAGGATGTGTGCGGCCCAGTTAAAGGTGTGCACAGACACAAACCAGGGTTGTGTGCAATAAACATTTTCCCTTTTTATTTTATCCGATTACCTATTATATTTTTCCGGGCAATATATATATATATATATATATATATATATATATATATATATATATATATATATATATATATATATATATATATATATATATATATGTGTGTATATATATAAATATATACGGATTACTGATCGAAATCGTTCAGAGCTTTTGGTCCTTAGGGAGTGCAATCACACTTTCCGATGAGAATATCTTTCCCTGAAGTGGATATCTGTAGCTTACAATAACAAACCATAAGGTAGAGTTCCAAGCATAGAAATTCGGCTGTGTTTCTTTAGTGGGACTTCAACATTATTCAACGTGATTCTCATCAATAAAAAAAAAACTTTAATGACTGACACATCTTCTACTGATGACATTATGAACAGACTAGAGCCATCATGGAAGAGATTACAAGAAATTCCCGTAATGACATCGTCTGATCGGAATGTGGAAGAAAAGAATCCACCTATTTGGTAGATAAATCCGAAACATACTGAAGCCGAGTTGGCCAAAGGAAATGAGTGCACGAGTAACGGCCAGCAATGTTCAATCTGATGACAACTTTCACAACATGTTACTGTGAATAAATATTTTTTCATTGAAACACCTTTTTTTTTCAAATTCAGTTCGCATACCAGGAATGTGACTAAATTCTGTAACGCCAACGCCATAAATGAGAGACATAATTGTAGAAATATTGCCTGTTTCCCTCAGCTTACCAGTCGATATCACATCTGCTATTTCGAAAAAATAAATTTATTACAAATGACGGACGTGACAGATATTGGAGAAATCCGCTGTGCGCCGTCACAAGTTTCCACTCGACAAATATTTCTGGTTACTTCTCAGGATTATAACATTTATGTAAATGTGAACTGACAGCTATTGCTGTTTTTTTACTCGGTTTACTGCAGGTTTCATGAAGTGTCAGCTGAATGTATTGTAAGCATGCTTGGTCATAAGAGGTTTAAGTAGGTTAACACTCACACGACTCTCAGTGAGGATCGATTGAGGCTTTGGGTATGTTCTTCACGACTGATATAAAACTTTAGCGCCTTATTACATTCAGTGTGATCATTTCAAGTGTGACTTAGTTGCTCCACTTGCATATACTTGTTAAGTATTATACAATGCATTGGTTCAATGGCCAACTATCTGAGCTTTTGTCTAACCTAACCGTTCAAAACTGAAATCTGTACATACATGTTAAACGAGGCCTTCATTAGATACTAATTGCATATCTAGATAGAGGCCTGAATGTTCTTTAAAATGTGAATATATTCGGGCATGTAATTCACAATCAGATGTATATTGTATATCTGTATAGAGCAAAGAATGACCCACCAAATAATGCATATTTTGACGACATACGACTAGATCTTTCATTTAGGATTATGATGTAATCATTTGTTTGTCTTCTATCATCAGTCTTGCTGCATAAAGTTTGCAAAACTACAAATTATTTAGACAGATTTAGATGCTTAGAGAAAAATAGATGATGTTTGCTTTCCTCCCTAATGACATTTTAGTAGGTGTAAAGAACATAAGCGACGAACTAAGATTGTTAACACCTGTCGTTGAGCACACATTTTCATTAAAGGAAGTAATCGAAGACTTCCAGAGAACTATCGTCTTTCCCTCAACTAGAAAATGTATATTGTTGCATGCAATTGATGTTGGTCCTTGCAAACACACAATATAGTTGTTGCTCGAGAGATGATAATTCAGCTCGATCGAATGACCAGCGAATTCTGATACTATTTGAACTATAATCTCATCTGTAAAACGTTTTTTTTTTCGCCCAGGAACACTTGTTAAAAACAACCTTACTGCATCTTGTTTCCAATCTCATGCCTCTTTCTCCTGTTCCCTTAAGATTCCCCAACAAAACTGATGCAAATACGTTTCTGTACACATTTACAAGCGTGTGTTTTCTTGGTTATTATATCTGGAAAATGATTGACAGGTCACATCCGAGGGACAATGTATTTGTTAATTGTCGGAAGCCAGAGACCCGTCATATTTTCCCCATGAGACACGAAGCTAGACGATCTATTACCAGACCCAATTTCACTCAGGAAATGTTTTTTTGTGCTTGTATATATTTTTTACTCTGTTTGTATCTGATTCTGTTTTGTATCTTTGTTTTTGTGGTGTTTTATTGCGGCTGAGGTCCATTTATCCATTTTTTCTTTTTGCTTTCATGTATACTAGATGTTTTACATTGTTTTTGCCGTATACAGTAGGTGGAAGTAATGATATTTCCAGGTTTATGGAAAACTATAACATGGTGTGTCGAGTGGAGAATGATGATATTAGATGAGACAATGAGCGATGGTGAGTTTAATAATACATAAAATGGAAAAATGAAGGAAAACTTTCTTTCGGAAAAGCAATGTTGGGGTTGCTTATGAGGAAAAATAATCCAAAGAAGAAGAAGATGGCGGACAAGGAGGACATCCAGAGGAAAATCACAAAAAAGAGATGAAAATTGCCGAGAAGAAGATGAAGGACCACTGTTAGAAATGATAAAAAACAAAGAATGACATTAACAAAAAAAGAGCCAAGACAATCGTGAAAAAGAAGTTTTCAAAAGGATTGCCACAAAAAGAGTGACGCAAAGAGAGAGAAGAACGAGAAAGTAAAACATTGCAAAGAAGGAGTGCAAACGAAAAGCAAACAAGGAAATTGTGAAGAAGTGAAAAATAACGTCGTAAAGTTGATAATGGAAAAAGGAACATTTTGAAGAAGTGAGAAAGCATTATGAAAAGAAAGTGAAGAAGAACATTGTAATGAAGGAGAAAAAAACGTTATGAAGAAGAAACAGAATATTGCAAAAAAATATTGTTAAGAAGAAAGGCAGCCACAAAAAAGAAGATATGAACAACTTGGTGAAAAACTAGAGAACACAAACATCGTGAAGAGGAAAGAATCATATAAAGAAAGAAAATCATGTAAAGAAAGAAAATCATGTAGAGAAAGAAATTCATGTAAAGAAAGAAAATCATGTAGAGAAAGAAAATCATGTAAAGAAAGAAAATCATGTAAAGAAAGAAAATCATATAAAGAAAAAAAACATGTAAAGAAAAAAAATCATGTAAAGAAAGAAAATCATATAAAGAAAAAAAACATGTAAAGAAAGAAAATCATGTAAAGAAAGAAAATCACGTAAAGGAAGAAAATCATGTAAAGAGAGAAAATCATGTAAAGAAAGCAAATCACGTAAAGGAAGAAAATCATGTAAAGAGAGAAAATCATGTAAAGAAAGAAAATCACGTAAAGAAAGAAAATCATGTAAAGTGAAGCAAAACAATTATCACAAAGAAAAAGAAACAATGTAAAGAAGAAGGAGACATTAACGTTGTGAAGAAAGAGGAATGCAAACGTCATAAAGATAAAACAAACAACAAATGTAATTAGTTATATCACTTACATCTTTTGGCAGCATACAGAATCGGGGTGATCAATTGAAAATTTGAAAAAAGGGTAATCAAAGAATAAGTTATTTATGTCACCATTGGTTGGATCATGAAAAAGTCTGATCTAAAAAGCAAACAAATATGAATGCAATCAGACGCAAAAAATGGGATCAAATTGAAAATCGATACCCCCCCCACAATCCCAAGAAAAATATTGCGCCGAATCAATCAAACGTCTGATTTCATTTGGAGTAGATAAGCCTTTGATCGTAAAAAAAACGTTTTATATCAGGCTTTTGGTTAAATCATTTTTTTGATCAAAATAATACTACAGATTAATTCATTATTGTATACGAGTTAAAAAAATGTATTTATATATTTTTTAGAGAAAAGTTTAGCGAACTTTTGATTGTGAAAATAGTTGTTAGATCTTGTTTGGATTAAATGAACTTTTTATCAGATTAAAACTGCGTATCTTGTTTGAAGAAGAGTTAAAAATTCGCCTATCAAGCAGTTCCACCAGTCCATTGTTTTATATATATTTATGTGCGATAAATACAAAACTCCAATATACACTATTTGGAAGCTGAGGAAATATGACGACGATGATTTTATTAATATATCTTCATCAAAGATTGGACAGACAATCCATCGTTGATCACATACCTGAATTGTTCTGTAAAACCCTGGCACACGCTGTTGAAGAGCTAATAGAATTCTCTCTCAAACAGTATGTTACAATAAATTCATTTACATTTTTTTGCTCTAAGTTCAATAAGACTATTGTAGTGTGAGCGCAAATACCGATCCAAAAACTTCTATTATAAACATTTACATCAGGAATTTCTCTAAATCTAGCTGGCTAAAGATATGCCTTGGAGTCCCTTTTCATTCATATACGTTGTGTGATATTTTGGTTACGCAGCACCAATCAGAATCACTGGCAGACAATCTAGCAAATGCACTTTTAACACTTATTTCCAGTTGCATGACAAAAAGCCTTTGACCAACATGATTGATAAAAAATTTGAACAGTTCTCTGAACGACTTAGACTTCGAATTTGGAAAGTGATATGTAAAGGACAGCACATTGGACTTTATCCTCTGTCGATTAATTGCAGCTTTCACGAGAATTGCTAATCTACTTCAAATTCGACACCATCCAAATTCAAAATTAATTCATTGCCCAGTTCCGGAGATATATTATCGTGACAGCCATTTTGAATCTCAGGATTTCCCTTTTGTACAAATTTTATATCTTATCTCTCATTCAGAAAATATCAATGATGCAGAAATCGTTGGTTCTTTTTCAATTTATGGGAGGTCAACATTTTTACTAGGCGAACATAGATGGCCTATGTTGGCAGTTTTGGTAAAACAAGGGAAAGACAATCTGACTAGAAAAAAGTTAGTATAGTGACACCAAAGCAACCAAGAATAGTGAAAACAATACATCGTAATGAAGAATAAACGATATGCTGGAGAAGAAATAAAGATCAATGAGAAGGAAAAACGACGAAGAAAGAGAAACTATGGACATTGTGGAGAAAATAGCATTGTGAAGAAAAATCACAAAACATTTTAAAGGAAAACATTGTGGAAGAACGGAAGAAAAAGGCGAGACAGAAAGGAAGAAATATTGAAAAAGAGAAATAGAGGAAAGGAGAATAAAAAAAAACAAACTAAAACTGCAATTTGGGGTAAAATAAAGGATGCTATTATCATAAAAGATGGAATGGAAGGAATATAAGTTAATAAGTATTGGGAAGACCGGAGGAAAATCAACGTAGAAAAAAGATGTCAAAGAAAAAGATGACAAAATAGTAGACATCGAAAGGCCGATACAAGGAAAGTAGGAAAATAAGATGGCGAATATTGAAAAAAACCATGAACCATACGATTTATCATGAAAAAAGAAGCTACATGAAAATTCGATTATTTTGGACACTGATTGCCAATGATATCGATTAGCTTGTTCATATTGGCCTGGCAATCGAATAAGACTGATTGAAATCAATTTCGAGGTTATGGAAATGTTATGTTTTTCGTTAGAGATCTTTTTTCTCTTCTTAATTCTCGCCCAATTTCTGCGTACAAACTTCTAATGGAATCTATAGTGCGGAAACTATACCAACACTGCTATTTACATCCGAATGCATATAACTTTGCAGAACACTGGAGTTTCGATGCTTTCAATACAGATTTACTTTCTTACAATGAGAGGGCCAAGCATTGCTGAAGACATAAATGATCGAACCCAGAGTAGAGGCGTAGGCGCTTTATATGCCCTCAGTGATTCTTAAAAAGAGTGCATCCACTATAATCATTATAATTTCAGTTTGGACAGTGTTTCTAGAATCTTTGCATCTTACGCTCCGTCTAGGCTTGCGTAACTGCCCAGATGTTCGGAGTTTGAAAATACTCCAACCTCTTTTTGCATATATGCTTTCATTAAGTTATCTTGTTGTTTTGTTGGGCTGAGCTTTTGAGATGAGGAGTTGTCATTGTTATACATTGCTTTACTCGAACAAATGACCACACCTTGGTTGTAAAAGTTATAAGATTTGTACTTGTACCAACCTAAGTAAAGTTTATTAAACTGAACATGCATCGTCAAAAATGGTTGCTTGTCTTACAAACTCTAATTATTGCAATGAGTCTATACTCACCGAGTATCTGCCGCCATTAAGGCTTTTGTTATTTTGTTTGAAGAGGGTCAACAAAATGTCTTTTTTTTTGTGAAGAACTAGTTTGAATGTTTTCAGTGAAATATGGAAAAAAGATTGGCTTTGAAGAGTTTAGTAGATTCATGCCAGGGAGAGTACTTACACTTGTCGTAGCAGTTATTTGCGTTAATAATTGTGTCGTTATAGACACATATATCGTATTGGTGGAACAGTCTGTTCGTTAGGGCGTAACATCATCCTTCCCTTTATCTCGAATGGTTGGCTTCCAGTTTGTCGATCTAAGTTTCTATCTATTTCCCGGTGGCAAAGGTTAATGTTCAAGGTTAGTAACAGCCAGAAATTTGAATACATATTTTATTTTAGATAGGCCTTGAATTTTGGCTATATATCCATTAGATATACAATAAACATGGTAGTAATTTGGTCTTAGCTAAGGTTCCAGTCATCCCATTTAGACAGTAGGGCCACGGGTAGCTGATGAAATCATGTCTTGTCTCGCTCCAGGTTATCAGACTGCACAACACTAACAATTAGTTCTATATTGGACTTATATAAATAGTAAACTTGAGTATAAAGTGGAAAGATGAAAAAGACGCTCACTTTTGATTGGATAGGAAACATGTTTCTAAACATGAATAATATTCATA
Source organism: Thysanoteuthis rhombus (assembly GCA_963457665.1). Taxonomy (NCBI): domain Eukaryota; kingdom Metazoa; phylum Mollusca; class Cephalopoda; order Oegopsida; family Thysanoteuthidae; genus Thysanoteuthis; species Thysanoteuthis major. The sequence continues at coordinate 19,703,227 of OY735221.1, read as the reverse complement.
TAATGTAAGTACGATAAAACTACTAAAAAGAATTTAGTTAACTTTGGAAAATTTGTTGTTTGGATAGTGTCCAATATCTTATGTTGAATGAAATATAGTTCTTTAAGCTACAAACATCTATGTATCGGCGAGGTTCAAACGTTTTTTCAAGAAGTATCGAAAGAAATTTGGGCTCATGAGGTTGGCTGTATGCATTAATAAGCCTTTGCAAATGTCGCTTAGTCACTTATTTGCCTAATAGTAAATTGTCTATTGATGCGCCCTGACAACACCGGTGAATTCTTGTGTATATATGTGAAACGACAAATTGTCGTGACCGATGGAAATTTGTCTTTATCGCTTAAATGGGAAATTGTGTCTCAAAATGCACTTCATCTAGATTGATTATTAGAACAATTTTCGATTGGTCGAGTTGTCAACACGCAGTATGTTCCCTATGATGCCCGTATCGTAAATATTTATTGGAAGCAGCTATTTCCGTTTCCTATTTGAATTATTGGCTGTATGAAATTGATTCTTTTCTCCCGTGGGCTCAATTTTTTTTGTTAAGATGTTTGGATTGCTTTCGTGAAATCAATGAGAGTGTTATTAGCAAATTATGACTTTTATATTTATTCCAATTGAGCTTAAGTAGCGTAAAGAAAAGACGCAATTACCCTAGATTCATGAAGGGAAATATTTCCATCATTCCCAGTGTATCGATTGCAGCAATATTATTCCTTATTATGATACACACACCTTTGTTTCATATTTGTCATCAAATATGAATATCAAGTTCAAATGAAGTTGTTCAATAATCCGTGTGGTGAAGTTGTCTGTTAAGTTTATTATTGGTGCCAAATCCTCCTCCTCCTCCTCCTATTCATCATCATAATCATCATTTTTTCAGTGTTGTTGGACTAAGATCTTCATCAGAAATCACCAGACATCTCTATCATGGACGTTGCAGAGCCAATACTTCCAGTAAATTTGACGAGTCTGTCACGTAATCTTATATTTTATCGGACGCTGTGATCTCTCAGGATCCACGATGCGACTCATGATGCCCATTGGTTACCTGATATTCTTGCAACGTGACCAGCCCAGTGCGATTTGAGTTTTCTCATGGATTGTATGATATCCATGACTCTTGTTTCTTTTCTGATGCACTGTGCTGTTTAATAAATTCACCGTAGTTTCTGGCAAATGCTACAGCAAGTGACACAATATTCGGCTATTTTCTCTTTTAGTTGATTTACCCAATAGAGATGTTCAATGATTGAGTAAATTTTTCAGAATCTAACGCTTTTTGCCATTAGTTTTTATCTAGCATTTTGGTGACTTAGTTGGTGATCACTTTGGTAAGGAAAAAGTTTGTAGAGGCAGTTCAATTAGCTTATTTTCCTGCAGTTGTTTAGATCTTGAAGGTTTCCTTACTTATGTTGTAGCATTATGATTGCAATGTTCCAATGTTCTGGGACTTCAATTTGTCTTAGGCATGTTGAATAGGATAAGAAGGTTCCTGCTGATTATTTTAGGCCAATAGTGATGTTATCTGATGGTTTGTTTCTTTTTCGTTTGTTTGATGGCTTGTTTTCCCCTCACACGAGTAACCTCTTGAAATTCTTCTAATTGGTTATTTGTAACTTGTAAATCCTGTTTGGTGTAGTGTGTTCTTTGTTTGGAGGAATTTGTTTTTTGAGAATGTTTGAGACGGTTCGTTGTCTATCAGTTTTACGTCTCCACTTTCTTCAAACTCTCTAATAATTCATGTTCTTCCCGTACTGAGAGTTCTTGATAGTCCAAAGCCCTCACCTTTTCTGAGGATGCGTTTGATGTTGTGTATCTTCCATTATTTTCTCATTATTTCGTTTTGGATGGTTTGGTTTAACTCATTTGCTTCAATCTTTTTCATCTTGTTGTCAATGGCTTGAGATTTCTGCGTATTTTCATGAGATTCATGTTTTTTTCTGATAGTTTACAGATGGCTTGTTGGTATTTTGTTGTTGTGTTCGAAGTTTTTATTTGAGTCGATGAGTAATTCATATCTGCTTTTCAGTTCTTGCTTGAAAGATCAAATGAGCTTTTTTTGTACGGTGAACAATTGCAGTTTTTTGTTGAACGTTTTTCTATTCTCTTACTTGGTATCAATTCGAATTTTACATAATTCTATGGTCATTTCCTACATGAACTTGATTCAGGATCTCAATGTCTTTCATGGTGTCACCTTCGTCTGCTGAGATGTCGTCGATTGCTTTCTTGGTTCTGTGATTGGGGCTCTTCCAACAAAATTTTTCATTTGGTTCCTTCTTAAAAGAAGAGTTTTGTATCCAAACTTTCCGACACAGCTTCTGTGTCCCTGTCCTTCCTGAGCGTTGAAGTCTCCCATATTGATGCTGAAATTTGTTATGGTATCTTGGAGTATGGAGTTCAAGTCATCGTAGAAGTTGTCTATTTTTTACCTGGTCGATTGTGAAGTGGGGGTGCAGATTTTGATCCAGTTTTTACCTCTTTGATCGTTGTTTTGGTGACAGTTTAGGTTGACGGTTTCTAACCGGAGATGTTTCATATGCAGCGATGCAATTGGTGATGGTAATATTTACTTCTGGTTGGGAAGAGATAATAACCTTTATTATCCAATTGTTATCAGTTATACTCATCTGTTTTTGCACAGTTTGGATGAAGTTGTTAGTTAGAATAACACGTGTCCATGCGGTTTGCTATTGGCACCAAATACTGAATGTCTCTATCCCACATTATTTCATCAATGTACTACTACAAGCTGAAATATGTGGACCCACTGTCCAAATGATAGATATAATATATTAGGCAGGTTGTTGGAGAGTGCAGTGGCTGGAGGTTCAGGGAACTGTGTTGTAGTGAGAGGAAGAACTGTAAAGTAAACTTTCGGTAAGCAAGGGATAACTTTCATATATTCATCTCTAATTTATGTAACTGGTTCCTGTTAAAATCAGATTTTGTGATGTACAACTCTCTTGAATATTCGATAGAATTCATAGTGCGTGAAGGATAGGATATTTCTACCTCACAATATGGATAGGACTTCAAAACTTGATTTATAAACTGAAAACAGAAATATCTTCAAAACAATTTTCAGAGATGAACTCAAGACAGTGCCAACATTGCAGCTGTGCAGAGCCGTAAGGTTTTAGGAAACTGACTGAAATAGGATATATCGTTGAATTTTGGTAAATTAAAAAAGTTTTGGTGTTGGTCACTCATCGCTGTTTTCAATTTTACTGATTGCAAACATTTAGAGGCCGAATAAACTTCAAAGAAGTATCTAAATTATTCTAAAATTGTACTGAAAAATGCGATCTTTAGCATTCACCGTAAATTCAGTAAAGGAATTCCTAGGAAAACAATACAGATTACCCCGAGCTACAACAATTCCTTAAGAACTTGTGGTAGGAACGAATGATAAAAATTGATAGTTACTTTGTCACTTCTATTGTGGATGAAGGAAAGGAAAAGTGTGAAATGGAAACATTCTTATCAATTATGGCCGCCAGATACTAATGTATGATGTAATGTAGCAAACTAAAAAAAACCCCTGACAAAAGATTTGCTGAAAATTCAAGGTGAAAGAGAGAAACGAAGAGCACATCTAAACAGCGAACACATTCTGGCAATGAGATTAACGAAAACAGAGAAATGATTATGCAAAAAAGGGTGGAGATTGGGGAACAGTGGGTATAGAACCCAGAGGAAATGAAATATTGAAACATCGGTAAATTGCTTTGTGTTGTATTCCTTCAAATTAATATATCCGAATATATACAGTTCGTGTTAAAAGTATAGTCTTCTCCTTTTTAACAAAAAATCAGGCATTTAGTCATCCTTATCATCTGCAGCAGTCTTCTAAAATCAGCCGTGGGACAAATACCACCTCAAATATCTTCCAGTTCTCTCACTCTCGCGCGTCAGCTTTTCTGCTTAATTCCTTAGCTTCATTGTGAAAACAATTTTTCCTGTCCAAAACAAGTAAGTATTGCTTATTCGGGATTAGATTGTATTATCAATTTACAACGTCAGTCATTTGCTGTACCTAAGTTTTATACCAACATTTCTCAAAGTCTGAAGTGTATCTAGTTCTAGAGTTTTTTTCCATATCATTTGATAATTCCAGTTGCCGCTAAATCCATCAATCATTCGATGAATCCGGTCTACCAGGCCATTTTCTCCGCTAGACTCGCCCACAAGTTGATGGACAAATGATATTACGCGACTGCTTGTTTATTGGTTGGATGGAATAAACCAAATATCTTTTTTATAGCAAAGACTCGTGTCAACCGAATTGAATGTTCAACAATGATATTCCTTCAAAAAGTAAAAGTTGCAATTTTTTTCTTTTTCCGTGTGTTGATTGACTTGTCTATTGGGGTCCTTTGTATTATGGGATCATTGTTAACAATTTGCCTGCAAGATGGTTGGTGACTGCACTAAGATTTTCTTCACTTTCTCCATTCCTCTGTATAATTAGGAAAAAATCCCAAAAGTCCATATACTATTAGACATTCTTGCACCATGGCCTGCCCATTGCCATTTCAGCATTATGATGTTTTCTTTAAAAATCTAATCTATTGTCTCCTAAATTTCTGACCTTCGTTTACTCTTTAAAATAATACGTTGTCTTGTCTCTCCGTTTGATGTTAGTCATTATGTTATCCTGTGTGCAGTACATGGTTCTCAGTTTGGGAGTCATGTTCCCGTACTGTCAATGACTACCAGGAGGATACATTTGATGTAGAACATTCTTTTAAAACATATGGGATCTTATCTTTGACTATCGATCTGGTGATATCTACTAAGATTAGCTTGGTACGTCATAAGACAAATGGAGCTATGGTTATATATCTTTAATCCTTAGTTATTTAAATTCTCTGTATTCTTGTTTCGAAAATTATTTATCATTTTAATCATTTTAATCAGAGAAACCATAAGAGAAAGATAAAATGCAATCGTCACACTAAAAGTAAAATTACTTCGAATGTAAAACTCATGTATAGCCTCTTATATAAAGAATGACGTTTAGCTTCTCAATCTTATTTAACGCAAGTTGAAGCTGTTGTTTATGATCTGATCTAGCCGTTGTTAATTGGATGAAATAAAACCTACAGTGATTTTGGATTAATTTACACTTCACTTCTTGTCGCTTGCTTTCATTTCAATAAGAATTTAATTAGTCATTGCTGATTGCTTCACTGAATGATTGCACCTCAACACCCACATGATTATTAGTTGATTGGTTCAGACTTGGATTGATCAATACTGAGTTTGATGACGTGACGTGGGTCCAGTCATTGTTAAACGTAGATTAACTTGTGTAATTGTATTTGGATCCGCTGATTGGATGAAATCACATAGTTGATTCCTTTGCAACGGCACCAGGGGTCAGTATTCAGTCCCAAGTAAAAGGAAAACTGAAATTCTGAATTTACAAAAATTAGTGCAGGATGGCCGAGGGACAAAGGCTTTGGAATGGACTCGGCTTGCCGAATTTAAATAGAGGCTAGGAAAGTTTGTGTTCACTTTGCACTAATCAACTGGCATGAATCCACCCCCTCAACTATGAGATACGCCACTTAGGATGCATAACACCTTCCAGTCCATTTCACATATTGTGAACCGACTGAGTAAGTATAGATGATATGCATGGCCGGCTGATGCTGTAGTCAGCATAATTGCGCAATTTACATAATCTCACCGATGGAAAAAAACGCAACATTTTCCTGACTAAGCTCAGTTTAATGAATGACTAGAATGAATTCATAAATAAGTGTAATCGATTCATACATACTATATAAATAACTTTTAGTCCGTCTGGATAACATCTGGTCAGACAATATAAATGGAAAATGGCGCTTTATTTTCCAGGGAAGTACTCACTTGTTTACCTCACACACTTATTCTGGAATCTTTTCCCTCGTCGGTCTAAAAATCACTTGATAAAGAGCCAGTCACAAGGAACAATATTTGGACTAAACGAGGAGCAGAAAAAAATTTTGTTTTACCGAAAACGTAACACCAGACGTAGAGGAAGATTCACTCAATCATTGTGAATTGGCCTGTCACATAGTTCACAGACTCATTCAAGGGCGTCTCATTGTCGACTGAGTAACATCACGGGAGAGTTACATCAAAGTAATGGGATATCCAAAATAGCTGGATACTAACCGGACTGACTTCGTACTCGTACTTATTTAGAATCAGCACATGTGCGCGCACACACACACACATGTATATATATTTGTGTGTGTGTGTGTGTGTGTGCGTGTGAGTCTATGCTTTTCATCTGTCTTTCCCATTTGTGTACTATCCCATTCTTATAACACTTTTATTAAACGCATTCGATACTGCTAGAATTCAATGAATCTTGGCTGCTGTGTGACTTTGTTATATTGATTAGCGAGCGTGGAAGAAAACGCTGCAAGGCATTTGCCAATAATTAAATCCACATTACATTAAATATGGCGATTATTGCAGACAGGAAATGCGGAGACTGATAGAAATGGAAATGAAACACGTGCTAGCATAAACTTCGCTGAGCTTGGAACAGCAGGAAAAGTTTTAAAGTTCTACTAATCTCTATAACAACTAATTCACTGATTGATAGATAGATAGGTAGATAGATATGAACGAACCTAGATAGATAGATGAATGTTTAGACAGATATATCAATCAACATTGAGAGCAAAACGTATTCCATACATTTCCATTTTAAAAATTTCATTTTCAAGATCGTCAGAATTCGACTAGGGATTTAAACGATCAAAAAGATATTGGAACAAGATTGAACATTAAAAATCTGTGTATAAAGATCAGAAAATTCCAAACTTTGTCAAATTTCACGCATTATAAGGATGTTAAAATGCCATTAATGGATATAAATGGATTGGTGAAAATATCATAAGACATAGATTTAAATACGCTTAGATTGACAGGTGTATAAATACCTCCATACCAACTTGATATAAACTTAAATTGATTTCTGCAGAAAGAAATAGAGACAAGATTGAGGCAGATAAACCGATGTGGACAGCAATAAGGACGTATACCCCTAATGAAATATATGTGTAGATTTGAAAATTTGGATTAAAATAAGTATATACATCGTCATCAACATCATCAGTCTTTTAACGTCCGTCATTAGACAGAGACCCTCCCCAGGATTCACCAAACTTCTCTATCGTGGGCGTTGCAGAGTCAGTATTGTCTGAATTTGGTCTCATTAACTATTTAGCTTCTCAGTTTGCTAGTCCGTCTCTTGGTTATGTTTCATGTTTCAGCTTCATAAGTGACTATTGGGAGAATGCATTGGTTATATACACTTCTTTTTATGATTATTATTTTTGAAGGTTGAGCTTGCTCTGCCAACGGCTTGCCATCCTAGAATGATTCTTTGCTTGATCTCTTCCTGTTTCGTGTGTTTCATTGAAATTCGTTGTCCTAGGTAGATATAGAGGTCTACTTTCCTCATCTTTGCTTCTTCAGTCTTGACAGTTATGTCCTTATTCTCAATGTGAACGTTACACATAATTTTTGTTTTAATGAAGTTCATGAGTAAGCTGACTTCCTTGCTGTCTTTGTTTAGTTCATCTAGCATTACTTGTAGGTTTTCAGCGGGAGGGGCTATGTCGTCTGCAAATCTGAGGTTGTTTAGATATTTGCCGTCTATTTTGATTCCTCTAATTTCCCTGTCAAGGTTTCGGAAGATTATCTCGAGGCAGGCTGTGAAGAGTTTTGGTGGGCTGGAATCACCTCATCTTACTCCTCTCAGGAGTTGGAAGGGTCCAGTCTTTATGTAGCCTGAGAAAGGAGTTGCTGTGATTGTATATATATTGCAGTACTTTAACGTATGCAGGGTCAACACCATGTAGAGTGATGGCCTTCATGACGATGGGGATTTCTACAGAGTCAAATATATTCTTGAAGTCCATAAATGCTACAGCGAGTGGCATTTTAGATTCCGCTGCTTTCTCTTTCAGCTTATTTATTCAATGAAGATAGTCCATGGTCGAGTAAGTTCTTCTAAATTCAGCCTGTTCTCGTGGTTGGTTCTCATCTAGTGTTTTAGTGATCTGGTTGGTGATGATTTTTGTGAAAAGTTTATCGATAGAGTTTAGTAGACTTATTGGCCTGTAGTTGTTGAGGTCCTTGGAGTTTCCTTTTTTGTGTAGAAGCATTATGATTGCTGTGTTCCAGTCTTTTGGGACTTTACTCTATATTTATAAGACATAAGTTATAGGAAAGCCAATTTTTTGTTGACGATCTCACCAGTTTTTTTGAGTTGATCAATGGTGATATTATCTGGTCCAAAAGCTTTTCCTTTTTTTGTTCGTTGGATGGCTTGCTTAACCTCCCTTCTGGGAAGTCCTCCAACTGATTGTCTGCATCTTATGTATCTTGGTCAATGTTTTGCTGCTTGTGTCTTGAAGAGTAGAGTTCTTAGTAGAATTCTGGGGCATGTTTAACGATTCTATTGCTGTCTGTTGATACGTCTTTGTTTTTCTCCGAGCCTGCTCGTTATGTGTTTCTGTCCTTTACTGAGAGCTTTGTTTATTGCTTTAAAGCCCCGACGTTTTTCGAGAGCGGTTTTGATGATTGCTGTCGTATACCTCCTTTTGTCTTCTCTTAGTTTCTTTCTGATTGTTTTGTTCAATTTGGTCTCCACTACTTTTCCCTTGTTGTTGGTGGTGGTTTGAGGTTTCTGCATTTTCCAATGAGTTTCTTAGTTTCCTCAGAGATTTTACTGATGGTCTGTGTGCTTCTTGGTTTGAACATAGTGGCAGCTTCTATTAGTGAGGTTGTTTTTCTGCTGTGGAGTTCGTTGATGTTGGAGTCATTCTCATCGGTAAGATTTTAAAACTTGTTCTTAAATTCTAGTTTGAAGTGTTCAGTGAGTTCAGTGGTTGCTGTTTGGTGTGGATTCATTTTCTACATTCTTTATAGGTGTTCACCTGCATCTTGCATTCTATGGTCACTTCCTATGTTTACTTGGTTTAGAATTTGAATGTTTCTGATGGTGTCGCTACTTTCCGTTAGCGCATAGTTTTTGTCCAATTTCTATTCCGGCTCTTTTTGAAGAATGTATTCATGATTTGAAGTTGTTTGCAGTTGCAAAGTTTACAAAATCTTCAACTCATTCGTTTTGTTTTTTCTATCCCAATTTCCAACAGATCTTTTGTCTCCTTGTCGTACCTGTGCGTTAAAGTCTCCTGTGATGATATTGAAGTATTTTTGGTATCTTAGTGGGGACTTCGAATCATCATAGAAGTTGTTTATCTCTTCTTTGGTTGATTGCAAAGTGGGTGCGTACACTTGATGACGTTCAGCTTGTATCTCTTTGAGAGTTGTATGATGACGCTGGCAATGCGGTCTGAGATAGTCTTGAAGCCTACCATATTTTCTTTGAGGTCTTTATTGATGAAAAAGCCTACTTCACTTTGTTTTAATTTCTCTCTTCCATAGCTGTAGAGAAGGTGTTTGCTTTTCAAGTAGTTCTTTTCCTGGTCTTCTCATTTCGCTAATACCCATGTCCCATATGATGTCTTTGATTTCTCTTTCTATATGGGACTTTTCCTGATGTAATGTTTGGGTAGTTGCTGTTAGAGCACATCACCCCACCCAATGCGAGTGATGTGGCTGGGCTTTTTGGAACCGGGTACCCAGCAGGGACGACCGGTGTAACTCTCATTGTGTGAACTGTAGGGAGTGTTGGGCCATGCTCTGCTGTGCTGGCCCATGATGTGAGGAAAGGGGTCTGGTGGATATTCACTCCTAGCTTGGTGGCCTCAGAGCTCCACCGGCTCTCAGCACCCATTCTATCTGCTCTCGATGGGTAAGCAGATAGGCCTGGGTGTATGCATCGCTGTAGAAGATAGAAAAGAATTTTGCCCATATAATTCATAAAGTCTAACCGGATAAACCAGTTCAATTGATATCTCATTTACATCTAAGATTGGGGCCCAGCTTTTTATTTGTAGAATATCAATAAGTCTGACAGATTATCTAGTTCTTGTTCAGCTGCATGGGTCTTTCAGCTTGAGCATATCTCTCCCTTATATATCAAGTTTTTGACTTAGTTAAAAGTCCCGAGACGGTGACATTTCAAACGAAGCTAGATTAGTGGTTCACTTATCTCTTACTCTTCTGAGGCCAACAGGTTACTTTTCGTAGTAGAAAAAAATCTCTTTTTCCTTTTACTTTGCTAAAGAGTACTACACTCGAATCCAGCTTAAAATAGCAAGAATTCATCATTTGGGACCGGCCTTTCCTGAGATTTAATTGTTTGTTTTTATATTTCTATGGCCTATCGGGGGAGGTCGTCTCTCCTTTAGACTTTTTCTTTCTCTTTCTTTCTCTGTATTTTATTCTGTTTTTTTTTAAATCTATTTATATTTTTATTTTATTTTATTTGGGGGGGGGTCCAGCTTTTGTTTTGGGTGTTTAGTGGTATATTTGGAGCCTTACTTTTGAATACATTTTTGAAAGAAATTAAAAGAGGTTTTATATTGCATGTCAGCAATCAAAGCTAGATGAGCGGACAATCCCAGCTAGGTTCGAGTGTAGTACTCTTTAGCAAAGTAAAAAACAAAAGAAAGTATTTTCTACCGCTAAAAGTGACCTGCTAGCCTCACTGAAGTAAGAGATAAAGATTGGATATGTAGATACAGTGCTTTCCCAAATTTTAAGACCACCAATGAAAATGTAATTCTTGCAAAAAATGCGTCAGACATTTTATTGTATGCAGATATTGCGTCAGATCACCTTACTCTTTTCTCTCGACCATCTAAGCATTATTTTCTTCCACTTTTTGTCTTTCAGATTGTCAATTTTGTGGTTATATGGTCACTGATAAAATGCAAAGAAACCTTTCAGCCAGGCCCAATGCTCCCAAATAGTTACATTGAACAAATAAAGCCTAATCAGAATGCAAATTAGTGGAGGGTATGGTTTTGGTAAAAGTGCAGCTCATTAAAATTATAAGTTCATAGTGACTAGAAGAAGATTGGTCGCTCAAGGAAAAACAGAATACCTGATGATCATTTAAAGGAAAGAATTGGTTTGCATTCTCCAACCAGTTTTATTGGTAAATGGTACACACGTGCGTTGTATCGTTGTTTGAGCTAAGGATTTGGACTGAAATCAGTTAAATCAACTCGTAAAACAAAGTCAGCAAAAGCCATGATGACTAAGCAAATGTGGGCTAGTCTCAAACTTATGGAAAGTACTGTAGATAAAAACATAAACAATGATAACATACATTGACTGACTGAAACTAGTATGATAAACTATGACAGAAATACAAAAGTCTATCAACAATGTTCGTAACTGGGTAAATGTATCTGAATAAGCTGTGTTAAATATTAATAGGCTGAGGTATGAGTATATCAAGATCTGTAATTATAAATTAATTGTTCAGAACATTGCATACAATATATGGAATTTTGACACAAAAACATTTGGGGAATTAAAAACTAAATGGTTAATGAGACCTAGTTATCTTCCTATTAGGCCTTAAAACAAAAAATAAACAGGACAGTACAAAATCAGATGCTCTTAGTCTGTGGAGATTCAAAGTACAAAATAGCACCTCATTCTGGATGGGTAAGCTCGTGTGCTTCCATGAAACCTTCGAAGAGGTTGTAGCTGATGGGTATTCTTTTGCGTTCATCTTCATGTTCAAGTATGTATCTCCACATTAAATCGACTTTGTGTTGTATTTGCCCTCTGGAGATTCCAATATATACCAATATTCTCGTGTATTCGATCGAGAACGTGCATAAATAGCTGTAGACGATCCTGGTCCCTGGAGAATCCGAACCTGGATCAGCATCTTCCAATGTACTAAAGGGGGATAGATATTTATAATACTTTTGTGGTAGAATTCACAGGGAATAGCCATTTTTGGCCTTTATTCAAACGTAAGTGTCCGGGTACCCACAACCAATCCTCTGGCTGCCAGTTCAAATCACCCTAGATCTTCATTGTTTATTTCATTAATCAGTTTGGTTCATTTTTATGACACTGGTATTCAGATGCATACATAACGAATAATATGAATATACAAATATAATATTGAATATTTGAGACACTCGAGCAAATCTCATACATCTGTTTTTAAGCGTATCCTCCATTTGATAAGTACGTAGACACATTAGATGTGGCTTTTTAAAAATCATATCTACTACTATCGTCTCTCAAATTTCGGTATTCTCTTGCAAATTTGGGATTGATATGCATGTCCAATGTTTTGGCTTTCAGGGTCCTTTGATGGAACCAAAGGAATCTGTTAACATTAATGACATGCTACTGAGATCATGTGTTAATGTCAACATGATAACCGTTTTCGAAACATAATTGCTCTTGTCAAATCCTTTGAAGTATTTTTGTTTGTTCGGCTTTTATAATTTTTAATGCTGTTTCCTATCCTTTACCTTTTCTGTAGACGCACGTTTTTAAGAAAATCAATACTGCCAATATTGAGTTATTCATGAATTGTATTTCATTACTGATGGTTTCAACTGTGCAAAATTCAAAATCTTTCAAGCTATTTGTATCTTTTGAAGGCTCTCACTAACAACTTTTTACCTTATTCCTTCAATAATATTATGACGTTCTTAGAGACTGAATTTAAAACGTTTTTTTATATCTGTAAACAGGAAACCAATGCTGGATTTACAAGTTATAAATATCTCTACACCATTTTCCGCTTTTTGTAATCATTCATTTAGTTGCTATTTATTTTGTTCCTGTTAATCAGTTGTTGTTACATACGAAATATCATTTTTCCAAAGTAAATGATGATAAAAACAACACAACTGTGAGTATTGAATCAAAATATGAACCATTGGAAGTGAAACGCTTTCATCAATGATTCTGTAATGACAATATTACATCCTTATAAGATAACATATGTGACAATTATAATTTAAGGGGGTATCTCAGATTATCATGGCCTCATATCATGAGATGGCGTGGTATAATGTGCGTTTAAGTCAACCAAAACAACCAAAGTGAGCCACAATACTTACTTGTGGGTAATAAACACCTTTCTCTAGGTTCCATATTGGTATCCATATTTCTGGAACCAAAAGACCAACTTTTTTGCTAACTTCGGTCGGTACGTTTAGTATTACTTGTTGACCATGAAATTTTTTTTGTGAAAGAGACAATGGCATCAGCAAATGTAAGATTGATAAAATCCAATTAGTTTAAAAAAAATGGTCCACATCCAATGTGCCCTCCTGATAATCTCATATGAAAGTGAAATATGGAACCCAACCAAAAGATTGACCATTAAACTGAGAACTATGCAACGTGCACACGTGAGAACCATGCTCGACATAACACAGGGAGACCAGAGATAGCACAACAGCTCTGATTCGTATGTGATAGGATTGAAAATCCCAAATCATGAGTACATTTTATTTCATCTTATCAACAATGGCAAGATATATATACAACAACTTCAACTTTGCAAATCTGAAAAGCAAAACGTAATTTTTATAAGATATAAAATAAAAATATTATAAAAAGTTTTTTTTACATGAAAGGAGATACATGAGTTTTACATTTGAAGCAATATTAGTTTTAGTGAGATAATTGCAATAACTGAGGATCAGAGATATATAATCAACAGGAGCTTCAATTGTCTTTTAACGTGCCAAGCTAATCTTAGTAAATACCACCAGAAATTGCATTAGTTTTAAAACGAAAGATCTACAACCAATTCCCAGTATAAAACAAGAGTCAAGGATATCATAGAAATCATTCGAAAACTCAAATGCCAATTGGCTGATTATATCGCAATAATGTCAGACAATCGTTGTACATCACAACTCACAACGTGGATCCCCGAAGAACATATAAAAAACTTTGGCTAGCAAAATATAAGATGGTATGATGAACTAAACAAGTTTATAAAGCACTGGCTCCACAACGCCAGTGATAGAGAGGTCTGATGAACCCTAGAGAAGGTGTATTTTCAATGACAGACGCTGAATGACTGATGATGAGATGGTGATGACACGGGAGAAAATCATTAGTAAGACATTATTGGTCAAACCATCATCATCATCATTAGCGTCTGAACGTCTATCGTTTGACCTTCCCCAAGATTCACCACACTTGTCTATCGTGGGCGTCAGGGACCCAGTACTTTCTGAATTGTCTAGCTTGTCTCTCCATCTAGTACTCTGAGGGCCTCGGTTACACATGTGATCTATGGGGATCTATGTCGTGAGTTGTGATGTCGAACAGTTGTTTACCATTCTTGCAACATGGCCAGCCCATTGCCATTTGGGTTTTTTCAATGATGTCTCAGACTCCTTTCTTCTCCCAGATGTATTGTGCTGTCTTGTGGTCTCTCCATGTGATGCTGAGCATAATTCTCTCACGTGCACGTTGCATGGTTCTCAATTCGTGGGTCTGTTTCTTGGTTAGATTCCATGTTTCAGCTCCAGAAGTGACTATTTGAAGGATGCATTGGTTGTATACCCGCATTGGTTGAAGTTCGTATAGGTTTTCAGTGAAAAGGGCAATGTCGTTTGCAAATCTGAGGTTGTTTGGATATTCAACATATATTTTGATTCCTTTACTTTCCCAGTCTGGTCTTCCGGAGATCATCTCGTGGTAGGCTATAAAGAGTTTGGGTGAGCTAGTATCACCTTTAGCAAGGAATTTTAAATGGAATCCAAAAGACCAGGCAAAGTGGAACACTCACGATGACAGACAGTATGTAATCTTCACATAATGTACACAGTAATAGGCTAAATATGAAAGTAAACAGAAGTTACGATGAGAAACAACAGATTTACATAAACATAGTACAATTTTATTAATAATTCGAGGTGATATCTACAGTAAATGGCATCGGTATTAGGTAAAAAGTATTTAAAATTATCTTAGTTGCATAGAAGCCAAATGGAGATAAAGAATATCAGGCAAGATTACGTTACACTAAACTTGAGATTCTACCTGAATCACGAAAAAAAAATTACCTGACTTCAGACACTTATGGTAGAAAATATACACAATTATTAAATAAATAGGGATAGTTAAACTCCCTCCAAAAGCAATTGGTCTACTTCGCTGATTTATTGACCATCATTCTAAGTTTTACTTGATATAAATTGTCAATCTGACTCTCGTCTTTCTCTTTCTTTATTCTCTTTCTCTCTCGGTATCAATCTGATCAATTGACTTATACGACAGTTGTTCATCGATAAATAGATAGAGAGAGGGAGAGAGAGGCATGAGAAGGGAATAATCTAAGATAGATAAATATGAACTGACTGATACAGACGGACGTATTAGGTTGAACAGACTGAGACAAAGATGCAGGCAAAGAGACTGATAGATTGATAGACCTTCGGCTTAAGGCTCGGCAATTTAACATAATTATTGGATTTTTATCCACATGCAACGTTGGCAAATCTCAATCGATGAGTAGTACCCGCCAGCAAGCCACCCGTTTCATCACGATACAGGTATTCTGGCTGATATCGATCGTTCACGTATTGTCCGTTAGTGTCTGATACCACATGCCTCTCAGGGTACCTCTAATCTCGTGTTCAAAAAATCGAAGCAGAAAGTCCACAAAAGGTTAATAGCACAGCTCAAGATGGGAAAAAATGAGTGTTAAAAAAAAAGAAGACTTAGAGAACTTTTATGAAAGTGCAATTGTCGATCGATGTAGACGATTAAACATTCGTGACAAAGAAAAGTAACATATACAGGGTTGCAAAAATGAACCCATCATTTTGATTCTTTTGGACCATTGTTTTAGGTGTTAGTATGCATGTGTGAGTTTCTTTCCTGTGGCATATGTTTCAATAGAAAAAGTCGTGAACACTACTTCTATGCAACAAGTTATTGCTACTTAAATTATTGTCACTGGTGGTTGTAGCAATCATTCTCGTAGTTTATTTAATGTGTTGGTTTCAACCATTAAAAAAAAAACAAACCAAAAGACCATTCTTAATGAATCAAAATGATCAGCTTATTTCGTGCAGCCCTGATGAGGGTAAGCGCCTAGGTCGTGATTGGTACCAACCAACATAGGTTACAAGTGATATAGAGAGATACTCGGACACTATTTATCAGATTAAGATTCCTCCTCCTCTCTGAAAGTAAACGTATTTTTTAAGCCAGAATGACATAAAGATAAGACGAAATTACCATTAATAGGAAAGGTTTTTGAGCCTTTGCAGATGGTGATGACAGTATAGTAAGTTGTGAGTCGTTGAAGGTTTAGCTTGCGAGAGCAATAGAGGATAGAGTGCAAACGTGGTATCTATAATAGTTTCATCATCATCATCATCATCATCATCATCATCATCATTCTTTTAACGTCTGTTGTTGGATATAAACCTTACCCAGGATTCGCCACAATTCTCAATCATGGGCGTCGCAGAGCCAGTATTTCCTGAACTTGTCTAATTAATCTTTCCATCTTGTGTTCCGTCGTTCTCAGTTTCTCATGTGATCTCTGGGGATCCATGTTGTGAGTCGTGATGTCCATCGGTTATCTTTCATTCTTGCAACATGGCCTGCCCATTGCCATTTGAGTTTTTTTAATATTTTCTATGATGTATCGAAGTCTCGTTTTCTTCTGTATGTACTGTGCTGTCTTGTATTCTCTCCATGTAAGGTTGAGCATGATTTTCTCATGCGCACGTTGCCTACTTCTTAGTTTGCAGGTCTGTCTCTTGGTTATGTTCCATGTTTCAGCTCCGTAAGTGACAATCGGGAGAATGCATTATTTATATACTCTCACTGCAAAACAAACACTGGAAACTACTTCTGCTCCATTCTCTTGAACCCTGAAATTCTGAAAAGGAGGAATATCTGTAGTAAATAATCCACCAAATCACAAGAAGGAATCATTTGACAAAGCAACACCATCATTCTTTCTAATAATATACAGGTTTAGTATCAGCATATTTTTGCAAAATGAAACAAGAATAACGATTGTATTTTCATATAGACTGCATTCAAACTAAGTGTACGTCAGAGTACGATGAAAATATTTACAGTGGTCAGGAATTAATGGAAACATAACTGACATAATATGAGTGATATGTTTTTACTATCATCATCCTTTTAACGTCCGTCGGTGGACCGAAACCTTCCTAAATATGATCTGCTCTTGTACACAATGCAAGTTTCTTAGATTGAGAGCCAATCATTTGGTTAGATTCCATGTTTCGGTTTCATAGGACGCATTGGTTGTAGCGCATCCCTTCAAAACCAAGGGATACTTTTGTCCTTGGATCTTGAGCTTTCTCTACCAAAAATGTACAGTGATTTTTCATTCAATTTCTTCTTTTGAGATTTCATGGAAATTCCTTTTCCGAGGTAGATTTAATTGTTCACTGTATTCATTCCTGCATTTTCGATTCTGATCTTGACCTTGTCCCCAGCATTTCTCATACAAATGAATCTGATTTGAATTAACTTCATGTGGAGACCTAACTATTTGGAGTTCATAAAGGTTCTTGCAAAATAAGATTTCATCAGCTGATGTTAAATTACTCAGGTATCACCAACAATTCTGGTCCCTTTCAATTTTCGAGTCTTTCAGAAAGTGAGCTGTGAAGAGTTTAGGTGAACTATGTCACCTTGTTTCGAGCTGGATGAACACTGAGCTTTTATGTAGCCTGATAAAAGGATTACTGAAATGTTATAAGACTGATATATCTGGAATTTACTTTTTGTTTTGTGATTGCATCTCTGACTTCGGGGGTTTCCACTTCTTGAAGTCTTCCGTTTTTTCTTTTCGTTCACTAAATGGATACAGTCAGTAGTGGAGTAACTCTTTCTAAAGCCAACCTGCTCCTGTGCTAAATTTTTATGTTGTGTATGTTTGATTCCGTTGGTGATAACTTTTTTAAACGTTTGTAGATGCAGCTGAGTTGGTTGATTGGTCTGTAGTTCCCCAATTCTTTGAGCATCTTTTTTATTTACTAGCATGATGATTGCGATGTTCAAACCCCCTGGGACTTTGTTTGAGGCATTCGTTAAATACTTTAGCTATTTTCAAAGTGATGACCCTCCCAACCCATTTTCAGTCAATGGATGAATATAACATCTGGTTCAAGTGCTTTCCCTTCTTGACTGTTTGACAGCTTGATTCTCCTCCTACGGAGTAACTTCTGAGAAATCTTCAAAATGGTGGTTCATGTCTTATGCATCATTATCTTTATTTTGTAGCCCCTGTAGTGTGTAGTCTATTCTGTTTTTGATAGGGAGTAGTCTATTCGGTTTATACTTCCCTGATTTGGACTAAGTCGAGTCCATTTTCAGTTGTGTTTCTCCCTGAAGAAGCTGTTCATGATCTCGAACTTATTCACTGTGGCAGTCTGCAAGATTTTTCACTTTTTTTTGTATTTTGTATCCAACCTTACACACTTTTCATTACCTTGTTCAACCTTATCATTGAACCCTCCCATAATGATGCTAATGTATGTTTTGGTATTTTGAAATACGAAGTTCAAATTGTCATCGGAGTTGTTTACTACCTCCGTGATTGACAGGTAACTGGGAACGTAAACCTGAATGATGTTGACTTCGTACCGCTTTGAAAACTGTACGGTTTCTCTGGCCACGTGATCTGAGGAAGCTTTGAATCTTATTGTGTTGCCTTTGAGGTTTTCCTTTCTTTTACCGTTGCTGTCATTTGATGTTTTGGTTTTATTTCAATTTTGAAATTCATTAAGTGTATATTTTCGGGGAGTGTTATCACCAATGTATGTTGCTTTTTGGAATAGTGTTTGTTGCAGTTTGACCTCAGTAGGTCACCGTGGATCACATCAACCTTATAAAAAGCAAGTGATGTGTCTGGGTCTAAATTTGAAACTGCTGACCGATCAACAACGACAGGTATATGTTTGATCATGCAAACCATAGGAAGTATTTGGCCCTGCCCTGCCATGTTACATGTTAGTAAGGGGTTTGTAAAAACTAAAAAAAAACACGGACCATGTTTCAAGTTGATAAAGTCAATCTGATCAGTTTCTTTGTTAAGTCGGAGATTATCAAAAGAAATCTAAATTACCGGTTTGCAAATGTTAGTTTCCTATATTCTGCTGTACGAAAAGCTTTCTTACAAGCAATGATTGAAAACAAATATCCAAATTAAAAAACATCAATACATCAAAGTAAAGTAAATTTGCAAGTCCTGATTACATTGATATACAATAGTGTTTGTATTGAATTTTTACTTTTTTCATCCATTTTTTAAAAAGTTCTTCGCAAAAGTAAATGATTAAAAGCAGCAAATGGTAGGGTTAATTCTTCAGACTTGACTCTCTATGGCCCAATCTCTTGTTCCAATCTTTGGTTGTACGAATAGTTTCCTTAGTCAATACTGGATTGCAGATGACACATTTAATGATTGCTGTAAACCAAGTGACCTGTGGGTCTTTAAAACTTTACAATTTGTCATGAAAATACTTATCAACCACCAGTTTTTTTTAAAATTCAATGACCAGTGTTAATCAGGAAGGGAAGATCAAAAGAATTTCAGCATGTTGATAAATTGCATCCAGTCACTTGAACAATGAATTGAAAAAAGACAAGTAAAGATTGAAAACAAAAGATTCACAATCCAACATGGATATGTTAAAACATTATTTGCAAGTCTTGATTGCATTTATAGGCAACAATACCTGTGTTCAAGTTTCACTTCACTAAAATGAATAGACAAACAAAAGCAACTAGCATCAAAGTTATGACACTGTGTTTAATTTCAATCTTTAGATTAATGCATCATCGCTCATTTTACTATAGTAATGGACTGTTAGTTATTTTCACCATAGAAATGCTTTGTGAATGAGTTTCTATTCAAGCGTATTATAAATGGATATATTATAGAATACATTGCAAATTATACGCAGCTGAGAGGGATCCTATCGATTGGACATTCCAGGATGTCTGTGGTCCTTGCTCATACTTTAGTGCCGCTGCTCATGACATCATAAACAAAATGAAGACAGCAGTTACAAGTCATCAGTCCAGAGTGATTAGAACTGCGACTGTGTTTGCCACTTGAAAATCGGGCTGTGCAGTCGTATCAAACCCAAAATCAATCATGATAGTGGGCACATACTGTATAGTCTTCCAAGGTTGCAGGAGGCCGGCAACGACAAGGAGTGCAGATATTTTTTCACTCAACATGATACAAAATCAATCAATTTTTAATTGAACAAATTGAATGGCATTTTTGTATCCTTTTTGATATTTCTTGCAAGTTAAGGGGTTCTCAGTTGTATCCTGGAGAATTCAATTGATACTTCAAATATAGTTTCCATAATGTATAGATAATTGCTCCGTATATGCCAAATAGATCTAAGGGAGTGATACTCAATGGTTGCAGCATGCAACATTGGTACAGCAAGAAAGAATGGCAAATGTGACAGACAGACCCAAGGACAATTGATGAAACGTCTGAAGTTCATATTTAGAAATCAGTTCATGTTTCCAAATCGCATACCCTCTCTCTTTGTATCAAGTACCACGTAGAATTGTGTAGTTCGTTATTAACACATTTACTTGTAAGATTTATATTTTGTATTACGATTATTACGACATTGAACTTATATTTGTCTTACATTTCATATGTAAGATGCTCGTCTATGAATATTCTTTTGGGATGAATTTAATTTTTTATTCGGCTACATTGTTTTATCATCTCAGCTTGTCCAATGATTATATGATAAGGTAGCTGTGTTCTATGTTATGAATTAAGCATTGGTAGACGTTTTTGAATGTATCTCCTATTAAAAGCGTTCGGTGTAGCATGAGCAACTTTATATTCTGAGCAGACACCATCCAGAAAAAAAAGTTTGGGAACCATTGATCTGAGAAATACAGGCTTCATGAATTTGAAAGTTTCGAAGTTGTCATGATTCAGTTATTTCTATCAACGTGTTACGACATAATTACTTTTTCTCCGTTAACTTAAATGTTCATGTTTATGAACAGCATTGTTACCATTACATTGTAGGTAAAAAAGATAGTTTATAGAATATTCAATATTCTTAGCTATTTCGACAGTATTTGCTTTTTCTATCTAAAATAACAATGTCTCTGGAAAATAAAACTTGAAACTTACCCAACGGCTGTGCATTGATTTCCCTTTAGGAATTTCTGCTAACATCTCAGTCTAATCATATTAATTGCAGTCTATTGTCCAACTTTGTCTCTCTATATGTATATCTCATTTCTATCTCTACCTCTTTCAACGTATTTCAAATTACTCTCTCCCTTTCTCATTCTCTCTCTCAAACACTTTTTTTTATTTTTCCTCTGATGTCTAAGAGACATTTATTCGAACGGAATGAATTAAAGCTTGCCAGCCGCAATTGCTAGCCCAAAGCCTGGGTGAAGTAGCAGGTTGGGTGCGCGCCGAACTACTCCAACCCGTAAAAATTACTTCTTAACAAAACCGTCCCAGAAAGTCTACCAACATAATGAATAAACAAAACACACGCACTATAGTTCAATAATATAGAAATAATATTTCTCTGGATTTCTGAGATAAGGAGCCATCATTACTCTAACTAATGTAATGATTGTTATAATTACAATATTTCGGCCTGTGAACCCTGTGGTATGCTTTATATGACTTTTATATGTTTATTTAATCAAACAGGTTGGCCCATTCAACTGTCAATTCTTGACAATAGCTTGTATCACTTAATTTTTCCTATTGAATTCATTATTGTGAGATCATTTGTCTACCTCTTGTATTCAGGCATATTATACAACTACTCGACCCAGGGTTTGAACTCGTGACCGTCAGGTTACTACGTATGCTGAACCAAGGCTTTTATCTATCATGCCGTTGTGTCGTCTGTTGACAGTTGAAGGCTTATTTTTTTTCTGCACTTCCTCTCAAGTAGAACATTTTTTGTTCCTTTTTTTTCTCTCTTCAATGTCTGCCAACCGGTTTATAAAACAAAGAAATAGCTTTAAGTTGCTGTCGCATCTTTGCGAACAATAATTTCGTATTCTATGATAACCAATTCATCTTGTGCTAATGAATGTTAACTTGTCAGTACCAAAAGCAAAATAATTTTCATGTTATGAACGTATTTATTTCACTCGAGTTATCATGTCGTCAAAAACTATGGAATATATTGAATTAATATTTTGTTAGGTCTCTGATATATTTCTGGCAGGCCAATTTTGTGTTTTTACAGTGCCACTAAGTTAATATATTTCTTACAATTATTCTTAATGTCTTGAACGAATAGCATTGTGCTATATTCTGGGTATTTGTGACGAAAGAATAAATATAAGTGAACATGGTGCATTTCTTGTACTTGGTATATTTTTTTATAACTTCGGTTGATAAATTGATTTGCACCGTGAGGAATATTTCTATGTATCAGATCATATTGGATTACTTTTATTCCCAGAAAATGGGTAACGTGGATTGTTCTTTGTTAAAATAATTGCTCTCTGTTTGTGTGTACCTTTGTGCAAATGTTGTCTTCTTCTAAATGTGTAACGTCTTTTGATTACTTCATCAATAATATTTTTTTAATAATGTGTTACTATTTTACTTTTATCATGTTTAGTGCTTTTTATTGGAGTTCTTTCACTGTTCTTACATTCTATGTACTGTAAGACAGCAGGATCGAGCAGAAATAAAGAATAAACTTAGGCTGAGATTCGAACCAGCGCCTCTTATTTCTGAAGGCCGTTCCGGTGCAAGAAGTAAAAAGAAAAATTACAACCCGGAAACTTTACAAATACTGAGGAAAAGAGGGTAAGGAAAACATTAATGAAGAGAAATGTCCAAACACATCAGAAAATCATAGAAAGTGGGAAAGCTAAAAGTGCATCTATACTCTAGAAAACAGTTTCTTCAACTGAATTGTCGGAAAAGGCGAGTCCAATTACATTTTTTTCAGGTTATTTCTCCTTCCCAACATTCATTTCTACACATAAAATTTGATATCGGATGTCATGGAGAGACTACGTTGCTCCATGAAGAAAATGAAGTACTATGATGATGGAGAAAATATGTGAGCGATAGGTGATTTCTTTCAGTGTAAAGTATGATGTACGTCTGGGTCATAAATGACTTAGTTAAGAGTGGGATAGCCAATATGATACTCTTTCCCAAATATCTGGTTGCCATAGTGCCACACTTCGTGAAATCTTTTACAAAATCAAAAAACTGTTTACGTCGTTGAATTAATGTTTCTTTGGGCACATCAAGATAAGCCAGAAAAGTACAGAGATCTGCGAGATAAATGTATAAGAGATGGGTTGGCAACATATATATTTCTGATTCAAGTTGGATGTTGAAGTTTTGTTGCCAACACAGCCTCGACAAACCTAACTACACTCGGATTATCATAAGCGGATTAAAAAGAAATATATCCCTTGTAGTATGAATTTATTGAACAACAGTAGCCATCAGAGACGGCGAAAGTTCTATCCTATCTCTCTATTTTTGTATACATATATTAGTGTCTGTTTGTTGGGTGGTTTGCTTGTTTGTTACAGCGCTCCTGATCATTCCATTTTGTCCACAGACTTGAAAATTGACATCAGTCCCCCAGTACACTCATCTTAAAAGTTTTATGTCTTTTTTATTCTTGAAAAAAAGTTCCTTTGACCTTTTTGTGTCTTTCTTTTGGTGGGTTCAATAATGATATCTAGATTCTCCAGAATCTAGATGTTTCTGATGGAATTGTTTTACATGACTTTCAATTTTGACACTGCAGTTGTTCAGTTATTTACTGTGATGGTAAATTTATATCCAGTTAATCATGTATTATATCAGAATATCTCTCGTTTGTCGTTCATGGTAACATTTAATGGTGTGGGAGACAATTTTCTCCATAGGTGTCATTACGTTCTGACGTGAATAACATAGAGCCATTAATAAAGCTGAGGAACATCACGTTATCAACTTATACTTTGATTTTGATATTTATATAAACAGATCGTGAAAATTCTAAAATAGAAAATATGTATCAATACAGTGATGACCCTTCAACGCCGTATGAATATTCACTGATCTCTATTTGGCTATGATATCAATTAAAACCGTCCACAAAGACAGTCATTAGACTATGAACGTAAGGTTGTCGAGTTTTCAAACTGTTTCGGCTGGCAGACTAGCTGGTTATATAATATATATATATATATGTATTGCATGTACCTAAAGTGCTTAACGTAAACAATAATTCCCTATAATGACCAGAAAAAATGTTTTTGTTTCCCCCCCCCCCCACACACACACATAGTTTTCATGGGAATATTCCAATTTACAAAGTGAGTTTATGCTAAATAGAATCCTTAGTTTGTGTCCAACAGCTTTCACGCTTGTTTTTTTTTACTTTCAGATTTTTAAATGATTACTACCCAACAAAAGGCGAGTGAAGTAACATTGCTAAGCGTCTTTTTTTTCAATTTTTTAACTGATCACCCCAAACACGATATGCTGAGAAGAAACGTTGGTTGTGTGCCAGTTTTTTTGAATGGCATATCAGATCTGTCTAGATTTATTCAAGAAGTGATTCCGTCGTTTCTACTCGGCAAAATAATTGGACAGACCTAAATAAATTGTTTTCTTTCGCTCTAATTGATCTTCAGTATAATATTAAATAAGCCAGTGAACGCTACCCCGGAGTCAGGATTTAGTTGGAATTAAATTTCCAACCAACGTCTTCACTACAGAGAATGCACAAACATCCCTCGGCACAATTTATACGGAAATAGTTCATCAGAGAGGAAGCCCATTCGAATCGACTATCAAGGATGAGTAGGCACAGAGGCAGAGCAGGGACAGGGGGATCAAACAAAACAAAACAAAACAATACGAAAACAGGAAAAAAGGTAGGAAAACAGAAGAAAAACAAGTCTGAGTTTGAGGAACGATCGGGAAAATATGCATCATAAAAAGACAGATATATGAATAGACTGAAATAGGCAGCACATAGAAAACATACTTATAGATGATAGAGAGAAAGAAAGCTGGTTAGTAACAAATCAAATATGACGGTTGATAATCTCAATTATTCCATATGTGTGTTTGTATTTTTCAATCGCGAATGGTGTCATGCAAGTTTGTATTTTGACTCCTACACTTCCATAGTACTCTTTAGCATATCGTTGATACAATCTGTAGATGAGATCTATGGCAACCACAACGTGTACAGCTGCACACGTACAAATGGTAACCTGTAGCAACTCAAAACCTGCACTAAGATCATGTTTTTTTAGATTTTCTGTTCGTTGATGACGCAGCTGTAATCAATCACTGTGAGGCCGTCTTTCAGCAGGTAATGTCCTGTTTTGAAAATACTATAGAACTCAATTGTCATGCTTCACTATTTTACACCTCAGGAGGAGTGCCCAATTGATCAGGAAACTGTGCAAGACCTCATCAATGAATTTTTGTTGTATATTCTAACTACCAGTTGGAAAAGAGAGCAAATTAAGATTCCTTTGATAGATTGTACAAACCTTTTGGAGCAGAACAAATCATACTTTTGACTCGCTAATATAATGCTGAATTCTAAGTCGTACACCAGCGCCATCGACATCTCCTAGTTATACTCAATACTGGGTTGAACTTATCACAAACATGAGGTCCTCAAAATAGGGTGCATCATAAGCAGTCAAGTTTCAATCTCATTCACACTGTGGTGTGAGTGTAAGTATATCGCCTTCCAAAGATCCTCCTATTAAGTCGAACTGGTCTCCAGCCAACGCAAGAGTTAGGGCAGAGCTGAAGAATGAGAAAATTCACAATTTTGTAAAAGCTTGAGTTTCACACGATTGCCAGTGAACACATTTTACAAGTTGTATCTAGCACTTGAAATGCACATTTATTGCATTCATGAGTTGCGTAACCTATTGAGAGAGATGTTGATATACATACAGTACCTGTAAAAAGAAGAAATTCAGTCCTTATCATCAGCTATTATCACAACGGCGCTCTTTGTGTGTAATTTGCTCACGAAAAAGCCTCAATCAAAATTGGTGAAACGATATTCAAGTAAAAACCTTTATTTGAAGAAAATTATTTTTTTAATCATATAGCAAAAATCTAACTGAAAATTCCATGGGTAAAAATCTCTCCGTGTTTTTCTGTCTTCATCTCTCTCTCTCTAACTGACCTGAAGAGATCAGCAAGGCTAGGACTGCAATTTCTCAGTGTTTATCGCTGTAAATTTGAAACAACACTTAACAAAACAAAACGAAAAAAAAGAGGAAAAAATCTACCCAGTATATAGATGAAAATCAACCACGAGAGCAGGCTGACTTTAGGAGAAGGTACTCGACCATGGATCACCTTTACTAAAAAAATCAGCTGAAAGGAAAAGCAGCAAAATATAAGCAACTACTCGCTGTAGAATTTATCGACTTCGAAAAGCCTTAGACTCAGTGGAAATCCCTGAAGTCATGGAGGCAAGCATTCAACACGGTGTAGATCCAGTATGTCAAAGTGCTGAAAAGTATACAGAGTCACAGCAGCTCCTTTATCATGCTACATGAAGACTTGGAGCCCTTTCAGTTCCAAAAAGTGGTAAGACAAGGTGAGACTAGCTCACCCAAACTCTTCACAGCCTGTCTCGAGATGATCTTCAGAAAACTAGACTGGGGGAATAAAGGAATCAAAATAGATGGCGAATATCTGAGCAACGTAAAGTTTGCATAAAACATTGCTTTTTTGGCAGAAAACCTACACAACCTCCTGTTAAAGGTAGATGAACTAAATGAAGAGAGCAAGAAGAATTGATTCACAAATGAACTTCAGCAAAACGAAGATCATGTTGAACAACCACATCGGAAACAGGAATACTAAAATCAGGGACAAAGAACTGGAGGAAGTAGACCACTACATGTACATAGAACAACAAATCTCAACGAAACCCTCAAAAGAAGAAGAAATCAAACAAAGAATCACCCTAGGATGACAAGCCTTTAGCATAGTGAGCTCAACCTTCAAAAACATGAAAATCCCATTTATCCTGAAAAGAAAGGTATACGACCAACGCATCCTCCCCATAATCACTTAAGGAGCTGAAACATGGAATCTAACCAAGAGACAGACTTGCAAATTGAGAACCATGTAACGTGCACATTAGAGAGTTATGCCCAACTTTGGATGGAGAAACCACAAGATAGCACTATACGTCTGGGAGAAGACAGGAGTCAGGGACATCATAGAATCAATTAAAAAACTCAAATTGCAAAATTACTGGCCATGTAGCAAGAATGGCAGACAACTGTTGGACATCATGATCCACGACATGGATCTCCAGAGCTCACAGGCGCAATCAAGCCCAGCAGAATGTTATATGGGGAGACGAGCAAGACAAATTCAGAAAGTACTGGCTCAGCAATGTCTACGATAGAGAATTGTCTGTATTCTGGGAAAATTCTGTGTCCAACAACGAGCGTCAAGAGACTGATGATGATGATGATGGTGATAATGTTGATAGTGGACAAAATAAGAGAATTGGTATAATAAATTATTTTCATGATAAACTTAAAAAATGGAATACGTGCGAATTTGAATAATGTATGGTGTATAGAGACCTTCTTCAGCAATGAGTCCAACACAACGATACACAAAGAACATGACCAATTTTTTGCACAGGTCTGCTGTTTTCATTTCAGTTTTCCTCATAAATAGGTTTCAGCACTTGGGTTTCATCCCTTAACCCTGTCAGCTGTTGTCCCCTGCAAGTTTTCGATGGAATTTGATTCGGTGCTTTGTGCAGATCATACTATGATTTTCACGTTCCCCTCTCCAAAAAAAATCTTTCACTTATTTAGCAGTATGAAAGGGGACGTTTTCCATCATAAATGTGTTTCTTTGGAAAATGCTTGGAGAGAAGGAATGACATGTTTCTTCAGTAAGTCAAGGTAAACATCAGCATTTACTATCCATTGATTCTCACGGTATATTTTTAGGAGAACATTTCGCATACTATGACACATACCATTAAACTTAGCAGACTTTTTTTTACATACTTTGTGAGACATCAAATGACCTGTCACCGGATTAGACAAAATTGAATTTACTGTCATCGCTGAGATAAAGTTTAGACCGATGTTCATCCTTTTAAATAACATGTTCTTCTATGTATTCAACTCTAATCTTCTTATTCTTTTTTTAAAATTTTTATTTTTTACTTTTGATAGGTTCAATTACTGGGGAACAAGCTCTCAATACAATTATGTCCACTGTACAGCGGCTAACCTTGTGGAGGTCACCTTTGATTTGCATAAAATTCCTAATACAGTATAAAAGGGATCCACCAAAGCCTGTCCTACGTGGTCGTGCAGGTTTTTTTTTTTTACTGAAACAAAAGATTTTCTTCAAAATGTTATGTCCCAATTTGCTGCAGATTGTCTTAAAAATATCAGCACAAGTCGTCTTTACTCCAGAGTTTCCCAGTTCAATCATTGGAGTCGGTCAGTGTAACTTTGGTGTTGGATTTGGGGCATTAATATCGTTGATCTGCGTTGCACATTTTTTTTACTGTATCTGAGTTATACTTGGGGGAGACCATATAGTTGAAGTAAATTTCGTATATTGGTATACAAATGTCTTAAAGTATAATGAAACTATGTGGGTCATTGTGTTCAAATACATGTCTGATGGTGCAGTTGCTTGGTTTATTATCATTTTCATAGCATTGTGTAAATTTGAACTCATTGTCTTTATTTAGGACTCAATTACGGAACGTGTGTACCCATCATCATCATCGTCATCATCATCAGTCTTTTAGCGTCTGTCGTTGGAAATAAACCTTCCCCAGAATTTGCCACACTTCTCTATCATGGGCTTCGCAGAGCCAATACTTCCTGAACCTGTCGAGCTCTCCTCTCCATCTAATATTTTGCCGGCCTCAGTTGTGCATGCGGTGTCGGGGGATCCATGTCGTGAGTCACGATGTCCATCGATTGTCTGTCATTCTTGCAACATCGCCAGCCCACCACCATTTGAGATTTTTTAATGGATTCTATGATTTGCGGGTCTGTCTCTTGTTTCAGCACCATAAATGACTATTGGGAGGATGCATTGGTTATACACCCTTCTCTTTAGGATCAATGGGATATTCTTATTTTTGAAGGTTGAGCTAGCTCTGCCAAAGGCTTGCCATCCTAAAGTTGTTTTTCCCAGGCAACGCCGGATAATCCAGCAGGTAAGCAATAAGGTTAGTTGTTTAGATCATAACGAATCTCATTTTCACCTAGTCTGGTGAATTTGGTCAAACAGAAAAACGTGTGAATATATTTGGCTTATAAGAAAGGATTCATTAAAAAAGTTTCGAAGTACATGTGTTCGTTCTGAAAACTTATTCGCGTTGAAAATTCAATTCTGTCTTTTACAAGAGGGAAAATAACGTCTGTCCTTGTTTGGAAACCTTATATGAAGGTTTTGCCCACTGGGATGTCATGAAAGTTGTTTTTTTTATGTTTTGTCTCCATAGAGAATTGAATTAGATGTACAATAAGAATTTAATATATTTGGAAATTGGTTCCTGGATATTTATCTCGATATATGTGCCGCGCAGTTAGTAAGCTCACATGTACACTAGCTTACTTATATTCACCAACATGCGCACAGAAGAACACACGCCACACACACAAAATCACTCACACAGAGACACACACATTGGAGCGTACGATTTTTTAGTAAATCATTTCGGGAATTCGATCAGCAATTGCGAATGGAATGTAATCGTATGTTGTCGATATCCTCATGTTATATTGATATTATATCAATTTTATAAAGTAATAAAGTATGTGTTTTTACTCGGAGACTATGCAAAACAAGGACATATTCTCTAAAAAGGCATCCAGTTGCGAACAGCACACATTTTCCAGTCAAATTTTTTGTAATAAAAATATTGTCTATTTTTGGGGAGTCTGAATTTTAGAACAAATTTGTTAACAATTTTTTTTTTCATGTGATATTTTCTCAAAAACCATCAATTTGATCTATAAAACAACATCAATTTTAAAGCATCATCACTCGGGCAGATGAGTCCAATATTTATTTGATTTTTTCACCAAAGTCGTCAGCAACCGAATCATCAGAATGCTAGACGAAAACCAGCCACTGGAACAAACTAAGTTTAGAAAAAGCTACTCAACAGGCTCAGACCTAATATATGTCAAAGTATTGCAACATATCTACTGATTGAAGTTCTTTCATCAGGCGACATAAAGACTGGGACGCTGTCAAGCTCAAAAAAGGGGGTTGACAAGTTGATGCAAGCTCACCGAATCTCTTGACAGCCCGAGATGATATTCTGAAATCTAAACTATGAAATTCAAAGAATCAGAATAAATATCTAATACATCTGACATTGTCTTTTTTTACAGAGAACCTCCAGGACACCCAACTGATGCTAGATAGACTGAATAAAGGAAGCAAGGAAGTTGGATTTCACATGTGCTCCAGCAGCACAAATGTATGTGCAACAAACATTTTGGAAATGAACACACAACGATCAAAATTGAAATAGAGAGTAGACCACTACATCTATCTAGGGTAAAGATTCTCGATTGGATAATCCCCCCCCCCCAAAAAAAAAGGAAAAAAAAGAAATCAAACACAGAATCACTCTATGGTACCAAACTTTCGGTCGAGGAAGAAAACAAGAAAATCATTCGTTGTAAAAAGAAAGGTATACAACAGATGCATCCTCCCGAGAGTCGCCTATTGAATTGAAACATGAAACATGAACAAGAAACTGATCCTCAAGATGAGAACCATGCCACGTGCATAGGCGAGAATCATGCTCAACATCAAAAGACACCACAAGACAGCAAAATATATTGGAAAAAAACTGATGCCCAAAACATCATAGAATTTATTAAGAGACACAAATGGCAGTAGCTGGTCATATTGCAACAATGGCAAACAAACACTGGACATCACGACTCACAACATAAATCCCTAGAAATCAAATGCCGAATCGAGATGGGCCGAATATGAGATAGTGAGATGAACTGGATAAGTTTAGAAACTATTGACTCCACCACACCCATGATAGAAAGGTCTGGATAATTTAAGGGAAGTACAAACCCTGATGAAGGAGGTTCAATTTGTTTTTTACTTTTAAGTTTATATGCTTCTAATGTATCCGACGTTCAAACCTTCCGGATATTTGTCAGTTGTCGGATGAAAACAACTTTTAGGTTTTAGAGAAGATTCTATTTACAATGGATGCATATGTTAGACTGGGTCATATTTTCCATTTTTCATAATGAAAACTGCAAATTTGATTTTTCTCTTTTCTTCGATGCTCCCAATTACATACAGCATTCATCTTCAGGTTCAATTTTGCTAAAGGAATTGTTGATTTCTTTCGATAACTGCATTTGCACTATCCAAAAATCTCGAACTATTAAACATTCCAACATTTCTGTAATTAGTCAGTTTCACTTCTTCCAAAAGGAGGTTCTATTTTCAATGTATCCATAATGCTAAACTGTACCCTTACTCTCCATCCATCAGAAGTGAACACTGAAGCTTACAATGAACCTCATAATAAAACAACGCAAAATTAAACAGTCTAATTCTAATAGTTCAATTTCAAGTGCGATGCTCAAACACTGTGAGTGAGCACAGGAATTATCAGTTTAGAGAAAATTGATTCTAACGGTTTTAGGAGGGGTATGCAAACCTGACAGAGATGGTGTGCTGGCCTGTAGAGGTCTGCTCGGAGGTGTCTGCTGGTACAACCGTCAAGCGGGGAGGATGCACGCAAAACACATACTCCACTGCCCCTTATTTGATTTCATAAAATCTAAAATATATTTTGCTTCCCACTGATTTAAAGTATTTTTCCGTCAGTGCAATGCTTGGTAAGGTAGCTAGTTTATATAATAAAGTAGTAATGTGTATATATGCTTGTATCCTATGAAATTGAGAATTACATAATAGAAACAATTCATTGCAATTCGTAAGCTTCAGATCTATAGTAGTTCAATAGCCAAAGTTTTTTCTCTTTTTAATCTCATATGCTTCCAAATAATTTGCTTTTTCAACCCCCCCCGGATATTTATCAGTTTAATAAAAATATTTTTCAGGTTTTAGAGGCTAGTTCTATCGAAATGTAGTCAAAAGATTTAATTGGGCCCTCATTTCTCATTTGTTACTGGAAAACTGCAAATGAATCCTTGCCGGAAAGACCAGAAATATTGAGGGTCTTGCCAAGCAACCAAAGCAATTTTCACCATGAAATCATCAGGACTAGCCCGACCTGTTCCGTCAAGTGCAGTAGAATAGTGCCATATTCTCCGCAACTGGGCCGAGTTATTGAATAGAAAGGGAACCGGAAGGTTCCCAATGCGCATAGCAACGTGCAACCTCAGTGTAACCTCATTTGCGACTGGGTATTTATTTATTGTCCCACCACAGCAAAATCTGACACAAAGTCGAGCTTAAAATGGGGAAAAAAAGGAACCCTCCATCCAAAAATGTCTGCGGCCGACGCGCCTTTGGTTTGCTAGGCAACAAAAGTAACCTCCGCCACAAAAGCGTCAGGACAAGTCATGACCTGCTCCGTTAAGTGCAATGGAGATTTGTTGCTCTGGGGCCACGGATCCCCCGCTGCTGGGCCGTGTAATACAGGGAACTAGAAGGTTCCCAATATGCATAGCAGTGCACAGCCTTAGTATAACCTTATTGGCTGACGAACTGCAGCGGTACACTCGGTCTTGGCATGATCAACAACCCAATCTCTGGCCCATTCGACAGGCAAGTGTCAGTACCTGTGCGTCGAGCTCTGCCATGGAACAGATACCACATTTTGATTCTGCTGAAAAGGCTAGAAAAAAAGGAGCGGTCAGATATATATATATATATATATATATATATATATATATATATATGTATATATATATATATATATATATATATATATATATATATATATGGGCATATTCATATATATATATATATATATATATATATATACATACATTATATGCTTATATATTGAATATATACATTTGCGTTATATACGTATATAACATATATATTCATATAATATATGTACACTATATATGTATATCTATACCTATATTGTATGTATACATTATATATATATATATATATATATATATATATATATATTTGTATATTTATATTCATATATATATGTAATATTTACATATTATGCATAAAATATATGTACACATATATATCATGATATATATAAAGTATACATATATTATCCAGGATTTTCAGGATGTCTGGAATACATTGGTATTCTCAACCAACTAATCAGTGGAGCTAAACAAATCAAAGACAACCTCAGGGTTGTCTGACCTGACTTGGCCAATAATTCATCTTGCATAACCTAATCCAAGCTGGAAAGAATTACTTCCACATTCTAACCCAATAACAGAATCACTAGTTACTTCTGGGACATCATACATTCAAGACCCTCTGTTTAAGAACAGAATGGTAGTCATTCAAAAAGGGAATCACCACAGAAGCACAATCTCTTCCATTTTGATTTCCATTATTCTCCTGATAATCACGAAAGCTGGAAAGGAAACCAACTGCAAAGCCCGAAAACCAACTATGGTAAAGTAAGATCTCTGCTCGACCAAACAATGTCTACAGAGGCCAGAATGACTTTCAAGGTCAGCAAATCTGAGAGTTCAGAGATCAGGCAAAAGAGAATGTTCAATATGTCCAACTTTGGGTTCAAAGCAAAATGATTCCATCATGGAGAAATCAAGTGCCTGGGAAAGTGTCTCGATAAAACGTTTTCTGATAAAAATATCGTCGTCAGTACCAGGAAATTATCAGAGAATTTTCTGAATAAAATCAACAAATGTGGTTTGAATTGAAAGTTCAAAGCATGCCTCACCGATGTGGCCACTTAACAAGGTTGATCTGGCTGCTGATGGTGTGTGACATACCACTGACATCAGTGGAAAGAATGGGGAGGAAGATAGATAAAAAGCTCCACAAATGGATGAGAATCTCTCCCCACTTCTCATAAGTGATCTGTTCATGAGATCTGGTCATTTACAGCTTTCCCTATCCTTGTATGTAGGGGAGTTCAAAGTAGATATTTTTCAATCCTTTGCCTTATTAATATTTTGATTGTGTTGTTATTAATGAAGTAAATAGAACTTTTCGCCATAGTTTTCGAGTGGAAATCTTGCTCTTGAGTCTGCAATTTTCGTTTATTATGTTTAATAATGCTCGGAACAAAATGTAGTTCCTGCATGAATGTGTTTATAATCATCATATAGATATGCATGTGTGTGTGTGTGTGTGTGTGTTTGTGTGAGTGTGTGTGTGTGAGTGTGTGTGTGTGTGTGCGTGCGTGTGTGCAAAAAGACAATATTTGGAGAAATGATAAGAAATAATTCTTTATTTCGACGTTCCGCCCGAACCAGACTTAATCAATAACTGCTTTGGGCGAAATGTCAGAATAAAGCTTTCCGATGATATCATTTCAGTCCCATATTAGTATATATAGGTATATATATACATCTCGTATATTTCTGAATTTGAAAATTTTTAAAACAGTAGTTTGTCCCAAAATTAGCGATTTGCCTTATACTCGAAACCGTAAAAATTGCCAATACTTCAACAGTAAAGTCAGTAAAGTGGTATTCCTGTCTCAGATAGCAAATCAATCAGAAACAATGTCTTCAAATTGGTATAACACAATATACACCGTATTCTTCAAATGATTTGAAACAATGGATATTATCGCTCGGTAATATCGACGCTCTATTCATATGGGTAGTATATGAATAGGAAATAAGAGATTACCAGGCGATGATATCCGTTGTTTTAACTTAATTAATCACCATGGCGTGGTATGAACTGATTTTTAGGGCGCATACTGAGCACCCAGTTTCTTTCTCAAGTATCAACTGCTACATGGGGTACACGTGATATATATATTTAAATCCAAAATATGGCAAATTTCAATAAGTAATTCCCTTCAATTTTGTCAATTCAACAAGGTAGTCCTTTCCATTTCAAACGGATGTCATTCAAAAGCTCAGCTTCTATTGCTGTGCTGGTTTTCTTATGAGGAAATAAAAAGCTTAATCAAAAGTGTTGAATCATGAAAATTAGAGGTAATCCTTACATTCTACACTTCATTTTTCGTTGAATTAATTTGTTTCAATATTTCAATTCCGTTCTTTCTGTTCTCATTTTGGGTTGTTGTTCATTTTAAACAAGCAATAGTGTTCAGTGTTTGATTCTAGTTTTAAACAAATTTGATTTCCAAAAAAGAAAGACACTCCCGATGAAGACTGACTCCAAAATCTAAAATCTTATTCTTCTCTATGTCTCCCAGCACAACTTAATTGATCTTAGTGAATGCAAAAAAAAAAAAAAAAAAAGAACTTTTGTCCTTCATGGGGGATTACAACTACAACAATGATTCAAGGGATGCCTATATCTATTAATATAACCTACTTGAGTCTGGAACAAGACAACGTAGTGGAGCATCCGGTGAACATACGACTCCACAGACTAACGTTTTCATCTGTAAGTGGAGCTTGCTAGTCATTCCGCTACGGAGATCAATTTACGCCCGAAGTAACCTTCAACTGAACCATCTTATCAAAGCCAGTGGTTCTCAAACCTTATTGTATGACGGCACAGCAAGGAATATACTCAACTAACGTGGCAATATGAATGGAATTTGACAAAAGATTTCAGAAGTCAATCAATGAAAGCTTATGTCAGTATACCGATTTAAAAACTCATCACACCTTTTCATATCCATTTGTTACTGAAAACATTAGGATCTCACAAAATAATGCGATGAAACTGCCATATTTCTTACCCTGTTGTGGAAACAGGGCGGACAAAATATTTGCACTGAACACATTCAAGGTGTAAAATATGTTTTTGTGTATTTGAAGAAATTTATGCACTACATTAAGGTGTAGTTGATCAACACTTGAGCTGCAGTCCACAGTTTGAGAAACAAATGATACCACTTTATTTGGTTGTAAATTTAGAAAAAGTCACACTTTAGAACACTGAGCAGCATTTATCTTTGGTGTTGCTGTGACAGCGAACAACAACCTTATTGTTGTTGACTTTGGAATGTTAATATAAAAATGTGTGTCGGATGTAATGGACTTCATAGTAAATTATGTTATGAGCCGGAGTCAAATATGACAATAATGATTTCTATCGATCGTGTTGTTAGCAGACAGAGAACACCAAAAGCTCCCATTAAGATCAAACTCGTCACTTATGTCTTCATAGTTAGACAAATACACACGGCAACAAATCAAACATGCAAAAGAAACTGCATGCAGTTCAATACAATTATAACACACTTATATATATATATATATATATATATATATATATATATATATATATATATATATATATGCATGTTATATGTATTTGCATATATGTATATATATACATACATATGTATATATGTGTAAATATGTACAAATATGTACAAATGTATGTATGTATACGCGTATATATATATCTATCTATATGTGTGTATGTATGTATCAGAGAATTTGCTCGTGTAAAAGTCGCGAAATATACGCGCTCTACCGACTCAAACTTTCCTTTACCAAAAGGAATACCTATACCCTATTTCTAATCTCTATACTCCCCCCCATACACTTCTTGAAAAGTAATTGTTAAAAAGTTGCAATCATCCTTTAAGCTTTTCTAATGATATGTATGCGCTATTAAATCATTTTCGCTTCTCTTTGAAGTCAGTTCATAGTTGTGTCGTAAGTTTGGTCACCATTTTCTTTCCATTTCTATATCTACAATTCTGAGTGAAACAGACCTTCAAACCGAACTGAACTCATTTCTCAACCAAATGCTTTGCAAAGTATTCGCTAATCAATTTTAAGTAGGAACTGTAAAAAATACAATTGATATAATAATGGTGGGTTATATCATCAAAGCTGTGATAGAAAAAGATTCTGCAGATAAAACACATGAAGTTTTACCCACTTTTTTTTGAGTGAAATAGTTTTGATTTATCTACGAGTATATACAGTAATGTATTATCAGGATAAAGAATCGCTTGCTGTGGGACTCAAACTCGTTTTTCATATCACTTAATACCACATCTAATGAATAACGCATCCGAATTCAGCCATAGGAAGCAATTGCTGAATGGGGCCCAAATCTGGAATCCCTTATCTGCATCCCTTGTTAGAGTTTCCAGTCCATCTTGTTTCCACGACTTGAAGGTGAATTTATTCATATTCCAAAGTGATTTATTCCCATTTAAAAAAATCTTGACTGGCTTCCAAGAAAAAAGAGTGATGAAATTCAACAAGAAAGTGAAGAAAACTAGACAAATAATTGTTTGGGAATAATATATATTTGAAAAATATGAGCGCACTTTGGAATAAATCATAGCTAATAATTTTACCCGTCCTTACCTCGTTATTATTGCTATGCCCTTGTTGCAACACGAAACATCACTGAAAAATATATGCATAGCGATCAATTGAAATGGTCTATTTTTCCTTCATATACACCTGGGATAGAAAGACATAACAAACAGAGACAGCTGAGAGTACAAATGATTTTAAATACTGGCTTCAGCGAAATTTCAACCCGATAAACTACATTGCTCATCCCTGTGATATATATATATATATATATATATATATATATATATATATATATATATATATATATATATATATATATATATATATATATATATATATATATATATGTTTGTGTGTGTGTGTGCGCATGCGTGTGTCTGTCTATCTGTACATAGCTCTCTGCAGTAACAGGCTCTCCAGGTTCCAGTAATGAATGATTCAATGGCGTTTGAATAATATTTTTGGTTGTATACTGATTCTATTTTCAATACCAAATATTAAATTTTTTTCCTAAAAACCGTGAAAGAAACAAATTTGACGAAGGTTGAAATAAGATTTGTGTATTTGTATGTCTATGTTTGTATGGTAAAACCTTTGAAGGTTGAGATGAAATCAAATAGAATTGTTTTGGTCAAGAATCATGAACCCTTCCAATGAGGATCAGAAAGTCCGTTTCATGATTTGGTTTTCATCATTGCTGATAACCATAATCATGTTCCAAACTAATAAATCAAACATTTCTCACATTAATCATCATTACAATTAGCCTTTTAGTTTTCGGATTCACCAAATACTTTTTTGAAATTCTATTATGAGTGGCATTTTGTACTCTGCTGTTTATGTAGATTTACCGGATGTATGATAGTCGATGGTCGAGTAACTTTTTCTCGAGCCAGCTTGTTCTCATGGTCTGTTTCCATCGAGCATTTTGCTGATTTGGATGGTGATTATCTGTGTACAAAGTTTCTCGTAGTTTTGTAGGTTTATTGACCTGTCAGTTGGATTTCATTCTCCATTGTATTCGATTGGACAACAATTCATATTCATTATTATTCTTAATTGTTGTATTCTGCAGGTCAGCTTAGGCCATTACTCTATGGCAGCGATCAAACGGTGCATATTGGAACCATAAGCAAGGCTCCTGGCGCTGAAGTGATCACCCGAGTCTAGTTTGGATAAAAGGAATTCAAAATTACGGTCAAAACGAATATAATGGGTTATACTACTTTTTCTAACAATAAAGATAAATAAAAATATAAAATTTATTTCCGAACAAAATAATGTTTCAACTCTTGACTTTTTAAAAATATGTTCTTTTCTGCAGAGATCCAATATAATGATTTCGTTAAAAACTGCTCGAGGCAAGCATTGTTCAAAATTTTTGAGAAGAATCAACCGTGGTTCATGGCTGACACTGAATGGAATTGTTTTTTTCTCATTTCTTACGGAAGCAATTTTAGAATATTCCAGTATACCAATGTAAGATATAAGATTTTAATGGGACCAGAATTTCTTGATCATTTGGTAGGAAAAAATTCTAACTGTAAACATTCACATCCATTTTGAGATTAGAAAACAGCATACTTAAAAAAAAACAAACCACAAGGCTGAGAAGCATTCTTGGAATAGTAAAGAAGAGATTATTTCAATCAAACTTTTTGAAAGGTTTTTATAAAGAAAAACTTTCCCAATGGATTTGAATACGTCCGCCTTGAGATTAGAAATGCTGCATATATCCATAGAGTTTTTTTTGAGAGAATTAGAATTGAGCTATATCAGAGATCTCATACATTAGAACAACATATTTTATCTGAACTGTTGTTATCAATATACTGTAAGTAATGATTATCAGTTTTGACATCTTTGTTGTCTTTCTCAGGCATTTCAATTGCTGCACCTTCTGGCCCTCGCTTATCTTAGTGTGGCACAATGCCGACAGATGAAGGAAAGGCGAAGATCAAATTGATTATACAATTGAAGAAGTCTGCAAGAAGAGTCTGTTTACTACCAGCTTCGGTAGGTACCTACTTTTTCTTTTTTCTCACAGATCCGTAAATGAATCTATTGGGCTGATGAGATTTTCTTGGATATTCAATGACGGAGCAAAGTACCAAACGTATAGTAATGTCAGAATATCATGTCTGTAACTATTACTAGCCACATATAAGTTGGAAATATACTGGGCCTGATTGTAAAGTATCCACCCATTTGATATTAATAAAAAAATAGCATACGAGTTCAAAGGTGCCTTAGCCCACTTCAGAGTGCTCCCCTCGGAAAATCACGCGCTGATATTAGCCCCCCTTTAGTTTCAAATCAGTTTTAAATTCTGAGGCTACCATCCGCAGCCTGATTACCTTCTCTTTAATATTGTTCACTATCAAAAGTGACGGTCAGCCAAATATGGACTATAGAGACCTAAGGGATGCAATATTTTGTCAAAAAAGCCTCCTTTGGACGTTCAGATTGGGCATTGCGAATGCATAAATCATACAAAAAGCAAGCCCACTCGATGGCCCATTACAATCGACTAAGAAACCTCAAAGTGGTCTCTCTGTTCAAGCACACACTGTAAGCTACCGTCTGATTGTTCTCCAAGTTACATCAAGGCTGTTCAAACAGTTGTCAGGATATTGGAAATGATTGCTCCTTTCCCGAACTGTCCTGGAGACTGAACTTCCAATTATTTAGTTAAAGTGTATACGAAGTGTTATATGCGTCACCAATAAGAATAATGATAGATTATAGGTTGATAACTAATGAGAATACATATGAAGAAGATTTATACGCTGGGTACAAGATTGAAAACGGTGTTTTGAGAGTAGGGAGAAATTAGACGGAGAGTAACGGATAAGTTTGCTTTTTTTTATATTGTTTTTTGGAACAAAAATCCAAATCCTGTTATGTATTCTCGTCAGGGGTCCTTTGTCCTTATTAATCGGGTTGTGTTTTTTAATCCGTTCTGAAAAGGCATCAAAAAGATCGCTAGCGAGGGAGAAAACAATTTTATATTTTAGGCCGAATGCAAAAATGTTTCTCAAATGTAAAATCGTGCAGAGTAGAAAAAGAATGCTTGATGTCATTGAATGTCGATCCCAAACACGATTTCATTTGTTGCACAATGAATCAATTTCCCTTAGGCCCTCTTAATGAAAGAAACCAAATCAATATATCAATGAATAGATTAATTGATCAGGAAGTGAAGATGAGGGAAAACAGCTCCAGTGTAGAAAAAGACAGAGAGAAAAAAATGACAACTGAAAGGATAAGACGTGGTACAGAGAAAGTAATGCCAACTTAAAGGAGAGAATAAACGATTGATGCTAGAAAGAGAGAGGGGGGGGGGGGTGATGCAAGAATAAAAAAGAAATGAGATCAAGAAAAAAGAAAAGAAAAAGAAAAATAACAAAACAAAAAGGGGTAAAAAAGGAAATAATGGATGCAGCAAGAATAGACGATTGAATAAGAGGAAAAAATGAAAGTAAGAGAGAAAAGAAGAGATCTAGAAAAAGGAAAGGCAAAAAAGAAGGAATAAGGAGGTGGAAAAAAGCAGAGGGAGGAAATATGAAGGAAAGACTAGGAAAGAGAAACAGAACAGTGCAAGAAAGAAGAAAAAGAAGAAATGATAGAGGAAAAGGTTAAGAGTAAGAGAGAAAGATAAAGGAACAAAAAGGACAAAGGCAATGGAGATGAAAAGAAAAATAGATGAAAAGAAAAATAAAAGAAGGCATATTGAAAAGTGCAAAGAAGGGAGAAAGAAAAGAAGAAGGAAAAGGAAAAGGAGAAAAGAAGGAACAATGGAAGAATAGGAAAACAGAAAAGAAAAGAAAGAAAAATAAGGGAAAGGAAAAAGTGCAAAAGAAAAAAAAAATAAGAGAGAGAGAGAGAAAGAGAGAGAGAGAAAGAGAGAGAGAAAGAGAGAGAGAAAGAGAGAGAGAGAAAGAGAGAGAGAAAGAGAGAGAGAGAGAAAGAGAGAGAGAGAGAAAGAGAGAGAGAAAGAGAGAGAGAGAATAAGCAGAAATGGAATAGAAAAAAAGGAGGAAGGAAGAATAATAAAGAGGAAAATGAAAAGGCGTAAGAAAGAAGATGAAAAAATGGAAGAAAAGAAAAGAAAGAAAAAAAGAACAAGGGATAGGAAAACACCGAGAAAGAAGAATGAGTGAAATGATAAAGAAGTGGGATGCAAAAGAGCAGAAGAAAGAAAGGAGGGAAGAAAGAATACGGGAGACAAGAATGAGAAAAGAAAGAATATGAAAGAGGGAAAGGCCGAGAAAGAAGAACGAAAAAAGAATATGAAGAGGGAAAAGAAATGTGCAAGAAAGATGGAGAAAAGGGAAGGAGCAAGACGGAAACAATAATATACATGAAAACGTGAAGAATTAGAGAGATAAAAATGAATAAGAAAATGGAAAATGGAAAGAGAAAAAGAAAAGAGAAAGAAAAAGAATGTGAAATTGAAACAAAAGAGTGAAAATTGGAAGGATTGAAACAAAATAGGAAAAATTGAAAGAAACCAAAAATAAAGAAAATCAGAAATGAGAGAATAAAATAAGGAAAAAAAGAAAAAAGAATAGAATAGAGAGAAGGAAGAAAGGAGAATAAAAAGAAGGAGAAAGTAAAATGATGAATAAAGAAGGAAAAGAATAAAAAAATTGACATAAAAAATATGAAGAATGTGGAATAAAATACAAAGAACAAAATAAACGAAGAAGAAGAAGAAGAAGAAGAAGAAGAAGAAGAAGAAGAAGAAGAAGAAGAAGAAGAAGAAGAAGAAGAAGAAGAAGATTAAGATTCAGTTATGAGGAAATCTATGATGTGGGACTGTTATCTAACAAAGATCGACAGAACCAGAAAAATAGTCTATTTATCTCGAAACCACGAGATTCGATAAAAAAACGAAGGGAATGCTTCCAACTTAGTGAACCAAAAATATGGGCGAATTTCGCAAGTATCTCAATATTTCCTACCATCACAATTACAATATTTTGAGAATATTCCAGAGGGATATACTGGGCTCAATGTGTCATGATTGACAAAGAATAGGTTTAATTTCATATGGTTACCTAAAAAAGTAATTATTAGAACAAAGAGATCTGTTCATGATTAAGGTTCTTATCTTACAAAGCTTGTCTAATGCAAGCTTTCCACTCACCCCCATACGTACAACCACTCTCTCTCTAAATACTGCAATTTATCAATTCAGATCAGTTCAGCTCTAAATGGTATAATCACATGAGAAAGTTAGCCTTATGCCAAGCATTCGAGCTGAATGGCTTCTGTCGCTTCGTAAAAGTTATTTCTTCATCACATGGAATTTAGTAACAACCACTCAAATACATAATTACTTTTATTCTTTATAGAGGTATTAAGTTGAGCAATTGTTACTATAGTTTTTATAGCAAAATTAGTAATTAATAATACTGGCTGAAACATTCATCCACGTTGCATGAATTAAAAAAATCTACAAAAGCTTTCAGATTTGAAAGAAAAACGATGAAAAGATAACAGATATCTTTTTCTTCTAAGGGCTTGAATATGGGACCAAACCTTCCTCAACTCTAAAAGGTCAAAGGTGAAGGGAAATTTTTTTCTTTCAAGTCTGAAAAATTTTGTGCATTTATTCCTTTTGTATTTCACATTCCTCTCGTTCAGAATCACTATTTTAGGGTCTTCTTCACATATTGAAAAAACCTAAATATTACATATATTTTTTCAATTATCTGAAAAATACCCAAAAGTGTATAAAAATTTCTTGAAATCACTGATTCGAGAAAAAAAGTCGACCTCATTTTTTCCGCTAAGTCCAGTGTTGATCATTAAGTTCCATGCACTAAGAAGCAGCAATAAGCAGACGTTAAATAATTGATCATATACGCAAGAAAGTTTCATATCGTTTGATCAGAATAAAACAAATGATTTTTAATGTCAATTGCAAGAGGAAGTAATTAAAAAGTTATTTCATTTTCTGACATTTTAAGGAGAAGCATCATGAGATTTTTTATCAGTGTTTTTGCATCCAACGTACTTTCTGTTCCCTCAAAACGCCATCAAATATGACAATTATGAGGAAAATAACACTGAGAAAAACAAGAAGAGAGATACGGAACAAAAGAAATAGAATCAGAAGGAAAAAGAGAGAATTTCATTCATACATTCATTTCTGTCATAGGTTCTGGTGGGGTTAGGAGGCAGAGGCCTTTGTTACTAAGCGTTGTATAGAGACATGTATCCCTCTTCGGTTGATTAATGATTAAAGCCGTTTTTTCTACTCATAATAAAGAGTAATGCATAAAATTTCGGCACTTTAGCTCGATTGTTGTGGCCCATACATGTAATAGATACATGGCTAGCCAGGCAGAATCATATAAAAACTGAAGAAACCCATACCGTCAGTTTTGGTTGACAACTCCTAATGAAGCAGTGGGATGAAAAAGAAAGTGGAAAAATAGAAAAAAAATGAAAATAAAAGAGAACAAGCTTAGCTATTCTTGGGTCAAAAGCCTTTGCTTCGTTCAAATTTAAAAGGTAAACTAAACATAATTCATCTCCAATTTTTTTCCGAAACTACGTACCTCATTTCAATTCTTTCATTTGTAGTTCTTGTAAATGCAATTTTCAAACTTGAGCAAAGCAAGTTAATCTAAGTTGGTCTTTAGCTGTGGGAATGAAATCGTCATCAGTGTTGTGCACGTCAGTATCACTGCATGACGTCACTAGTTTTTGGTGTTGTCATTGTCATCCATCATTGTCTTACATACAAAAATAGAGTCGAAATTCAATGGGAGGAGTTTGACAAATGAACGAAAGTGAATGGAGAAGAAATATAAAAAAAGGAAAAAGAGCAAGAAAAATAGTGAAAGAAAGAAGAAAAAATGACAATCAATACAATAGAAAGAGGAAAAGAAAGAAAGGTTTTGAAGAATACAAAAGACGATGAAAGAGAAGGGATGTAGAAAGAGGATGATACTGATTGAATAAGGGAGAAAAGACGGAATGATGGAAAAGAGAGAAGACACGAAAGTATCAGGCAATGATTTAAGAATTTAATTGGAGAAAA
This sequence comes from Thysanoteuthis rhombus, assembly GCA_963457665.1. NCBI lineage: Eukaryota > Metazoa > Mollusca > Cephalopoda > Oegopsida > Thysanoteuthidae > Thysanoteuthis > Thysanoteuthis major. Next base: position 19,658,781 of record OY735221.1, on the reverse strand, counting down.
AACCAACATGTCAGATGCAGATTTCGTAATATTCGTGATAGCTGTCTCAATGTTATGGTTTAACCAAAGAGATTCTGCAAGTAAGCCATAAAGTAGTTGCTATTTAGAGGTACAACAATCTGGTATGATTACAACCACTTGTAGAACTACGAGTCAAGATGTCAGTAGACTGAAAGTGCTTGAAAACGACAAGAATAACCATCGTCTAAATTCGATCCATCGAAACTCGACAGCGGAGACTGATATAATTGTTTAATACATCAAATAAAAATGTACTAAAGAAATACATGTGTGGGTAGCCATGTGAGTATATATATATATATATATATATATATATATATATATATATATTCAATCACTGAGTAACACAGACGCACACACATGAGAAAATATGTGAGTATATATGTGTATGCATGTATGTATACGTATGCAAAAATATAAGTATATGTGTATTCATATAATAAAGTTCTTTCTGTTCGTATGTATGCTACCCTGAAAGTTGATCGAAAAATATCAATGAAATTTGTTCAAAGACCGGGCTTGGGGCTCAAAAGAAGCTTGTAGATAATTATCTAATTAATATTACTTGACTAAATACCCACTTTAAAGAGCAGTTAAAATTAAATGGAAAGATGTTGGAGATTGAATAGAGCTTAATTCAATGTGTTTTTAAAATTGACTTAATACCATTTTTAAAAGTTATAAAAAAGGGGGTTATGGTTGAAAAATGGGGTGCTAGTGTGAAAAAGGATATCTGGCTAATGGGTAAAAGGGTCGGACTGATGTAAAAACGGTGTACTTATGTAAAAAAAAGGCTTGATATGAAAAAGAAAAGTCAATGGGGACAAAATTCAAATGGGCGTTAATGTAAGGAAAAAAGTGTGGGGGATATCCAAGAAATGGAGGGACCTGATTTAAAAAAAAGATGGGTTTGACGTTAGGAATGGACGAAATTAGAAATGGGAACATTATTTTTTTTTGATTGAGTGGACTGACTTCTAGGTGCACAATCTGAATCGTAACGCTTTTATGTTTACAACATTGAACATTCGTCGTTGATCAGTCAGTTGCCTCTGAGCTGCAGTAAAGTAAAATGTTTTCTCTGCTCTCTGTTTGCACGGAGTATTGATCCAATTTTTATGTGCTGAAAGTGTGCCAGGATCTGAAATCCACAGTATGTCTACTACTCTGAACAACCACTAAATAGAATCACTTAATTCTGCGAAGTTTCTCTTCATATTTAGGGGTCAAAATTGAAGAATTTTATCTCATTTCTAGGAGTCAGATTCAAAAGGAACCTTTTTTCTCCTCTTAAGGGTCAAAATTGAAAGGAGGACCTTGTTTCAACCTCAGAAGGGCAAAATAAAACGAATGTTTGTGTCCATGTCTCGGGTTTGAATCGAAGGATAAACTATTGTCAATGCTCACTGGTTAAAATCCAAATTGGAACCCAATGGAAAGGGTCAAAACTGGAGCATTTTAGAAATTTTTTTTTCTGGTCAAAATCGTACTAGAAAATTATTGCAAGTTTGTGATTAAAATTGGGCCGGTCGACCTCAAACAGTGAATATAAATGGAGATTCTTTTTTGGGGGGGATCTAAGGGGAGAAAAATCTTTTTCCCCTCTTTTAGGTGTTGATATCTATGGGGAAGCTTTTTTTGTCACCTTTCTGATTTTTAGGAGTCAAAATCAAAAGCAGAGCTTTATTGTATGGTGCATATGCAGATGTCAAAAAACAAAACAATGTCCTTTTTTTTGTAAAGAAGATGTTTTTCATTATCCGGTAACCTATGTTGTTGGCTTTTCCAAAACTAGTGAAAAGGTGAGAGGGTGAGAGAAATGGATGAATAAAAAGGGAGAGGAGGAGGGTAAGTGAATAAGTGGCGGAGGAAAAGTGAATTGCCCCCTTCATAAAATTTCTGAAGTACTTACTGGTACCATGTTACGAGGCACCATCACGTGTTTAACATTTCAATTAATAGTGGGAAGGAGTTAAGGCACCTAAAGCAAATCCGACATCCACGGAGTCCAACTTGTAATTGCTCTTGGGCATGAACCGCTCGCTCACCATCTGACGTCGAACTTTATTTACATTTGATGACTTCCGGTTTCATTCTCCTTAAGTAATGAGCAGCTCCTTTTGTTATAATCCGAATGTGTACAACAGAATAGACATTAATTTAATGATCTGTCCAAAATCAATCTTTAGGGCATAGGAAAGTCACATGCACGTATATGTACTAACGTGTATACACACATATGCATACACATTCAATATCCCTCACAAGCATCAAAATAGAGGTGGGGATATTTTTCCACTTTCTTGGTTCAAAATCTATGAAGATTTTTCGGGGGGGGGGCAGATTGAGGGGGGAATCTTATTCATTTCACGGATTGAAAGTTGAAGAGAAATGTTTTGTCATTTTTGGCATAGAGATGAAGAGTTATGAAAACAACTTAGAATATTCTAAAATCAACCTTTTTTTGTATGTTAATGTGTGTATGCATATAAATCTGTGAGTGTGTCATGCTCAGTAATGTAATAATGTAATGTTATTTTCTATCAACAACAGGTGATAGTCATCTTGCTCAGGTAAAAGTACTGTGATCATATATCACCAACCACATGGATGGACGATAAAACATTTGTAAAACAGTCATTTATCTTTACTTTTTATACGATTGTATATATTTTGTTTACACGGGAAAAATACTTCCAAAAACAACTCCCATGAGAATTGATAAGTTAGCAGATCATTCAAATTGGCCTATCATACCCAGAAATATGAAAAGTAATCAGTTCTAGGAAGCCATGATGGCGACCATTTCCTATTCTTAAGTGGTCAATCGTGCAGTGTTGAACACAAGAATCTGGAGAATAAACATATCAAATTCCATGTTTCTTTCATAATGTGCATAATTCACCTCAAATAGTGATTTTATCTGCCCAACTACTTGGTTAGGTAACCTATCACTTTCGATATTGATCAACCCCACTACATGTCATCAATTTAATCTAACTACTTTCCCGAAACAATCCAAGGTTAGATCCACTAAATGATATGCCTACCCACACCCAACACCCTTTAAAAACCCATGAACCACGGCTACCAACATCAGATCAGAGACCAACTAGAACAATAACCTTTATTTGTGAAACAATATGATAATTTTTAATGATCCGACCCGGACCCTGCATAGGGATCAAAGAAAAATAGTTGTAATTTGTTCGTCAATAGCGACATAGACGTGTAATTGTGTAAAAGTAACGATATATATATATATATATATATATATATATATATATATATATATATATATATATATATATATATATATATATATATATATATATATATATATGCATATATGCATATGTATATATTCCTTTTCATCAAAATATCTCCCCGTCGTCCCATCTTACCCTGAGATATCAATTCAGTTTTTTTTTTTTTTACTTATTTTATCTTCATCTCAAATCTGCGTTCATTCATCTTTTTACTTTTACAACAATTCCATTGAATCACACTGGATAAAACATCCGCCCTAATCGGTGTTTTAAATTACTGTTCGGAAAGGAAATTGAAAAGTTAATAAATAGAAATCATATACAATCAATTCTAATTTGTTTCTCTTTTATCTTGGTTCAATACCACTCTCACATTAGCCCCCCAACTAATGCTGAAAAAGTGGGGTGCTAATGTAGAAAAGGGATACTTAACAAAAGGGTTGGGCAGATGCAGAAAGGGGTTATTTTAAGAAAGGACCACATGGGAGGGTTGGAACCGTGCAATGATTCAAGATAAAAAGTAGAAATGATTTTTAAAAAGAAGCACAGCTGATGTAAAGATTTGAGGGGTCTGATGTTAGAAATGAATGAAAGAAAGAAATAATGTTAAAAATGCAGATGCAAAGTTAAGGAATAGGGGAATATTTTAAGGAAAAAGTAAACAATTGTTAAAAAGGGGACAATCTTCTAACATTTGAACTAAAAGTGAAGAAGATCGATGGGGATATATTATGAGAGAGCGGAAATAGTAGTATTTTGGTACTTCCACCCGATGAAGTAAAAGTAAACGTTCCCTATAAATTTTGGCCCTTAAAACTGAAAGAAAAATCCATCCCGTGAATTTGGAAGGGTAAGATAAAATTCCAGGAATTTCAGCCTTAAAGGTGGGAAAATTTTTTAGACATCCCAAAGAGTGAAAAATGATTTTTTTCCATGTGATTGACGAAACCGCTCATCCATAAATTTCGTGTTTTGGAAAAATGTACCTTTACCACACGATATCAGAACACCCACTTACAAGAACTCCACTATTCAAGGTATTCATGTACGACCAATAAACATTGTGATATGAGGTATGTTGAAAAAAGTTTTGCTCCTTTCTGAAGAAAAACCGCATTTTTATCTCAGACGATTGAGTTGAGAAAAGAGGATAAAACTATAATTTTGTTATGTCGTCAAAAAGTATTTTTACCATTGATGAATGATCATATTAATAGAGAACCCTGAATCGAAATCCCCATTAATATTTTTTGTGGGTAGGGATGTCCAAAAAGTAATTTGCTAAAAATACTTCCCGAAGATTGGATCTGTACCCATGGAAAATTGTATGGTTTGCTATCAAGTTGTTTTTTTAAGAGGCGAGTACTTACAGACCGACGGACGCACTTTCGGCAAATCATAATGATATTGATTTTAATGAAATTTACATTCAATATAATTTATGTACATTTTTATTCTTACACATAATCTTCGTATAATTATCCTAATCAATTCGATTTTATTTCAATTATTATCCAAGAATACCGCCCTCCTGCCCCATCCAAACAACCCCAACATAGGTTCCCGAAGATACCTTATTTACATTTTAATCAATTCTATTTTTTGGTTTTCTCATATAAGTCTTTCATTCGATCTTATTGATTCTAAAAATTTATATCCTCATCCCCCCATCCTTCACGTGAGTTATCCGAATTTATTCTACTTTTTTTTCAATAATTCATTAATTCAACAATGCTACCCCGGAGCCATCAAGTGAAATCCCCACTTCTCACTGCATCCCCCCCCCTGATATGGTGAAACCAACGTGCACACACTTATCTTAAATCATCTTCCCCGTTCGAAACCCATTAAAAACTAATCGTTATCCAGATACGGCGAGAAAATATCCCATGAAGAAGAAGACGTAGCTATAGACTCTGCAATTGGTCCTCATTTGTTAACTTCCGCTCTGTACATCTTGAAAAGATTTTTTGAAAGATATATATATATATATATATATATATATATATGTATATATATATATATATATATATATATATATATATATATATATATATATATATGCGCAGTGCTCTTCCATAGAATAGAGCACTCTGGTGGATGAGGAGTTTCTGCGTAAAATGAATATATCGCTTAAATTCAGCCTTACTGACCAACCAGTTCCGTAGTCCAGAGGTAAGATATCGGCCTTCGGGTCCAATTTGAGGGTTCAATTCTGCTTCGCGGTACTGGATGGTCATTGGCAAAAACATGCTAGATCGGATTATAATGAGCATATTTCGTCTATATAAACCAAGTGAATAATTTACATCAGTATAAGACACATGCATATATGTATATATATAGCCGAAACTCACGGGACTATAATAGCATAAGTCATAAATCAGTTTTTAATAAATTGCTAGATCGTATGTGACTCCACACAGCCGACATTAGGGATATGAGTGATGTTGTAGACTATTTGTTATGAATGTCACAAAACTCTGATAACTTTTTGTTAGATCCAAAATGATGAATAACTTATTGTATACCGGATTGTGATATTGAAATGAATCCAATGTTAAAACTAGGTCGGTTTGGATTAGCAGTTCCCTCTTTGTGGCAACAAATACGTTGCATTCGTGATGACTAAATAGAAGATGTGATAACACAACATTTTTACGGATCTAAAATTATTAACAGAGAATGTTCTGATAATCACTATATAACATATAATCGAAAAAAGTATAAAATGCTACTATTTAAGAGACCAAAATATTAAGGAAGTAGATAACCTATCACAACAGCTATCTATATGCATTTACAGAAGAATACAAGAAAAAAATATTTTCCAGCAGGGGGAGAATTGAAAAATATCAATTGTTCAAAATGTCGCTATGAATAGAAAAATCTGCTGAATGATTGTTATTGTAGCCTTTTATGAAAACAAGAACAATTGCAAGGAACAGAGTCTCGATCAGCTTTATATTATAAACATTGGTGTACTAATCAGGCCATAGATAATTGCAGAATGTGAATGATCATATAACAATGTCTGTGTGTAACTTAGTGAAGGGAGTCAGATAAGTAAACCGACAAATATATAATGTTTATATGATTGCATTTAATATAGAAGGAAAAGCAGACACAGAGAAAGTATCTCGTAATTATAAAATTATAGATGAACCCATGAAAAATCTGTTCCATTCTTTTAATGTACTTCTCAACTGGGTAAAATAACGAAAGAAAAAAATACCCGAAAATATAACATATATAAATATCCTTACAAAAAAACATTTTGTAAATGATTTTTATTTGTTCTCATGCTGCTGTAGTATTCATAATAGATTCTTATTGATGATGTGTGTTGCAGTATTGAGATGTTTTTGTAAACAATCATTCCTGGTAAATTCAGAATGCTACGATTCATTTTCATCGAAATTTTGCTATTGTGTTTGTTTATAATTGCAGCTCTAATACTCTGGCAGTTGTTACAAAAAAATCAGATGAAAATAAATATCAATAGTAGAAAAAAAGCAAATATCAAAAAAATCCTAAATTGCTTCTATAAACAATTTTCGCTTTCGGCCATTCTTGGCCATTCTTGGTGGGTTTTGGTCAAAAAACATTTTTAGCATCAACTATTGGGCGATCCTGGTTTTGACTGTAATCCTTTTTCCCTCCTTGGATTTGATCTTTAGGTGCTGACAACTTTTTTGCGTATCGTTTTTATACTGATATAGCAAAAGTTATCAGAAACTATTATTTTCAGCTGGGTTTCGAACCCTAATACTCAAAATCTAAACTCTACTCTGAGAACCCAAACTCTGATCATATAGTTGTTGGAAAATTGCATTAGTTTTTCTAGTCACTTTTTTAATCTCCAGAAGTTGAAGATCTCAGTAAATGTTTGTTTTCGATTGACTCATTCCTACATCAGAATTGTATGTGTTGGCTCATTGTTTTCATCTATTTAGTCACTTACTTGATTTTCCAAAAGCTAAAGATATCATTTCAGCTGTAGTTCAGGTTTTTGGTTGTCGACACATTGTTTTCCTTTTCTAGTCACCCTAATTGAATCTCGAAAGGCCACAGATCTCATTCCACATTTGCTCTAGAGTAACTTACCCATGATTCTGGTTTTCAGTCGTCCATTTTTTGTTTTTCAAGTCAAGATGAATATTCAAAGACTGCATATCTCATTCCATACCATTTCTCGAGTGACACACTTTTTTTTAGTTCTCACCAAAGTAGAATCTCTATTGTTTGAGGATTTTAAAAATGTTTTATAGACATATTTGAGATCCATTGTTTCAGCATTTCTCATTTATTTTCCGAAATTGATACCAGTCTTCTTAGTATCGTTCTATTTCCTTTTTAACTGTCGCTTCTACCAGCTCGTAAGTTTGTCTCTAACTCCCAAATCCTGATCAAAGTGCCAACATCAATTGATAATGAACGGATGAAATCAGCAGAAAATAATTGTTAGAACAGAACGGAAATACTAAATGATAAATCACTGATAGTGTGGACATGGTAATAGATTTGTTATACACACGTCATAAAAACTCTCAAGACTTCATATCTGATCACACATTAATATACTTGATTTATTAAAAAAATACAAATCATCTGATAGCTTTAGGCTCGGTAGTGCTTATATAACTCTGACATAAAAAACTCAAACATTTTGAAAGGGTATTTTCTTGTACAGTAGTGAGTATTTATTGTAAAATATCAATAGAGATCCAACAGGTGAACTATCTCGATAGATAGAGAGCCCCTACACAGGACTTCACCGATATTTTGAAATAACTCCCCCAACACAGATACCCTTCAGCCTTCACTTTTTGCTTCTTGTTGGGGAAAAGTTCCCTCCACTTATAACCCTTATGTGTTCGAGGGAATGGTGATTTCTCCCTATTTTCTCCCTAATTTACTTGCAATGTGTATTTATGAAGTTTGAATGGAGGATCCCTGTGAGGTGTTTCCTACTTTATTTTATAAATGATAGTGTTGAATACATGAATAAATATAATGTTCTTCCATAGGAATAGAGCACTCTTGTGGATAGGGGATTTAAACAAAAATATAAATATATTGCTTGAATTCAGCATTACTGACCGTCCAGTTCCGTGGCTCAGCGTTAGGATACTACTAGGAGTCTCCGGGTCTGAAGAGGAGTTTTCAATCCTGCCTCTCGGTACTGGATGGGATAACAGATTATCTATAGCCACATTGAAGAGTTGTAATACGTGGATGACATAACAACTATGATATATGTCTATATTGATCGATATATATATATATATATATTGATGTGTATGTACGTTGATATATGTTCTGACATTTTGATTTATCGATACATAAACATATTGATATATGGATATGTATATATATATATATGAATTCATATATATATATATATATATATATATATATATATATAAATATATATATATATTCATATATATATATCGATAAAAATATGATATATTTCATATCTATATCTGTTATAGAGAAATATCAATGCACCCACACACACATATATATCAATGTATATATATGATATAAATCAATATCAATATCAATTTATAAATATATTAGTATATTCAAATGGTCTGCAAGAAGACAAACAGTCTTTCAAATGAAATGTTTCTCTTGTCCCTTTTGACAATGGTTTTTACTTTATCTTTTCATGATGAAGAATCGATTAATTCTTTTTTATTGCCTGGTGTGAAAATACAATATGAAAACGTGCATTTCCCGTAAGTTTATGCCAAATTTCCATGTGATATTATAAATACAGATATTTTTTTTTGTCCCGAATTTTTTCCATTGATCTTACATTGCAAATAAAGTTGAGAACGGGACACTTTTTAAAGTCATACTTAAAAGTGAAAGTCATGGATTGATTAAAAATTTTTTTCCTCCATAGAAAATCTTGCAAATAACATATTTGTCTGTCTTATGTACATGGCAATTTTTTCTACCAGCGTGAGCATAGAAAGTCTATTGCTTGAATTGATAACTTCGTGACTAAAGCAAAAGATGTTGTCTGCCTTTTTCGAAAACTCAACTTTCGACACGTTCTAACTTTCAAGCGAATAACAGACATGACTGAATTTTCTTCAAAAGTTCAAAGTTTAGTTTACATGTAAGTTTTACTAATGGATGATTGTATGTCAATATTACTAAAGAATGATTGCAAAAATCATCGGACAACTGTAGCCACTGAATATGGTGAAGGTTTCTATCCCTTTTTATATGTATGCGCTTGTGTCTTTCAACGCTCGTGGTTATGGTGTTTTGTCCACTGACTTGAGAATTGACATCGGCGGTATTCGGGAACCACCCTAAAATGTTTTCTTTTTATGTTTAGGAAAAAAAGTGCGTTTTTGAGTCGATTTTAAAATTGCTTTTGTTTCTCGAGGATGAACCTTTTAGCATTTGAAAAATGAACAAGATTTCATGTCACGCGCATGTACATCAGATTGAGGTATAAAAAGCTTTGGATAATCAGATATATGCCTTCTTGGCACAACCGATTGATTAAGCTTTTGCACAAAGCGGCGATTTCAATTTTATAATAACTTTTGATAACTGAGCACAGCTTTTTTTTACACAAAATCATGGAATTTGATCGGAAAGCGCTCGATAACAAAGTTAGACAGTTCTAAACTCTCGAAGAAAATAATCTTTCCGTCACATTTTTCTCCAGTCGTTTCTCTTACGAATGGCACTTACATTTGATACAATATAATACAAATTTCAGCAAGTTCTTTGTGTTCTTTCGTCAAATAGCGCTTCTCTGTTTTGAGATAGCTTCTACTCAAAATAAAACATTACTATTTTAAAGGTTATTTTTTAAAATTAACTATTGTTTCTTTTTAGCTTTACTCATTTTCATTACATACATTATGCGAGGGCCGATTCCATCATTTACATAACTGTAATGGTATAATCAGCCATTTTTAGTCCGTTTTATGTGTTGATATAGGTGGTTAGTGAAATTCTGTTACTGGTAAACAATCATGCAGTTTTTTATTACATCTTTTCTTTATCATAGTTACTTCTTCTCTTAACGGCCACCGTTTCATTACATTGTGAGTCTTTATATCTCAACTTCTTGGTTCTAAAAAGACGATACCGAAACCCATCTCGTATTTAAACAAATTCAATGATCATCGATACTGCAGTGATTCGTGTGATAGAAAATTTCCAGTCAGTGCTTTCTTTCCCCCCATTCATTCTTCTCATGTTTTCATTGTTATATTTCGATAATTTTTCCTGGAGAGATGCGTACTTCCAGAGCATACTTCTGTTAAACGATCAACTTTAGGATTACAATTATTTTGTTGATTTAATCACCCCCCCCCCCGACAAAAAAAAAAAGGTGAGCAAATCATATCTGCTCAAATTATTTCTCCTCAAATTTGGCACATTCTGAAAGATGAACCCAATGTTATGGATGGCAAGCAAAAAAAAAAATCTGTTTACCAAAATAGTGCATGTCTATCTCAATAGGAGGAATTCACTTGCTCAAACTGGATATATATATATATATATATATATATATATATATATATATATATATATATATATATATATACTAACGAGGATACCCGACGTTGTCTGGGAGAAAATGATCCATATAAATAGATGTTTTTTCAATGATAATATCGTTTTAGAAACTGAGATATGAGAATAATTGTAAATTGGTAAATTAGAAGAATCTCATCATCCAGACTACTCTAACTTTGCTTGATTGATTGTAAAATTTAAAATTTTCACCAACAAATAAAATTTAGAAGGAAAAACTTCAATATCAAGGAGAATCATTGAAAGGAGTTTATATTTTAAAATATTAATCGAGTAGAGTATGTTGTCGAATTTTGTAGATTTAAGGGGACAAAATCGACCAGAGAAAATTATGTTTTGTTTATTTTGTGGATATTAAAGAAGTGAGTAGAAGAATGGACACGTTAATCTCTTCCATGATCAGTTGTATAGACAAAACTATTTCCTCGAAAACATTCCATACAAAGAAGAAAACGAGGCGATGTTGCCCATGTTCTTGAATCTTGTTTTCTTGGTGAATCTTGAAAAATACCTTCACAACAAAGAATATTATGGTGAGCACATTTCTCAAAGTATTGAATTTTCCCAACATGCCTAGCAATATCGATCAAGGAATAAATGTTCTAAAGACTTTCGACGTTGGGACCATATGAAACCCTATCTATTGAAGCCACGTTACTTGGGAAATGACATTGCCATTGTTTTATTTCTAGTCCATTAATCAGTTCTGACGTTCAAAACGAAATTTGATAATACGTATCGGTGATCCGACGCCTTATCAATCAGGAGCAAGAGTAAAACAAGCCGAGATAAACACAAAAAAGGCTTCTCACAATTCTTGGTCATGTGACAAAAAGCTCTGGAGAGATCGTCATGTAATTTGCAGAAGGCTACTGATCCTCGAAATGTGTGTGTGTGTGCGCATGTGCGCTTATGCACCTGTGAGAACGTGTGTATATGTGCTTGTGTACATGATTTGGCTGTTAGCGCTGTGATTTTCAATGCAAGTAATTTCCGTCGAAAAAGCCAAAGAGGTAATGGTGCTTACTCGGCTTAGTATCTTGCAGCTCAATGGTGCCAAAAGGAAAAATTAATTCTCATCGCTAATATCAGTGAATGATCTAGAAACAGCATTACACGCACAACTTCTTTCCTTCTCAGCGATGAACAAATTGTCCCTTCTTCCTATTTATCGTAATTTCATCCTTTTTTTCCTTCCTTATTTTCAATCTATATTCTCTCCTGTACTTCCCTTCCTTGTTGTTTTCCTTCTTTTATTCTTTTTCTATTTTTCTTTTTGTTCTTCCTTTCATTTCGCCCTGCTTCTGCTCTTCATCTTATCTTCCATTTTTTCTCAACCAACATCTTTTCATTTCTCTTTTCCTGTAATGCATTCCTTCCCCATTTTCAACCCGAACCAATTCCTTACCAAACATGGAACAAGGTCAAAGAAACATTCCATTTTTTTAATGTTTGATCTGATCCCATAAGCATGTTTGTTTATTCACTCCAAAGCTTCTACGGAAATAATTTCCCACATCGTTCACCTTTGACCTTTCAGAATATCCTTTCTTCCGGAAAGTCACTTGAAAAAAGTGGACCCTATAGGAAATAAATTATTACATGTTGATTTAAAAAAGCAGTTATTTTGTATCATATTTTCATTTTCGATTTCTGATAGCGTAGTTTTGCTGTCCATGGGGGATATAAACGATTTGATTCAATAAGGAAGGAATAAGAAATTGAATCCTGTGTGGAAATTGCAGCCAATCTTGCGAGTTCCTAAATTATATGCAGAAACTCACGACCCAAACGGATCAATCTTAGATATATTTATATATATATAAATATATATATATATATTTTTTCAACCAGATGTTTTAGTGCTAGGAAATTTCTTCTTGGGATGGTGCTCTCTTTTTTTTTAGGGGTTGGCTGTGATAATTATCCGGATGTAGCCCCTTAGTAAAATCTGTATCCAATTGCCTGTAGTTTTTTGGAGATTAAGTCAGTTATGTTGTTTTCATAACCAGAAAGGAGAGTAGAAAAAGAAAGGGAGTTGTTAGTGTACATTTGATAATACTAGCTTTTTTGAAGAGCTCCAATTCTTGCTGTTTTAGTTCAGCAACCTTATTCTGCAGATATTTCTGTGTGAATATAAGGAATATTTGATGTGATGTCTTTGAAATCCTCTGTACCCTTCTCGGGATAACTTATTCTTTGAAGCAGTGCCGTATAAAGTTTTTTCGGTTTTCCTTGGACCACGCTGATGCTAGTAGTTTCATACCCATGGGATAATAAAAATAATTTGAGGCGTAATACTTTCATTTGAATTCTTTCTCATCACCTTCCAATTATCATGCTTCAACGATTAGCTTGTCTCAAAAACTGGATACTTTTCACGGAAATTATGAGTTCAGTCCATTGCCTATCACCTCTCTTGATGGTAAACACGTTTCGTAAAGCCAACAGACCCTAACTAGCATATGCAATCGATGAGTTTTCCAATAAGACTCCCATGGATTTTATCAACTAAAAATGAAGGATTTGACCGTGACTCCTTAGTCCATCGCTTGATCGGAAAAACTGGAAATCTTTATGGTACCATTGCACGCCGACTTTACAACATACGCCATTATGGCAAATCGATTGTAGATTTCGAATGTTATAGTAAAGGTCCTTCCACTAAAGACAGTATGCATCAGTAACGCGAGCAGAATATCAACCGAATCATTAACTCTGATGCAAAAACTGGCTTTGTGGGAAGAAAGAAGGATTTTCTTTCTGAACTTCGTGACAAACGAAGTCTTATCGATCAAAGTCTGTTATCAAAGTATTAGGGAATGTACATGTGGATTTAGTCAAGGCTGTGTAACAATATCATGATAGTGATAGGGAGGATATGAATTTCCTTGACCTTCTTCCATACTATGCTAGAGCGAACTATGATGGTATTTTACTTCTATTAAAACAAGTCCACGGTTTCATGCACAGCATCAGCAAGATGTGACACATCCTGTGTAGTAATTTGTGTTCTCAGTTGCTGCTTATTCATGCTTTAATTGGGTGTGATACAACTCGATGCATTTATGGTGCTGGCGTTTTAGAAACTTGAGAATGGTGACGGCCATCACAGGCTGTGTGTCATTGCTTTTACTCCTTAATCAAGAAAGGAATGTCATATTGGACAAGGGCAAAGCAATGGCATTTTCAGCGGTGCCAGGATTATCAATTTATTTACCTCTTTGCACTACAAGCTACAAGCCAATAGCTTCTACCAGATAATTTGTTACCCCAGAATGTCTCTTCATATTGAGCTTCGATTAAAAATCCTTACCTTTAGAGAATCGCCGGATCATGGAGTTGATTGAAATAAAGGGTTACAAGAATCAAATAGGTTGGGGATGGGAGCTAAGGAACAATTGGTTTGTGTCACTTGTGACCAAGAAAAACCGCTATCCCGGAACGCCTGCTGCCCCGGAAAGCCTACAGCAGATAGCTATATTTGTACGACTGCCTAAAGATACCATGCTGTATTTGCTTGTGATGCTGACTACCATGCATGCCTGCAGACCATGTCAAGTTGAAAATCATAAAAATCCGCATAATCGACTTGTAAAGATTTGTAACTCGTGGGGATCAAATGTATTTTTCAGAAATGAATATTCTTCGATTTGCAATCACTTTACTATAATTCAAATATGCTAATTGCATTACTTGTGGATGATTAATACAGGAGTAATGAACCTACCTGCCGACATCTTAAAGATCATACCTTTCCAGTGGTCAGACTGTGGTAGATACGTTATCAAGGTCACCTGATACTATGAAAACCATCAAAATAACTTTTGTTACAATTTTGGAGGTCGAGCCATCTTTTCAGCCGAATAGATAATATCAAAACCAATTGAGGTAGACTGTTAGCAACGAAACAATTCGTTTAAGGTCCAGAAAAATACAATTCATCATTTTAGGAAGAGGAGAATAATTTGTTCTTAGATGTTTTCAGGATTGTGCTCTCTCCAAAGAATTCAAATGAGATTGAAATTTGGACTATTTGTGGGCCAGTTTCAAACAGTTTGTATCTTACTATTCAAGTATTCCTGAGTGGCGTTTGATTTGTGCTTTAAATTCTTATTTTACTGGAGTCCCTATGACTTTCAGGCCAAACATAGTTTTCTTACATTAGGTAACAGGCTTTACTCTATGCTTCATTTGTAATCCTTTGATTTCACAATTTCTTTGATACAGTCAAGGCTCCTAATACTCGGAACAGAAGTGGTATATATTTTTTCCGATGACAAACGTTCGTGCGTACTGAGTACCCGTGACCTCATGAAATTCTAAGTGTAGTAAATCCTAGGCTATCCTGTCAGACCTTTCATTCTAATTTGCGTAATTGAACAAAAATATTTTACTCACATTAAAGAGGAAGAGTATTACATCAAATGTCCAAATATGTAAGAATGTTACTATTATAATTCGAACTATCCTCATTTTGATTGTTTTTCATACAACGTTTCAGCCGTTGTACTCTAAAACAACCCAGATGAGGATAGTCCGAATAGTAATAGAAATAATAATAATACCTCATCTCAAAAATTCAGAGAAACACTAATGTCAGATTGTATTGAATTATCAACTATAAAAGAGAATATGATTCTTTTGAAAAAAAAAATAATATCCATTTTTTTATATCGTATAATAATTGCTAATCCTCCCCAAAAAGCAAACTAACTTGCTGTTCATCGCGCTAGACTAGTATCACTTCTTGAAAATCTGAATTTGGAAAATCAATGTTTTTTCAATGAAAACCCAATAGGTTCTGCGCGGGTTTGAAAAAAAATTCCAGTAAACTTCACGATGTGAGCACCGTCGTAGGAAAATAATTGCAGCCATACTGCCCAGTACAGAAAACGGGAGGCTAGGGTTTTACTTATTTATTCGAAAAAAAAAAAACACTTACTAGTTAACAGAAACAGTTACTTAAGACATTATTTTCAATAAGTATAATGATAACATATCATTATAATCAGTATAATTATTAACGACTACTTTATTCCATGTAACTATCCTTCAGTTTGTGCATTTATTAGCGTTTTGAATAAACGTATATAAGCGTAAAAACCACACAGCTTAGAAATAATTTTGTTTACAAATCTTCTTTATTTCTATATATAGTGAACATCAAAAAGTCTAATCACTTTCTTCGAGTATAAAATGTAAAAGGTGGAAAGCGTTAAGAGAAGAGAGAGTCGGGGTCACACTACGTTTAACCAATGTAATGTAAGAAAGCAATTGTGATATATGGAGACATTTTTATTTTGATGGAAGTTATATGAAACACAAACTGAAAAACACTTGGAAACAAACAAAATTGTTGTGAGTATCGATTTATGGAGTTTTAAGAATATCCTTACAGCTTTACATTATCCTTTTTATTAATCAAATGGAAACAAATCATTCTATGATGTCACCATCTACTGTCAACATGTGCTAACAACGTCACAAGTTTGGGCAAAGAGTTTTTTTTCGTTATTGTTTACTGTGGCGTATATGAAAAAAGACACCGATTCTATAGACTATTATGCAGATCTCCCGTTATTATACAGTGAATGTATCATTTTTCCTCGACAATGTAAACAGAATTAACGATCATAGTAAAATGGGCTGCTGCAGAAATCGAACCCATAGTGTTTCCAGCGGCTGTTTAGCTCAATGATAGTAGCAACTCTACGTTGAAGCAGCTACCCCTTGTAATGATGGGAGATGTTTTCAAATAAGACTTTCAATGTAACGTAATTTATAATCGTTTCGTAATTACATTTTATCAATATATGTATACCATAAGCTTATATTAATCAAATAAACATTTCTTAATGATATAACGTAATCTATAATTATCTTGTCGGATCAAATATCCTTTTCTCATCAAAATAAATTGTTGTGTTAAAAGAAAAAAGTAGAGCACATATAAACCATGAGCAAGACAGAGGTTTGAGTTAAGACAGCTGTTTAACTCAATGGTAAGAACAATGCTACGTTGAAGCAATTACCACATTGGTGACAGGTTCAATTCTTTAGCAGCCTCATTTTCTTCAATTGTTCATTCTTTTAATGATAGTACATTCAATGTGTTATAATGAGTGATCATTTCAAAAAAGAGTTTCTATGTAATATAATGCAATCATAATCATAAATGTATTATATATATATATATATATATATATATATATATATATATATATATATATATATATATATATATATATATATATATATATATATATATATATATATATATATATATATATATATATATATATATATATATATATATATATATATATATATATATATATATATATATATATATATATATATATATATATATATATATATATATATATATATATATATATATATATATATATATATATATATATATATATATATGAGGTTTTTGATTCTACAGCAGACTATGAAAAGAATCCTAAACAAAGGTATAGCCCAACAAAATTTACCATAGATACTTAAAAAAACATAGGAGAAGAAAAATAATGGTTTTAGACGGTAGAGTTTTGGTGTTTTTCAAGTTTCAACTATGGCGTGAAGGTTTTCCTTCCTAAAGGGTAAAAAATAAAGGACTCTTCTTAGGTATTGAAAAGAGAACTGGATATTTTTCTCTTTTAAAGGACAGAATAAGCAGGTAAAGCTCTTGATTCATCAAAGAATGAAGAGAAACATTTCTCCGTTTTTAGGCGTTAGTATTGTCCATAAAAATAAACTGAAGAAAAGTGTAATTCCAAACCCCAAATAGTCTGTAGTCATCCCTTAACGTAGATAAGTTAGCTTTCGATTCCTGTTGGTTGGAATCAACTTGCCTCAAGATTCATCAATGAGTTTTTTTTACAAACTACACTTGTTTGAAAAGTTGACTACCACATATGTCTAACTGAAACAAAAAAAAATCTCAGATTTATTTCAGATTAATGCTGAAGTTAAGAAATAAATCGTCCTCTATGTACATGTTTTCTTTCACAAGTATTTCTTTCTGAATTGCAAGTATCATTCATTCACTGGCAGAGAGACTTCATGAGCATTAATGGTTATAAAATCAAACTGAAGAAAAAACGTAATTTCAAACTTAGGACGGTCCGTGGCCACACCTCCTAACGTAGACAAGTTAACAGTGGGACCGAGATAACATGCACACGCATGAATGCCTATAAAGCAAGAACTACTTTACATTCCAGTTGGTCGGAATCAACCAGCCTGAACATTCAATAAGTAAGTTTGTCTCACCAACTACTATCATCTGTAAAATTGCTTCCTATAACTTGCTGATGCTGATGTTTTATTTAACTACTTTTCTTCTGAATGTTTCATTAAAAATCAAATCGTTTCATATTTCAATTATAATCTCAGGACACTTTATAATTTAAACTTAATGGATATAAGGGGGAGTTATGAACAATGTATTATCACCCACCTAAGTACTCGTAGATTAGATACGGGATAGATCTGTAGTTGATGAGTGAATCAGTATACCAACCACTCATGTAAATGAATTCAAGGAAGCAAAGAACATGACACTTGCAGAGAAGGGATGTCGAAATACGACACAAAGATAAAAATCACTATATCGAGGCACTGCTCTGAGCCGCTGCAACGTTCGGGACAAACTTACGAACTTTTTCTGGGTTTCCAAATGAAAGTAGCTGCGCAACTGGTTCTCGGACTATTTGATACTTTTGGCATTCACTGTACATTGTAGTTCCCGATTAATACCTATATATGTTGCATACATATTTTACAATTGGAAACTCTAACTTAGAATTTGAAGAGCCACATTTCTGAATAGCGAATAAAAAAGGCTATCCACCATAAGAGATACATGATAATCAAGACTTTTGGGAAATCATTGCAACTGATTAAAAATGCAAACTCATGAAATCAATGCAGCCAGACTTCCTAATAAATAAAACATTCAATCACACGGAATCTTTTCTTTCCCATTTTTTACATTTTTTAGAAAATTGATAAAAGTTGGAAGATCCTTCTTTGCTTTTCGAAGCACTTCGATAATGATGCATAAAACCGATGCCTTCATATTCAACATGTGTTTTTTTTTATTGTCCTGCTCTGCTCAACATTTGTTTGTGTGATTTCTTACTTTTCAAATGAATAGGAATACCTATCTAAACCCTCTTCTGCCTGCATAGGACTTTTATGAATACACCAGACGATACGTTTTTGTCTGAGAAAAAATGAAATGAATGGAAATAGCGTTACGCATCCATGTCTGCATCATTTTCCAGATATACCATTGTTCCCCAAGTTTATGATTAGCAACACCTATCCAGGATATAATGTGTATGCGTTGTTTAGAAAATCATCACTTGATCTATGAACACAATGAATAATTATATGTATGTGTATTACATTCCAAATGTATGTTTTAATCTATAGTGAATGGAAAAACAAATGCAAAAAATACAAATAAAACAAAAAAATGTTCTAGGGAACAATCAAATCAAAGAGCAATGTAGGCTCCAAATTCATCATCATCATCATCATCATCATCATCATCATCATCATCATCATCATCATCATCATCATCATCGTGATGTCCGTTGTTGGACATAGACTTTCCACTGGATTCGTCACACTTATCTATCGTGCGCGTCGTGGAGCCAGTACTTTATGAATTTGTTCTGCTCGTCTCTCCATCGAATACTCTGCTGGGTGCGATTTCGCTCGTGATCTCTAGGGATTCACGTCGTGAGTCGCGATGTCCATCAGTCGTCTGTTATCCTTGGAACACGGCCAGCCAATTGTTTGTGGCAGACTGGGGAAGACAACTTATTTCGCAGAAGCAAACTGCAGAGCAAAGACAGCCTATGAGTGAGTTGGGGAAAAACAGTCCACTACATCAACTTAGGACAACGAATCTCAATGGAATTCTCAAAAGAAGTTAAATTTCACATGAACTTCAACAAAACAAAAGTTTGTACAACAAACATGTCGGAAATAAACACACAACGATAAAAATCAATAAGAAAGAGAAAGTAGACTACTACATCTACCTAGGATGACGAATCTCCATGGAATTCTAAGAAGGGGAAGAAATTAAGAGAAGAATCACTTGGATGCTAAGCCTTTGGCAGAGCTAACCCAAACTTCAAGAACAAGAAAAATCACATCAGTCCTAAATAGTAAATATGACCCACTTGACGAGGTGGAATTGCTGGAAACAAACCCTCGTATATGCCCTGTTAAGATTCACTGATGGATGAAAATTGACACTCTCTGTCTGTGACTCGACAATGACCGGCAGCACATATTTTATAGAAAACTCGCTGTCCCTCCTACGTATTACGGTTTAGGGGAGCCTTCAAACGGTTGGATTATCCATTTAAGAACGCTCTGATAGAGATCAAGGGTTTAAAGACAATGAAAGAGCAGTACATCCCCATTTTATTCATTAATGTCCGATCCATATCTGAGCCCTTCACTCGGGTGCCACTTAGGCGTTCTTTCCAGGGGCGCCTTTCGGCCTACCAATTATCCAAACCTCTATTCCCCCAAAATGGGGAGAACGTACCAGCCTGAAACCTAAAAAGTAATGGACTGCACATAAGTAATTACTATTAATACCCCCAATTTATTGCACTCATTGTTATAGGATTTCAGAATTTTAGGTCACATAACTTTTACGTTTCATTGCTTCGAACAAGAAACGTTTTTTCGTTACACACACCATCCTCACCCATGCCATATACGCATACATATACACACACACCATATACATGCGTGCCATATAAGCACACATACACATACACCATAGACACACGTGCCATGTATGCACACATACACCATATACCAATGCGCCATATACACACGCATATACACATGTACCATAAATGTACGTGCCATACACGCATACATATACACACACACCATATATACACATATCATTTACGCAAACACATACACCATATACAAATGTGCCATATACGCACTCATATACACATATACCATATACAAAGATACCATATATGCACTCATACACAATATACATATCATGAACAAGCATATGCATATATACATCATGTACACATGTGCCACTTATGCACGCATGCACATACACGAACTGCACACCGACACACACTACGGACACATACAATATACACGTATACACCAAACACACAAGCATGTATGCACACACAGGTTGGACGTGTCTGAATTAAATTACTTGGCATGTATGTATGTATCTGGGTTGGCATGTACGTGTTAGTGTGTATCTTGAATATGTGTGGATGTGCGTATGTGGCATATGTTTGTGTGTTTATATGCATACTTATACTATGTATGTGGCATGTGTTTGCATTTACTGCTTGTCTATATTCATGTATGTGCACATACGGCATATATATATATATATATATATATATATATATATATATATATATATATATATATATATGTGGGTGCATATGTGTCTTGTGTTGGAAAGTATGCATATGAATAAGCAGAATGTTAGTATACGGTAAATATGTATGCGTGTATACATATAATTTATGTATAGGATGTGTGTATGTGGAATGGGATGTGTGTATCTAGTATATGTGTCTGTACATATAACATGTGTATAGCATGTTTATAGATAGTGTGTATGAGTGTGCGTAGGAGTCATGTTTATCAATACAACAGCCACACAGTAGACAAACTGATCAAATTGCCTTCCACCGTGATTCATTCTGATTGGTTGCCAAGTTACAGCTATTCTAGTGATTTGAAAGATGGTCGGATACTTTTAGTCAGACTTTTACCAGCAATCACATTTGCAAAGCACATGTGGAAGCATTTAAAGAAGGTGGCATGACCAATGGCGATGATAGCTATTGTAAACTAAAACGGATTCAAAGAATCGATAATGTTGAACCAAGATTAAGTAAAGGTACCACTCATGTAGGCCCCTCCCTCGGAAAAAAACAAAACAAAACATTACCAATGGTTTGCACGTCATTGAATTGATCTTAGCTTTGCAATATCATTTGACTTACGGAAACAACGAGTAAAAATTAGCTTTTCAAAACTTCCACTGCTTTATCCAAACACTCCGAAAGAGAATACCTGAGCCAACGTCGTACAGTATTCAAACACTGAATGATAACAAAATATGAATAAACAAGCGAAATCAGTTTCAATGGAAAAATATCGTGTTATATCACCTAAAATTTGAACGCAGCATTTTATTTCGTGTTTTTTCAACCCCCCCCCTCATAATTAGGGAAAAAAAGTCTGTCGATTGAAAGGGACCCGACCCAAAATGGAACACTTCTTTTGTCGCCAATGGTCATCCTCCCAAAAACTTTCATTGGAATTCATTGAAAATCATTAGGAGGTATTAGATGCAGAGAACAGACGAACTAACAGAATAGAGACATAAACTTATTCTGGCTTCGTTGGCAAAGGTAAGAAATCCAACGTAGAAGCGACATTTTTTCACAGAGTTTGAAATAGATTTTTTAAACATTTTCTACTTTATTTAATAAAATTCACTTTTTTGTCAATCATCGGCTTTTCTTTGAAAAGAAGGGAAAGAAGAAAGGGAAAAAATAAAAAAGAGGAATGATAAACTCAGGCAAAAAAGTAAAGAATAGAAAAATAAAGAAGGAAAGTTAAAAATGAGGATAATAGAGACGAGGATGAAAAAGAAAATAAAAGAAGATGTAAAGACATAAAAAGGAGAGAAAAAATAAGAACAATTTGCAATTCGATGAAAAAATAGAAGGCGTAAGAGAAGGAAAAGAAAGAAGAAATGGAGGAGTCTTTCGTTCAAAACAATTCACTCTAAACAAATTTCTGATTCGTTATTTGCGATTCTGTTTGTTTTTCAGAAATTTCTGCTGTCGATTTCGGAAATGCTAATGACATATGGTACTTTGAGCTTTTGAAAAAATGGCGTATCAAAGCTTATTCTCTCAACTAATTCAAGACAACCCTACACTCAATATGTTTTCCTTTCCCTCTGCGACATCATTATATGCATTCATAGGAAAAGCAGATATCTCAGACGTTGCTTCTAAAGGTTACTAATTATTCTCCATAGAGACATTAACATAGATGAAGATGTGTATTAATTTCGAACGATTGAAAGTTGTCCAAATTTCAATTAGTGTAGCAATGTAATTGAATATTAATGACCAGGCAATCAGTTAGCTTGATGAATACATTGAAATACGAATAAGTTAATTTAAGCTCGTATAGAAACTTTCCCAAAAGAAGATATCATTATCATTTCTGCTTTGCAATAAATTTGAAGTGTACAATTATTCCATTAACTTCAGATAAAATTAATGCCATTACAATTCCGTGGCTTACTAGCAAAAAATTACCGTTGGACTTTTATCTTGCTATGGATTAAGTTGATAACTTGAAATGGATCATCTAGCAATAGACAAAGGCCTTTATCTTGCAATTGATCACTATTAAACTTGTTACCTTCCTTAACTTTTGAATTGATTCATCAATTCAAAATCATCATCATGTTATCATTTGCCGGGTCTTGTCAAGGTTGCTATTGCTTGTAATAACTTTCACGCTAGATATTTAAATAAGTTTCGGCGAGTCCTCTGTCAAACATGAAACTAATCCACATGCATACTATATGACATTCCCTCGAAAATTCTTGCATGGGAGGAGTAGATTCATGCCTTTGATGAAATGATTAGTATTAAGTTACCACAAATAACTGAGATTTGAACTCGTTTTGCTGATTCCTCTGTCCAAACTGATCAACGACACGCTACTAATTATAAGTATATTTGATATATATATATATATATATATATATATATATATATATATATATATATATATATATATATATATATATATATATATATATATATATATATATATATATATATAACACAGAGACAGTCTGCATTCTTTGCAATAGCTGTTTTAACATGAGGAGACAGTAAAATGAGTTTTGTTGTAGAGGGGGATTTATCGTCTCTCAAAGTTTTTCCTTCCGGTATTAAATCGTTTCCAGGTACGGTGATTGGGGTAAAAAGAAAGAGAGAAATCTTTGATTTTTCTTCTTGCGGTAGTCATGTATTCGTTAGTGGAGCCGGTGAATCTGATTTGATTGAAAAAGTCTTCCATTTGTATATTCCTTTCTCTACCTTATCCTCGGAGGTGATACTATCCTTCCAGTGATATAAATGGGAATTCATGTCTACAATTATGAATGTATTTTCTTTGAAGCAGGGGAGCTTTGATCATCGGGGATCCGTAGTATCTGGGCTTCTCAAACAATTAGTAAAACTGAAAATGCCCATACACACCACACACAAACACGTGCACGTATATAAAATCATATACTTTTGGCTAGCCTAAAGTTTGAGGAATCTGAACTGAGCGTGCAAACCTAATGAATTACTGATATATGCATTCAGTCTTTTTTGGCAGTAACATTTGAAGTAGACGGTAGAAATTGTATATTCAGACTTTTTAATGGTCAACATACCTTTTGGAGAGAAACTTCGTCTATACATATCTGCATACGTATTTAAAATGCATGTATATAATTATATACGCAGAAATGATTTATGAATATATAATACCTGATACATAACTTTTTGAAATAAATAGAGAGAGAGATAGGAAGATGATTTGTGATTTTTGGAGGATGTTAATGCTATCAGTAACGGGTTTTGGTGCAATAATATTCCCTTGTCTAACTCCCGTTCCAATATTCATCTCACATATTTACAGAATAAACATAAACGGATAATAGATGAATAATCAAGGTACTGTGATAATAATGCATCAATAAAAGAGGCTGCAGATGATTTACGAAGTATTAAGTGATCTAAATAGAGAAAGCCAAACAATAGGTCAAACATGGATAAAATAAAGACAAATGTAATGTTCAATAATGGCGTCCCGAAGAGGAAAGAATAGACGGAGGAACCACCTAAGAAGAAATTAGAAATAACGCAACGATAGGAAAATATCAGCGTTGATCTGAGAGAGGACAAGAGTTAAGGATATTGTACAAGTAATTGAGCGACAGAAATGGACATGGGCAGAGGGGACGGTAAATTGTGCAAAATACTAATCAATTGTTGCCTGTGGGACAGTAAATGCAATAGGAAAAGACCATACATAAGATGGTGTCATATTTTTGCCTTATTTTGCACCTAAGACTGAACTTGGTCATCAAAGTATACCTTCCATGGGGAAGGTGATATTCAATGCAGTGTTGGCCTTTATGGAACTTTGAGATGAATAGGGAACTTTCATTTCTTCTCAATTTTATGGGTCACAATTTTGCACCAAAAATGCTGAAATTTAGCATGTGGCTACTTCTTCCGATAGTAGGCCATTCAATGTCACCAGATATAATTTGTAGTTATTTTAAGACGATTTTTGGGGTCACAATTCAGTACATGTGAAACAGTGATTGGATTTTTTCCCCGACAAGAAGTTGACTTCTGAGTTAGATAGATTTATCAGAGGCCTTTGAGTTGAACAAAGCCATTGTAAGCCAAAGCAAAAGCCTATGAGTTCAATGAAGATATTGTAAGACAGATTTCAGAGTCAACCATGATTCTAAAATTGTGCATATGGATACATTTGCCTACAATGTAAAGAACAGTCTAAGTGTAATTTACTTTGGAGGTCCCTTCTGTTTTTTAGCAATGAATCTGCACTTATTCTATCTAAATTTGTTGGTAATTATTTACTTGACAATGGTTGATTGATTCACGAGTGGTCATTTTTTGTCATTTGTAGACAATTTTATTAGCTACGATTTTATACCTGGAACTGAAATTGGGGATAAAGGTGAATCCTTCCACATTTAGAAATGTAATTTTGACATCTGGGGCATTAGCAATCACTATATGTGATTGTTAGTCATTTCAGGTAACTATTCTAAGTTGTTTGTCACAATATTGCAGCTGAGATGCTGAAATTCTCTATAGGGGTTGATCTTGACGTGGCAGGTGTTATAAATGATATGGTGTTTATGTTCGAGGTTACTAGAGGTTAAATGAGGTCATTTTTCGAAACTATTATAAGACACAAGGGCAATCTCTAAAATCACTGAACTTCTTCGTACTATTCCCATGGACAGCTCTACATTTGTCACTCTTGGGATGTATCCCCATAAACCTTTTCATCCTGATACCTAATGGGAGAAACACTTATGCAGTGTATCCATAAACCCCATGAAACTAAGCAAAGGCATTATTCTTTCTTTTTTTTTCTGTGAAACATGCTTACTTAGTGTATATTTCATTATCTGTTGGGATGTGTGAGGAGAAATATACTGTCGATCATATTCATTGTGATTGGATATAAGTTATTTTTCCCTGAGTGACGCCAGATTTTCCCGCTTGTGTGATAATGTATATATATATATATATATATATATATATATATATATATATATATATATATATATATATATAAAGATTATGTCTATTCAAGATGTTTGATAATTTTTTTCGAGTTTTTGTACGGAGTTTACACTAATGTCATTGCAGTTTTTCTTAAAAAAAAAGTTCCAAAACTTCAATGACATTAATGAAAGGTTTGTTCGCAGACTAGAAGAAAATTACAAGAAAATGAAAAAATAATACAATATGTCTGTAATTTTTTTAACAATGTATATTCAAATGAAGGATTGCTACCTTGTTATAATCTTCATTCATCTTGTATTTGACAATGACGGATCAAAAAAGTATAACAACGCATTTGACTCTTGTCCGTGTCGTTTCTGTTGAGGCCCCCTTCCTTAGAAGTCAAAAGAGAAGTTGTTCGAGTGCCAACATCAGCTCTGCAGGCGGGGAAAATATTGCCAAACGGTAACAGATTAGACGGAAGACATAGGTGAAGCAAGCCTCGGCTCTGCCTTTCAATGATAATTTCCTTTAAATCAAATCCAAAAAAAAACGCTTCGGCTTTTGCAAAAACCTTTGACCAAT
This sequence comes from Thysanoteuthis rhombus, assembly GCA_963457665.1. Lineage (NCBI taxonomy): Eukaryota > Metazoa > Mollusca > Cephalopoda > Oegopsida > Thysanoteuthidae > Thysanoteuthis > Thysanoteuthis major. Next base: position 19,631,921 of record OY735221.1, on the reverse strand, counting down.
TCTTCTCTAGCTTGAGTCTGGGACAAAACCCCACCTTCAACATCCGAACTGGTACGTTTGTCCATCTAAAGAATTCAAGAGAAGGTATGGATTTACTCCAGTCGCCTAACTGCAAGCTGTTCGACTTGCTTCAATTAATCTTGGTCCCTGTCACCTGTTCGTATTGTGCACTCGAATGTCCTGGTAAAAAAAAAAACAACACTAAAATGGTTATATTATCGGCATGCACAAACCCAACGCTTATTTTGCATTGGGCACAAATTGTGGCCCAATCCTTTAGCCCGCGGAAGAAAGTCTCCAACGCCAAGACTTATGTATGACAGAAAGCAGCCTAGTTTGACCGAACGCGAGACTTGATCCACCTGCTGACCTCCGATTTGGATCTGGCAGTCCTGCACGGTCACCAAAAACTGGTAGTCAACCCTATCGAACGCCTTGGACTGATCTAAATTGACCATTGCAGTTACTGTGTCATCTTTTAATCCCTCTGTGTGAAATGTATTCAAATCTTTTTGGATTGATCTTCCTTTCTCAGCATAATTCTGCTCCGGCTCGATCACATCCTCAATGACAATCTGCAAGCAATTCGACAAAATCTTGGCCAAAATCTTTTATTCAGTATTTTACAGAGTAATAAGCCTTAGTCCCATAAGTCCCCCTCTGCATCTTTGTCTCTTTCTTTTAAGTGACGAACTCGACTGGTATATTTTGGGAGATATTTCCGGAATCTTTTGCAGATTTCACAGGTCGGCCTCAATGCAACGAAGATATCGATCGAGCCATTGATGTATTTCTTTCTTATGCATATCCCTTTGTTGCACTATTGGGTGCATAAACTGCTATTATCTGAAAATTCTCACTGCTCACGGCAACGTTGACTACTATTAACCTATTTGCCACCTGGCATAAAACAACGTTGACCTTTGCATCTAGGGGAACAAGCAAGGGGACGCCCCCGGTACTGCAATCAATGTATGCTGAATAGACAATATCGTCGTCGGCTAACACACGCTCATCGGCCACGCAAACAATGCATGTCCTGGATCATAGGCACATGTACACCGAGGAGCAAGACACCTTGGATCACTTGGGCTGCCTTGCTCAAATTCTCATGCCCCACAAATTCAAACTTGTTAATTGAGAGCCTTTTCACAAATCTTCCAATTTCGCAAACAGTCCATAAGTTCTCCGCTTGAGAACACTGACGATCCCAGGCTACTAGTGCTCACTTCAGTCGTAATCCGACCTCCGTAACGATACCACCAGCCCTATAAAGGGTGGGTAAACATAGAGTGTAAATCCAGCACACCGGTGATTCATATGCTTCAAGTTCTCTTGCTCCCACCCGATCAACGTCATATCCAAAACCGCTTCTCAGACGGCTGCGAACGTGTACCATATCTTGCGCGAGCTCTCATTCATGCACAGGGTGAAATGTTCAAGAGGTTTGTAGGGTCAGAAAGGTCTGTACGGTACTTCATGTCCAGTCAGTTTATTTGGGTCTGTTTTAGGAGATGTTTGAGGAACAACTACAGGTGACCCTGCAAGTCCCTATTAAGAATTGTCAACCCAACATATCCTTTGCCTCCTGGAAAGGCATTTTTCTTTTTGGGTGGAGTCATCTGTTGCTTAGGTGTGGTGACGACAATGGGCAATTAGTCAATGATGACGACCCCCCCCCCCTCTTCAGGAAATTGTTTTAGGATAAGGAGGGAGACATGGAGAAAGTTCAGCAGATAGTTGTGAGTGGGAGTAAGGGATATGTCGGTGATTTTCACTTTTGTGTTTTTCTTTTCCTTTCCCTCCTCCCTCCCCCTTTTGATAGTCATGGACACCTTTTTGGGGGCGTTGTCATCATTATTGTTTCTGTGGTTGTTCTTGTTGCTAAATTTGCTTCAGTTTTTGTCGTTGTTTCCTATTTTGGGGGGGAAGCAATATTGGCAGTAATCTCGGCCACCCTGGTTTCACCTCTCCTCGCCCGCAGGACTCCAAGAGACTGAAAGAGTGACGATAGAGACACAATTGCTGCTGCATATATATATATATATATATATATATATAATGGAAATGGGTCAGATTCGTGATTTCAGCAAAAGAAGATTCTACAGGGAATCAACTCTCAAGTAAAAAGAACTCAGTGATATTGAATTGCTTCTCGGATCAGAGCTCAGTGAATACAACCAGTTATCAAGAACGGTTTTATTTAGTTTTGAAACAGAAATTTTCGCTCAAAGACCATTGGTGGGGAACGGTGTTAAGTTTTGTTTTTTTTTGTTAATTATATTATCCTTTATTAAATCAATTCATTACCCATTCATTCTTGCAATGAACTTTTCACCATAAAAAACTCACTCTCGTCCTTACATTTGTTCTATGGAGCTTAAATTATTTCTAGTATCCCTTGATTAATGTAATTTTGTCAAGAGTGTTGCATTATCTTATGCTCTTTATGAAGCATGGTGGATTATTTTTAGTTTTAATCTTATTACTCCTTAAATTACCGTTAGAACGCATTATTCAAAGTCAACCTAAATATATCTCTTATATAATCTCCTCTATAAGATAAAGTTAGTATTAAGTAACATTTAATTGCAATATTTAGAATACCCCTTATTTTAATCTAATGAAAATATTTCTCTGTCTATCGGTCTGTCTGTTTCTTTCTCTCTCCCCCTTCTCTCTCTCACTGCTCTACCGTTTGAGATACTAGAGCCAACGGTTGCTGAAATAAACATATAAACTCGTTTTGTATTTTCCCTGATCGATATTATTTCTTTTAAATGCTCTAGTACCATTAAGGTAATATCATCTTAAATTTTATTTGATGAAACATTGTCGACCATAACTAATTTTTCATCAGGATTTCTTTCATTGCAATCGCAATTGATATAACTTAAAATATTCAAAGATTATTCTACGACAACTAATCAACAGCGCAGATCATAGACAGCCAGCCAGAAACAAATATGAGGTCAAGTGTCGTCTAAATCTTATTTTCTATTCCTGACCTACCCTATTTATTGAAGACTTTAGAATGACAGTTTGTTTTTTTGCAAAGAAAAGCAAATGACATTAAAAATGAAACAAACACATCAGTCCAACGATGCGATCTCATTCCACCTGCCATTACTAAGATTTTATTAATGAATTACCTTCATTTCTTTTCTGAAACAAGCTGAGAAGATACACATTCAATATGAGGTCAGGTGAGAAAAAAATGAACAGCAGAATCAGAATCTGATCAGCTCGTTTTGTTTTTCGAATTTTAACATCATCCAGGGTTTTTTTTTCTTTTAATTCCCGGAATAATAAAATTTTACGTGGTTGTGGAGTTGGGGGCCAGTTTTGCATTGTGATCTTATTTTCAATTGAACCCTCATTTTAATTCATCAGCTCATGAGCAGGATTAACCCATTCATTTTTTTTCTTCGAGCTCGATGAAGATGCAGGGCTGGATGTTTATGCCTACCATGTGCCAAAAACAGAGATGCATTTGGACGCATCTAAAAATACTCCTAAAAGATTTATAATAATTGTACATGTAATTTCTGTTAAATGTTTTCTGTCTATAAAATCAAGTACAGAATTTAATTTTTGAATTGAAATAGTGTGGTGATTTTTGGCCCATTCTATATGAACTGGAATACATTTTTTAAGACACATTTATAAAACTATAGTTCAAATCACAGATAAATTCACCCGTGTTTTAACCCTCATTATTTTTAAGATGATAAAAGCAAATTTCAAACAATGTCTTCTATGTATCAAAATAAAGTCAATTGCAATTTCAGCAGAATTTATTGCAACTCATCCTGCTCAAATTATGAAATTTTCGAAGTGCTTTGCTTCCAAACAAACATTTCGGGTAAACAATACATTTGAATATTACATTGTCTACATCTTCTCTTTCCCACAAATTTTCGAGAGGATGAGCAGTTTTCAATGTGTTTTCCATCTGATGGAGAACTTGAGCCTTTGGCTCTTCAGATTTTCTTTTGAAATATTGCCCTTTGAAGGCTCAAAAGATGAAAAGAAAACATTCTATTTCATTCGCTGGGACCGTCTTCAAAGGACATATTTTTTACACTGATTAAATCTTAAATAGAATTTTCAGAACAAAATCAAGTGGGCAAAATAAGAAAAGTTTGTTTCTCTCTGTGATATATATGGGTGCCTATCGAAAAGTGAATGTTACCAAATATTCTTGTACGATATTGGTAGTGAACCATTGTAATAATTTCAAAAATTATTCCCCTTTATTTCAACCATTTATTTTATTATTTTTAATAACGACTCAACTCAGTCGTCTCTGTAACGTAACGGGTAAACACGTCCCTCTTTCTGATCTAAGCGAAAAAATGAGATGAATGAAAATAGTAGTCAAAGCAGTAAATAGTAGTTGACACACCTGTTTATAATACTTCATCTAATTATAGAAATAAATGATTATAATATTTTTCGTCAATGAATGCTCTTCACTTGTTGCCTTGTACCAACCATGATTATGAACATAACAAGGCGGAACTGCTGAGGCTGGATTATTCAGGTGTCTCTTTTATGTCGATTTTTGATGTGAAACTTTTGTTTTGATTATTTTCCAAGCAATAAAAATCCTCTCTATTTTATTCAAAGATAATTTGAACCTCCCCTGTATATTTATTGCCACAAAACAGTCTTGCAACGTTCATTATATCCATTAGGTCTATATAAGACCAATGTTGACTTAGTCAATATATTTATATTTGAACTAGTCCACCCATGTGATCAAAGATGATGGAAGTATTTTGTTGCTCTGCATTTTCTTGTTTATGTTTTACCAAAATGATCCCAGATTTTCTTACGTAATTTCTTATTGTTGGAATAAATCATTTAGAAGGTATATTACTGGAAAGTTAGAGTGATTTCCCTTACCCAAACGGCTAGAATGAACTGGTGTTCAAAAACAAATAGAAAGGTAGATAAATGGAATTATTTTTTAAATTGATTTAATGTCAGTTAGACACAGAATAAAGGATGTTAATGTTGAATGCTAAAAAATGGTTGGGCTAATGTAAAATGTGAGGGGGGCCAAAACTAAAATATAGTTGATAACAAAAAAGGGGTCATGGGATAGAACGGCCGTTGATGCTAGAAAGAAGTACGGGTTAATATCTAAAAATAAGGATGAATGTTGTGAATAAAGAGGGTTCTGATGCAAAAAAAATTGTTGGAGGTTCGAAAGAAGGGGTATGATGTTAAAAATGGGGGCGTAATGTTAGGTAAAAAAAGGACTATTATTGAAAAGAGAAAAACGTAAAAGAAGGTATCGGGAGATGTTGGAAAGGGGGGTTAATATTAAAAAGGAGGGAGAGTTCCGACTTTATTTTGAGTCCATAGAATTAAAAAAATCACCCCTCCCCATCAAATAATCAAATAAATTTCACTTAATGATTTCAACTTCTAGAAAAAGAAATAAACGTTCCCTCTCAATCGTCTCAATCGTTTATTTTCCCTAAAAGGTAGGAGAAAGTCTCTAACCCCGACTCAGTGAAAAAAAAAAAAAAAAAGAAAAAAAGAATCATACAAACAGACCCTAACCCCCGATTAGAAATTCCCGAGGTACATTCTTTTCGTGGTGGTGGAAAACCAATTTACTAAAAACACTTTCTGCGGATCGAATCTGCCCTCAGGGAAAACTTTACGGATCTATGTCAGTTTGTGTGGTAAGCGAGTACATGCATACACATACAGACGGACTTTTGGAGAATTGCAAAAAGTTTAGCATTCAATAGTTATCGCCCCCGACGAATGTCTTCGACAAAATATAAGCAATCACATGGCGTTTTATGTAAGATGATGTTGTCTATATTGAGAGTAGAGCGTCAGGAAAACATCGATATCTTTGGAACATATAAAAAAACCAACAAACAAACAAAAAACCCCCCACAAAAATGCGGAAAGATATATCATTATAAACATTGTTACAACTATACTTCTGCTATCGATGGTTTTAAGAAGGATCATTACCATTCAAAGACGTATCTTTTACAATTGGCAGCTATTTGCTCCACCTGTGATCGTAAATTCCTGTGTTTAACCTTCCCTCCCATTTATTTTCCATTAGCACACCTATCATATCTTATCTTATGATAAACTTTATAATTTTTTTTTGACTCAGAAAAATTATAAAAGAGAATTTGAAATTAAATCCAAACTTTTTAAGACATCAGCTGAGATGCTTATTAGTGAATTAAATTCTTCTGGAGTGTCGTTTACAAATAAAGAAAACGGTATGGGACCGATGGTTGATCCCTGTGGACTACTGGTTAGAACAACTAACTTAGATTCACATCTGTTTCATTCGCACTTCCAGTTTTTTTTTAAAAATTTGGGATGATTGATTTCAGCCATGTGTTTGCTTTTCCAGTGATATCTAAGTTATTCACCTGATTTATTAATCACTAATTGAGGAAAATATTGAAGACTTCCTGGTAAAGTATAGAATATCAACAGGAATCTATGCATCAGCGTTCAGATCAATAAAATCAAATAGATCGGTTGTATTTCTTCCACTAGAGGAGAATCCATGTTGTCACTGAGTGGTATGATGGTTGTCTTTGATGTGCTTATAATGTGTTAACTGACTCAAGACATATAAGTGACATTAGTCGATAATTTCCGGCTCTACTTTTACTTTCTTTCTCAAAGATGAGTGTTACAGGTTCTTGTGGCAAATTCACAGGTAGCTTGCCAGAACAAACTCATTATATATTGTAGTAATTGAATTTGGACGATCCCTCAACCATTCCTTTTAGTACTCTCGAGAGCCTGACATCAATTCCGCTTGGTTTGTTAGATATTACAATGAATGTTCCTTTAAGCAATCCTTTGCATTGATTTAAAATGACTTTAACTTTGGAGTACTTAAGTGCTTTATGGGTATCTCTGGAATATTGATTGTCTTCTTTTGTAAATTGATTTTAGTAATGTTGGTTTGGTACATCTGATGTCTCAGTATATGTGGTGCTTAAAAGCCCAATCAGGATTTTTGTGGTTGGGTACTCCAGTAGTTCCTCAATAAGTAGACTTTAAATAACGCCATGTTCATTAGCGGTCAGTACTGTTCGTTTGCTAATCTTTCCCAGTAGCATCTTCTAGTCTGCCTTACTTCATGAGCAGCTTCGTTTCTTATATGAATATATTTTTGGTAGGCATGTTTAATGTTCCTGAAATATAACCAAGCTGAACATATCGTAGTAGTTTTTTGAGTGCTATTATATTTATCTATATCAGTTGATAGTCGCTTGTATTGATTTGAGATTTTGATACACATTCTCCAACTGCCTCATTATATACCTCTTCTAGTAGATCCAATGCTTCTTGTAAGCTCTTGTTATTGAAGAAATAAACTGTTCACCCAAGTAGCGTAGAGTAGCTGCTTTCCTTGGAATCATCTACATGCTATTCAGATTCTAAACGGTAGACCATAGAATCCTATCCTCATTAGATTTTCTTTGCCTAAATCAGATTGCTTCGGTAATTACTATCTCTTCGGCAATGTTGAATGTATTCCAGATTATATCAGTAATTTTGCTTCCATCATCTTCTGCTATAGATCAATCTTTCGGATTAGATACTGCGAAGTTGAACTTGCATTTCAGCTTTTATACGAAAGACAAGATTGGAAAAAAAGTTGCCTTTAGAAACTGCCTTCGAGATGTGGTGGGGAGCTGAATATTTCCCCTTTGTGACTCCTAGACACTTTTTAGGACTTATATTCAACAGACCTCCAGCAGAATATGGAAAAGAGTTGAACAATCATTTCTTAAATCAATATTATATTCATTATGTACGTTTATACGCTAACATTCGGCCCCAAAATTTTGTCATCTTCTCTTTTTCGATATGGACTTTTATTATTTCTTGTGTCAAATCTATGTCATCATCAGAGCGAACGAAACTTTCGATCAATTCGTTTGATAAAGTCAGCCTTTGATGTGTAGAGTTGCATAAACAATTCTTAAATTCATTTGACACCGAGTCTTTCAATCTGGCACATTCCCCCCAAATCCACCAAAATTGGAAATGAATCGATTATAGAAAAAAGGGACGCCATGGGAATGATATAGTTTTCATGGAAAAATATGTAATCACCCTCCATGGGGGATGTTCATCTGTTTTTTTTTTCTTTCTTTCTTTTTTTTTTCCACTTTACAACAAGAAAATAAATCACAAGTATGACACAAGGCAAATTAGATCAATTATTTGAATCAATGGTATAATTTTTTTTGAATAAAAATATTATGGGAGCATTCGATGCCGAGGAAATAACAGTGGAATCAACTTGGAATTTGCATTTCTAAACTAGATACCTGCAAAAGTCCGAATGTGCAAATTAGTCAATAGAGAGTACCTTAACGAGCTGTTTGGTTTTTTGTTGAACTGGGTTGATTGAAAGTAAACATGGCTTCAAGACAAGAGCTCTCAATCGGCATAATGGAAAGGAATATAAAACTCCTTTGAGATGGAAATCCAACCCAGAGAGTAGCAGAAGACGTTTGTTGTTCTTACTCAACTGTGTCTCAACTTTAGTGCCAGTAAAAACAAAATGAGAAAGAAAAGTATACAGGAAAATGCTAGGCTCAGAGGAATCAGGATGAAAAGTTGAGAGCAATCTGCGTTGATAATAGACATTGTATAACAAAAAAAGAAAAGGAGATAGATTGAAAGAGGAATCAGTTTTTATAATAAGACTATAAAAATCAGCTAGATGAAACAGAATGTATATAAGAAAAAGGCAAAACAAAAATCAGCACTAACATCTAAACCGAACAGACTAGATCGCAATGTGCTAGAGAAATGCAATGATGCAGTGTGGATGATGAGATGAAAGTGATATCATGAATCTGCATTGGTAAAAGCTACAATTCAACTTTTAACGTGTGTCATTCCAATTAAACATAAAAAGATGATTGCCTAAAGAAAACAAACAATATTTCCAAACTAATGCATGATATTGGGTTGCATCTCAAGTGAAGGACCAATGCCACAACAGTTAGAACACATTGACCAAAGTGTAGAAGATACTAGTCAGAATAATCATTGAAGTAATGGTAATACTTCATTACAAAACTTCAATTAACATTAAGGAGAGGTCAGAGAGTATTGTGCACTGAATCAGAATAACACAGATGGAAATATTTGTTCAAATAATTGACCGAATGAGAAGTCTTTTTTATCCTATAACCTATAAAAGACGAATGAAGCAATTATGATAAAATCTTTTCCCGGAACATCAAAGCAACATTTAAATAAATCATGGGTCATTGTGATCCTTTAATTGTGATTGGAGATTTGTAATAACAAAATATAAAATCAGGGGGAAAAAAGAACAACGTCATTGACTACTGCATAGAAAAGAAATCCGATAAAAATCACTTATAAATCACGTATGTATACTTGGATTGAATAAAAATGTCAGAATCGGCACTCTTGAAATAAAGTAAGATCGTAGAAGTCAAGGATAAAATCCATCGGACATTTCCACAACAAAGTTTCGTAGGGAAGCGATACATACATAAATTTTACTTTGTATATATTGAATCACACACACACACATACACACATACACACGCTCGTGCACACACTTATACATAAGTTCATCGTTGAGAATCTAACTTTGGACAAACCTACTAACGAGAATTATATGTATGTATATATGCGTATGCGTGAGTGTGCGTGTGTGTGCATGTTCTGTTAAAGATCATACGGTGGAAATCTTTCTGTAATTTTCAATCACTTATTTTTCCTTCCTCTTCAATTCCCAATTAAACTTGTTCTATCAAAAAATTCTACGGGAAAAAACAGAACAAATCCGGCCTTTCTTTCTTACCTACATTTTTTCTTTCCCCCTTTTTTTCTCTCTTCCTTATTCTTGTGACCTCAGGTAAGGTAGTAGTATATTCGGACAAAAAAGAACTTTATCCGTTTCAAAATGATTTCAAATCGAGCTGCCACCTCATGTTGAGAACTGTAAATCCAAACAACTTCAAATGCTACATGAATCAACATATTTCGCAATTATCAACTTCATACAATGACCAGTTATCTCGTTGCCCACACAAGGAGATTTCTTATATAATACTGTCATTAGTTTTTGGTGTATTGGATAAACTAGTAATCAAATATCTAATCTTCGGCTTTGCGTGAAAAGAACAAAAACATTACCATGTTAATTAAAACGCATGATATTAAGACTGGTGAAGAGAGTAACTGAACAAATTTCAGATAAAATTGATTCACTAATTCAATCACTAAAGTAATTTTATATCAGAAGTTCATTGTCCTGTGTCCAGTGAATGCAGTCGGAAAAATTGCATAAGTTTACCCTTTTGTCATGTACTAGACCATCCTTTGTATATCTATCTATCTATCATTTCAAGATTATTGCATGAACTTTCAAAACAATGTAATATTTCTATGATCTTGAATAAGAGCATGAATGTATTATATACCGATATATTATATAACATCACATAATCTTTTGTTGAATGGAGATCTGAGGCGATTTAGAAGCACCCAGTCGTCTGAATTTATCGTTTGTCCATAAATGCTTAAGTACTGGCCATTTTGATTAGCATTCTTTGTTTTTATCGTCTTTTGTTTATTAATTCATTGACAGTTGTCCGCCATCTATGCAATAAGTTTTCTCATATCTGCACATGCGCAAACCAATTTGTGGGCGTATTAGTCTTCTCTTTGTTACGCATGATTAGATTAATGGTTGAGTGGTCAGCCGGCAATATAACAATAATTTATGGAATGGAAAGTAATTCTTCCTCTGATTGAGTGGATTTCAGTTTACTCCTCAAATCATTAGAAAAATGTTATTTATCATTTATACTAACATCCATCTCAAGTATTATTTCAGAAATGTGTATATCTTCACGCATTCTTGCTTTTCCTTGGTGCAGGCAAATAGTGCACTGATAAGAGATTGTTTTCAGAAGAACATTCTATCCATTTATCTAATTATTGTTCTTTATTCGCTTTCAGTTGTGATGAGCCGGTCCACTAATTTAATCTTCCTTTTTGTCTGTGAAGCAATTCATCACAGTGTTTGAATAAATGTTTAGCGCTGTTCACTCACTGAAATGTAAGTAGGTATATTTAGTTTAGCAGTACTGCTTATGTACAGGTTTAACAGGGCAACCCCATTGATTTCGCAGTCAGTAATTGATAAAAAAAATGTCCTCAAAAACTCTCATTCCAATTCCACAGCGGAAGCACTATCAATTAATAATAAGTAACTATTACCCTTGAGAAAAATAATTCGTATTTCTGTGGAATTCGAGCAATTTCTACACATTTTCTCACTTGCTTCCGGTCTTGATTGTTCACAACATCAAAGCTGCTTGTAGGATAAAATAATTTCCACGTTTTATCAATTCCATTCCGTTTAAAGATTATTGAACTAATTTAAGTGAAAAAGGCCATTGTTCCCAACCGTGGAAAGGAGATATTTTTATCAGCAAAATTGTATACTGTTACAGAAAATCAGACAGAAAAGTCACACAGTTAATTTTACAGATATATTTATGAGTATTATTCCTTTCATCCTAATGTCCTCTGATTTTGATCACAGCGCTAAGACTATTTTTAACTTCTGCAACCTAGTGAACATCATGAATTGAAAAAAAGGTGTTGTATTTCTGTCATCTTAATTCCAGTTGCTTTTATTGCAATTCTCAATTGATATCATCATTCAACAATTGGTAGTAAGTAATATCGATCAGAAATAAAGATCAAGTCCCCAATGAGATTTGAAGTAGCAACCCTAATTAATTGGATCCTGCCTTTCTGGGTTAGCTGCTTTACCGATATAGCTACGAACAACATCCATTATAATGATCAGAATCCACCAATAACGCTTTCATCATTTATGGTATAATATGGCAGCATCTTCCTTGCTTGCACACAATTGTAACATTGGTAGTAATATGATTTGGATTTCTCGAATGAGACACTGTAGAATATTATTGAATTTCGATAAGATTTTTCTTTCATCTCAATTTCACTTGTATATATATATATAATCTTAATATATACATACAAATACACACAAATCTCTCTCTCTCTCTCTCTCCATATATATATATTTTTAATATATATATATATATATATGGTAAGAAAATGGACATATTTGGTCCGACTGTTATAATTTATTCTGTCTGACAAAATATGACCATTTTCTGAATACATAAATGTCATGTTGAAACAGGCGATTAGACTGAAAATAAACAAGATGATACCGATGGCTCATGAACTCAGTGGTAAGAATTTGCAATGTCAAAACGGCTACCCTATCGGTGGCAGGTTACATTCCTACAGCAGCCCCATTTTCTTAATTATTTATTCTATTTAAGTTGTCTAAGATAAGTGATATATTAACCGTGTAACGATGGGAGATCATTTTCAAAAGGTTATTACATTATACAACGCAATTCATAATTCATATATAAATATATATGTGTGTGTCTGCGTGTTTGTATCTTGATTTAGATGAAGGCATATATATACACATGTGTATGTAGGTACTTTTCTACGTATATGCGTGTGTATGTGTGGATTAGCTATAAAAATAAGGGAATAGTTGTATTCAAATTGAATTTATTATACTTCTATAGAACTTTTTGATCGATTTGTTCCTTTCTTGATCCATTGCACTTTTCTTATGACCCATTTCATGATTAACGAGGGCATTGAGGCAGTCATCCAACCTAAATGCCCTCTGGCCTTTGTAGATGGGTTTTATTTTCATGATATATCTATCATCTTTTTTGTTTTTATGATAATACAAAAAGTCAATAGTACCAAAAATGAAAGGCACGTAATACTGCCAACAAACTCAATAACCAACAAATTCGAAGAAAACTGACCAAAGGCAAGGAATTTTTTTACATATACCCACACCTATCCAAAATAATACTAAAAGACATGAAATATCAATTAGAAAACATGAAATCAATAACCAGTTAGAAAGATGGTAAGTACCTTGTTCCCTCAGTCAAAAATAGCAATGCATACACAGTAACTGAACATTTATTATAACAGAAACGTAACCTCAAAAATCCTCTATAACCTTTGTTTAATGCTTTTCCAAATTTTCGAATATACGGATTCATTTTTCTCCTCCCTTTTTTCCCTGTAATTTTAGATACTTTGTGTTGTTACTTGAAATAAACAAAGATTTCAAAATCATTTGAAATTGCAATTTTGACATAGCACATGTTAGCACAATGGCAGTCATCATGGAAGGGAATGGGAATATATATATATATATATATATATATATATATATACATATACATATATATATATGTATATATATATATATATATACGTGTGTGTGTGTGCATGTTTGTGTGAGTGAATTGTTGGTACAGCAGATTAAAATCATAAAAATGCTCTTGTTTATGGGACGATTGTATTGTGCCAGGTCTAATAGTTGGAGAGAACATCCTTCCAATTTATGTCGACTAAAAAAACATTTGTAGGGCACAATATACAAGTTACTGTCACTGACAATAATCAGTTCATTTAAGAATCACATTCTATTATGATCGATAGATACGAGCAGGTTTTCATTACTAGATAAACATGAACGGTGAGACAAATATGAACAATGAGATAAATATGGGTAGTTTTAGATATAAAGGTAGCGTTTATGAAAATTGAAGCCGAATATTTTGATTTATCTGAGCAGAATATCAAGTGCAATTCAAACCTAATATGTATTCCTCATTTTTTTCCGCTCATAGCTTCATCTTCAAAAAATCCAATTTCAAACTAACTTAATAACTACATCAGTCAAGTTGATTCCGAACAAAGGGAAAAGATCTCGTCAAATTACTAAAAACAATAAACAGTTTCACATGCATACGGAAGGGGAATGCAGTCGACTTTAGACTTTATACATAAATAATTAAATTTTCCAAAACGAAGATAGATCAAATAGAACAATTGATGATGCGAAAATAGTATCAAATTAGTCAGTATTCTTTGAGCCGGGTGATATTTTCAAAAGTCAGATGTAATTATATTAGAATGCTGGGTTATTTATGTTGGTCTTATGTATATGTATGCATAGAGTTAGAGCAAGCACTAGTGTTCACACACATAAATACACACATATAGGCACAGGCTGACACAGATGTTTAAAGATGTTTTTGAACACCGATTTACACATTTATACATATTTTATCCCCAGAAAGAACAGGCAAACACACACACACACACACACACACACACACATATATATATATGGACAATAGGGATTGATGCGGACTCAGGAGTAAAAGTTCATCAATTAATCAATTTAGAAACGATTAGTGTGCTATACCTGTTTTTTTTTGGGGGGGGACTTTAGTAGCCTGTGTGAACCTCTTAGTGTTTAAAAGGTTTCCGTAGAGAATAAGTATAGCATCAGATATTTTGCTTTGAAAGCAAAAATTGGAATCAAGAAAGAGGATCCCTGAGAGGTTATAACGGTGAGTCCAGACTGCATTGTATACGTGAAGTAATCTGTGATGGCGTGTGTTAGATTTTCCATTCAAAGTTGTAGCAGCAGCCATGGGTAATTTATTGATTTTGCTAGTCTAATAGGGTGGTCATTCTCAAACATCGGTTTTCATGGATACTGGGTAGCTGAATAGTTGTTTAGTGTTAGACTGTTTGGGTACGTGGTAAATCAGAGTTAAGGCTATTCCTAGTTTTAAAATGGTGGGGGTAATAGGGTCCTTGTCATGCATAATCGAATATCTGTTGGGAAATGTATATTTAGTATGCTCAAAGGTCATGGATGTCCGGAAATGTCCGATAGCTTTCAGTTGTCTCAATAAAATACAATAAGTAGGTTCCCATTAGTAGTGGTCCGTGTGACTGTGTGAAGTTCCCAATGTTGGATATATATGAAGAGGAATAGGATGTAGATGCGAGCATATGAATATTACGAGGTGCTTGGGCCTTGAAAGAAGTATAGTCGAAGGAATAGTGAATTGGTGAATATATAGTAATTAGGAGGGAGGGAATTATGGTGGTTAATAGATTTAATTGTCTCCCAACAGATATAAGGTGTAATGCTGAATTGCCACACAGACTTGCTTTTATATAGCAATTCAAATTTTTTTTAATTCTGGGAGGTGAATGCCATTTTTGCTTTTTCAGTTAGAATTATGGTAGATGTAGAAAGGCTTGTTGGTAGTAAAGCCAGTAAATGTGTTGGAATGCTCAAGGTGGTTCAATCATGTAGAAATGTGGGAAACATGTGAAATAATTTTTGCTAAATCAAACACCAATATCTACAATATAACAAGGGGGAAATAAGAATTATACAACACAGTAGAAAAATAATCTTAACACAAGAAGACCAAATATGGATTTCCAATAGTACCCAAACGACTTTGATGTCTCTAAGGGATCATACCTCTCAGCTGAAATATCATAACTCACAGACTTGTGTTTATCAAACATCATAAAACTTCAGACGGTCACACAGACCACTACCTATAGAAACTTACTTATTGTATTTCATTTGGACAACTGAAAGCTATCAGACTTTTCCAAATATCCCTGACCTTTAAGCAAGGTGATCTATGTATGACAATGCGTAAATACGGGTGTATGTGTGCACGTGTACATTCATATGTCTTTGAATCTGGATTAATTTTTATATATCTTTATACGCACATATACATAGACATGGAAATCTAGGCTTAGAAATATCTAACCTTTTTATAATCATACGCATGTCAACGTACATGAACATCCCCCCCACGACTGTACTTGAATATACACACCCAATCATATATTTATATCTGTCAGTTTTTCAACGCTCTCTCTCTCTCTCTCTCTCTCTCTCTCTGATGAAAGATTTTCACTATTATCAAAAAACCGAATACTACTATAACTGCAGAGTAAAACAAAAATGGCCAAAAGAGAGAGGGAAGGGTGGGGTGGCAAAATGACTTCACATTTATGACATGCTCAAAATCGTCTAGATTTTTGTAGCCGAAAAATTTAACTAGACGCCCTTGACAAGAGTAAAATATGTGTAGAAAATGCAAAACAAATAATAACCAATGTATAATGAGTAACTCAAAACTGAAGTGATACCAGCAGAATACAGGAAATCACGATACAATCCAATGATCGAATTTTCTGAAAAAAATTGTTACCATTAGTCTAACAATCATGTGCACTTACATTATCTATCTATTTATCTATCAATCTATCTACACAGTAAAATTATCAGTTTTTACACTAGTGAAGCCATATATATATATATATATATATATATATATATATATATATATATATATATATCATCATCAGTCTTTTAACGTCCGTCGTTGGACATAGACCTTCCCCAGGATTCGCCACAATTCTTTATCATGGGTGATGCAGAGCCAGTATTTCCTGAATTTGTCAAGTTCATCTCTCCATTTTGTGTTCTGTCGTCCTTAGTTTCTCTGGGGATCCATATCGTGATGTCCATCAGTTGTCTTTCATTCATGCAACATAGCCTGCCCATTGCTATTTTAGTTTTTTGAATAGTTTTCACGATGTATCGGACTTCCGTTTCCTTTTTTATGTACTGTGCTGTCTTATGATCTCTCCATGTAAAGTTGAGCATGATTCTCTCATGTGCACACCGCATGCTTCTCAGTTTGTAGGTCTCTCTTGGTTAAGTTCCATGTTTCAGCTCCATAAGTGACAATCGGAAGAATGCATTGGTTGTATAGTCTTCCTTTTAGGATTATTGGAATCGTTTCGTTTTTGAAGGTTGAGCTTGCTCTACCGAAGGCTTGCCATCCTAGAGTGATTCTTTGTTTGATTTCCTCTCTTTAGAGGGTCTCATGGAGATTTGTTCTCTTAGGTAGATGTAGAGGTCTATCTTGCTGAGTTTTTGCATCTTCAATCTAGACAGTTACACTCTTATTCTGAAGATGATTGTTGCACATGATTTTTGTTTTACCTAAGTTCATATGTTGGCCAACTTATTCGCTTTTTTCGTTTAGTTCATGTAGCATCAGTTGGAGGTCTGTAGTTCTCTGCAAAAAAAAAAACAAAAAACGATGTCGTCTGCAAATCAGAGTTTGCTCAGATATTCGCCGTCTACTTTAATTCCTCTATTTTCCTAGTCCATGTTTCGGACAATCATCTCGAGGCATGATGTATTGAGTTTGGGTGAGCTAGTATCATCTCGTCTTACTTCTTTTTGGAGCTTGGATGGTTCAAAGTCCTTATTTAGCCTGAGGAAGGAGTTTCTATGATTGTATATATGATGCACTACTTTGAGGTATACAGGGTGTAGACCTTGTAAGGTGATGGCCCTAATGACCATGGGAATTTTTACTGAGTCGAATGCGTTCTTGAAGTCTACAAATGCTACTGCGAGTGCCATTTTATATTCTGCTATCATATCTTTCAGCTGATGTATTGAATGAAGATAGTCCATGGTCGAGTAGTTTCTTCTAAATCCAGCCCGTTCTCGTGGTTGATTTTCATCTAATGTTTTTGTAATCCAGTTACTGATGATTTTTGTGAAAAGTTTATGTATGTTGTTGAGGTCTTCGCGGTTACCTTTTTTCATGTAGAAGCATTATAATAACAGTGTTCCAGTCTTTCGGGACTTTACTCTGTTTCAGATACAAATTGAATAGAATAGCTAGCTTCTTGTTGACTCTTTTACCAGCTTTTTTGAGTAGATCGATGGTGATGTTATATGGTCCAGGGGGCTTTCCTTTTTTTCGTTTGTTTGATGGCTTGCTTTACTTCCCATGGTGTAATTTCGGGGGAGTCTTCAAACTGATCGTCAGTATCTTATGTATTCTGGTCGTTGTTGTATTGTCCGTGTTTTGAAGAGTAAAGTTCCTGGTAAAATTCTTGGGTGTGTTCAACTATTCTGTCTTTATTGGTTGTTATATCTTCGTTGGCTTCGAGAATGCCAGTTATCTATTTCTGCCCTGTGCTGAGAGCTTTGTTTTCGTTTTTCGAGATTGGTCTCGATGATGACTGCCATATACCTTCTTTTGTCTTCTCTTTGTTTCTTCTTTATTGTTTTGTTCATTTTGGTTTCTCCTATTTTTCCCTTGTTGTGGTTGGTGGCTTGAGGTTTTTGTACTTTTCAATGAGTTTCCTGGTTTCATCTAATATTTTGCTAATGGTCGCTGTGATTCTTGGTTTAAACATATTGGCGGCTTCAAATACAGAGGTTATTATTTTGTTGTGGAGTTCGTTGATGTTGGTGTCGTTTTCGTCGGTAAGGATATAAAATCTGTTTTTCTAATCTAGCTTGAAGGGTTGGGTGAGTTCATTTGGTACGTTTAATGGTTGCAGTCTCGTGTGGAACATTTTCCTGAGCTCCGTATTTGTGTTTATTTGCATCTTACATCTTACCATACAATGGTTGCTCCCTACAATTACTTGGTTTACGATTTGGATGTCTTTGATGGTATGGTTTTTTCCGTTAAAATGCAGTCATTTTTAGTTTCATGGTTGGGGCTCTTCTAAGTCCATTTTCTATAGGGTTTCTTTTTGAAGAATGTGTTCATGATTTTGAAGTTATTGGTGGTTGAAAATTTACTAGATCTTCACCTCCCTTGTTCCGTCTTTTGTATCCGAATTCTCCGACGCAATATTCATTTTCCTGTCCTACTTCTGCATTGAAATCTCTCAAGATGACATTGAAGTATCTTTTGGTATCTTGTAAGAGGAAGTTCTAGTCATCATAGAAGTTATTTATTTCTTCTCTGATTGATTGCGAAGTGGGAGCATAGACTTGGATGATGTTTAGCTTGTATCACTTTGAGAGTTGTATGGTGACACAAGCTCTGCAGTCTGAGGTAGCTTTTAAGCCTATCACGTTGTCTTCGAGGTCTCTATTGATGAAAGCCTACTCCACTTTGTTTCACTTTCCCTCTTCCGTAATTGTGGAGAACATGTTTGCTTTTCAATTCTATTAGTTCTTCTCCTGGTCTTCAAATTTCGGTAATACCTATGATGTCCCATTTGATGTTTTTAATATCGTTTTCTAGGTGGGTTAGGTGAGAGTCTATTGAGAGTGTCCTGATGCAGTGGTGGTGATGCATATCATCGTTCCCTTGTTGAGTGGTTTTGGGGTTTTGTTTGGGTCTAAGGTTCCTGTTTGGGTTTTGTTTGGGCGGTTGCTGTTGAGATGCATCACTCCCACCCAAGGCAAGAGATGCAGCTTGGCCTTTCAGGACCGTTGGCCTAATAGAAACGGGCGTTCTCCTGGTGCTGTATTTGGATAGTCGCCTTTGGAGCACATCGCACCCACCCAAAGTGATTGGGCCTTTTTGGAATGTTGGCCCAGCAGGAACAGGCATCCTCCTGGTGTAGTGTTTGGGTAGTCGCATTTGGAGCACATCACATCCACCCAAAGCGAGTGATGTGGCTGGGCTTTTTGGGACCGAGTAACCAGCAAGAACAGCCGGTATAATTTTCATTGGGCGAACCATGGGGAGTGATTGGCCAAGCCGTACAACACTGGCCCTTGACGTGTTAGAAGGGGGTCTGGTAGATTGGTCATTGCTGGTGTCGTCCGAAGTGGCCTTAGAGCTCCACCGACTCTTGACACCCACTATCTGCTCCAGATGGGTTAGCAGAGAAGTCTGGGTGTACGGGGGGAAGTCAGAGGATGAAGATTTGGAATGGAAGATCAGAAAAGGTATGAATTTAGGGATATAACATTCAGGTATAAAGAATTATTGAATTATTTTCATTTTTATTATTTATTTATGGTTATTTTTTATTCACACAGTGTACCTGAGTGAACCAACCGAGCTTGTATCTTATTTTACACCATGTGCATCTGTAACGGGGTAAAGCTCTATGCTATGGAATACTAACAAGTCTAATAGAATTTTAAGAGTTCTGTTCAGCCAGTAAGGTAATTCGCAGACAGGCATACCTTTCCCTTGATTAATAAGTTTTTAACTTACTTAAAGTCTACAGACGGTGGATTACCTGGAAAAAAAAATCTAATGGATGAAAGAAGATTGAAATAGAGAAAAGAATGTGGCAACTTTAGGTCTACTTATCTGGTTCAATTTCGTCTTGCATCAGCTTACAGGAAGGGGGGTTCTTATGACAGTCAAAAGAAATTTTCAATTTTTTCACCTTATATTGTTGACGAATTCATCGGTCACCCCAACTACAAGCAGCAAGGATTTATCACTAAGATGTTTGAAGATATTCTGTCTTTTAATCTAATCATTATGGTTGATCTACTCCTAGCTGGAGGGAGGAGGAATGTGTTTTTCCTTTCTGTTTTCTTTTTTTTGTTTGTTTTGTTCTCATATCTATCTGTTTTGGGGTTCAGTGGAATATTCCAATCAAATTTTGTGGGAATTTTAGAAAATTAATTTCAGAAAATTTTACAAATATCAAAGCATTACTCTTGCTAACAGTTTTAGTAGATGTTAGACGGTATGCATTGTGATAGTCAAACAACACAGTTGAATGAATGAATAATGAGAAAAATAGAGAGAAAAAATAGACAAATATATATATCAACCATGTAACGACGGGAGACCATTTTAAATGAGTTGCTATATAAAATAACAGAATTCATGATTCATTCTGTTTGACCAAATATGTCCATGATTTCCATACACACTGTTGCATTGATAGAGACAAAAACACAGGAATTAAATGAGATGAGAATTTAGGTTGAAACCAGTTATGTAGCTTTTGCATCACCGGTAGCTGTTTAGCTCAATGGTAAGAGCATCACTACGTTGAAGCTGTCGGTGCCATATCCATTTTTTTAATTGTTTATTTTATTTACATTGTTCATTTGGAGTGATCTATTCATGGTGTAACGACTGATCATTCAAAGTAAGATTATAAATAATGTCATGCAAATTATTTTTCAATATGTTCGACCAAATATGTCCAAAATATATATCGTAAAATCATCATAGTTTCGAAATGGAGAAACAAATGGTTCACCAGAGTTAAGCATAAACTCTAAATCTGTCTTTATTGTACGAGGTGGGTAAACATGGTGGTATTACAGGGTTCGATATTTTCGATAATTGATCTATATGGGTTAAGATTTGACTAATATTTGTTTTCAAAGGAGTTCTTGGTTTATGGATCTTTGCATTAACTAACTGATTATTACATATATATGATGATGATTGTATTATACAGAAACACCGATTTAAAATGATCATCTTCTATTACACGAATGTACCATTTGGCCTAGACAACATAAATAGAATGAACAATTAAGAGAAGATGGATGTCGAACCTACGACTGATACGTTAGCTGCTTCAATGCTGTGTTGCCATTAGGCTAAACAAATAGATCCGATTTAGACCATGAATAAGCAAGACGAGAATTTGGAGTTAAGACAGTTAATCTGGTGTTTGCATTACCAGCAGCAGTTTAACTCAATGGTAAGTGCAATGCTACATTGAATAGGCTACCCTATCGGTTGCTTGTTCGATTCCCGAGTGATAATCGGTGATCATTTGGAATAAGAGTCTCTATATAACAGAATGCAAATCATAATCATTCCATCAGTTCATATATACATCATCATCATTATAATAATAATAATAATAATAATAATAATAATAATAATAATAATAATAATAATAATAATAATAATAATAATATATATATATATATATATATATATATATATATACACAATTATTATACAAATTATTATCAAAACATATCTATTTCGTTAACTCGATTTTCAGGTGGTATCGTGATAGAATAATTACTCAGAATCCCCCGTATTGTATCAGTTTCACTTTTGTTAATTAGTTTTGTGTTACTTATCTCACATAGGTAATTTTTTTCTTTTATATATTCCATTTTTCTCTAATTACCATGAATTTGGGATGGAATCTTACTCAATTGTCCTTGATCAAACTTGTAATAATGGAAAGCTACTGCCTAAGCATAAAGTACACAGACACATACATGTATATTTATGCGTAATTTTTCTATCTTTGTGAGTGAATCAGCCTGATTGGAATGTTTCTGTTTCCACTGCCAATTAGATGCGACAATATAATTATGAACAAGATAAGGGAAAGAAAAATACTTTCTTTCCGGATAACTTCAAATGTAACCGATGGAATTCTGTACCAGTCTGAATGTATGTTTTACATGAAATAGACTTACAGTTGTTACTGGATATTTTCATGTTTAATATTCAATATTGTCTCCGTTCCTGCATCCAGATCTAATTGTTGAATACATCTGCGTATTTGTTCAGTCTTTTTGATTCTGGTTTTTTTTTATTTTTGTAGTGTGGACTGTCAATTACGATACCCACAAAAATTGACGAAAACGTACGAAAAAAAAGTATCTTGAAGAGGCTGGAAGGTACATAGCGGAAAAGTTGCTTTTATAACAATGTCTATCATAACACCTACGGTTAGCAGAATAGTTTTCACAAACCAATTCATCATGAAAAGCGGTGAAATTTGTTGTGCTATTTTAACGAAATGTTCCAAGATTAAGCGTTTGGAAAACGCGTGTTTTCATGGAATATTTCGAGTTAAGTCGAGAGATTGTCTCCTCGTCATGTGTGACGATGACTGAATCTGACCAACCCAGGCTAAATTGAACTGACGGGGCAACTGACAAGTGGAGCCTATTATCTATTTGGGCGGCAGACCGGCCTAGTGGGAAATAGAAACAGATCTCCTTGTTAAGCCATCACGGAGAGAGACAGTCAAATCTCTCCAGAAATAATCTTGAATCCAAGCATCTTGGAAACAAAGCAGCGTAAATGTATTCAAAGGACTGATCAAATTTCCTAGACCCATCATACGACGCTTTTCTTGTCTTCACGGAATGTGTTTTTAAATTTTTTTTGGGATGACGCAAAAAATTGACAATAGTTCTCTACTCGGCCTGTTCACATTCTTAGTCTAGTTGGGGCATGAGAAAGCTTTACAACTGCAGTTTTCCGTTGTCATTTCTCTTTTCTGGTCGTATCTATAGAAGCATAAGTTACCCACTGGTAATGAACCCCACATATCATGGCGTTTCAACTACCAAAGAAACTCCGTATATACCCTTAGACTTCCTACGGACAGCAATAACTTGTTCCAACAAGGGGTGTCACGACCATAAACACCACCCTGTTCAATCCCTCAACGTGAAGATTCAGCACATTTTTTTGTCCCTGGCAAAAAAAACAACTCTCCATCATTCACTTTGGGTGCATATTGTCCTTGCTGTCGTTTTCATGGTGCCCCTTTTGTCTTAATTGGACAACTTTGTTATCCATTATCAAATTTTTATGAGATTTTGTATATCGGTTTGTGGATTCTACCCAGGGTATGGTGAGTTATAGCCTATTCATTTGTTTGTTTATATCCGACGAACAAAAACTACATTTTTGTTTACAATTTGGAATAATTCTCAAATCTTGACAGATTTTTTTAGATCTGACAATAATATTGACAGAACCTCAGGAATTTGAAAAATAATGAGTAATTGTCGATCAAATATTTTAAAATTTCACTTGTGTGTGACCATACAACCAGGCACAAAATATTTAGGGTTAGAACTTTTGGATCGAATAGAATGAAGTTTGTTATTCAGGTTCATGGGGACCTGTTTTCTGAAAATATATCAGGTTTTTGAGAATTCTTTAGTTTGAATAATTACATTCTGTCTCTCTATCTGTCTCTGTCTCTCTCAACTATTTTTTGTCGGGGACCTGTATATTTTTGAGATTGTCTCTAATTTCCAAATTGTATACTTGTAAAATCCGTCAAACAGAGGTGTATTCTTATAAAATAAATCATGAATAAGAATAAATCAACACGTAAATTAGTTGCAGTTGATTTGATTTCGTTTCTAATTGTGTATGGATGATATGCAGTAGGATTTGATGCATGGGTTAGGAGAAGACGGTCGGTTTGGTTTAGAGTATTATTTGTTCATTTCCGAGTTGGCAGAATGTAGTTGCAGAGTGGGTATTGAGAGCATTGGGGTAATGATATTGGGAATTAATTTGGTCCGCAGTTCAGCGTCGCAAGATACCCTCCATACAAATTAGATAGTCTTCAAGCTTTCCTCAATTATTAAGTATCTCCTTGTGGATTTGAAATGACAGTTTCTGTGAAAAGAAAATCTGATGCAGATGGCGGAATAAGATGGGTGTTCTTGTCATTTAGCTTTTGATTTTTGGCACGAAACTGACCGTGAAGAAAATTAATTAGATATTTTAAATGCTTACATACTAATACGATCTCAGGTAATCTGTAGGAAAATATTCTAATATATGGTTCAGAGATACCGTTTCATACCAAAGCAATACACGCACTCTCTCTCTCTCTCTCTCTCCCTTTCATACACACCCATTCTTTCTCCCTTTCACTTTCACACACTTTCTTTCTTTCTGTCTCTCTATCTGTCCGTCTCTCTCACACACACTCAACATTTATGTATGGAAATTACACTGGTACACTGGTGTAAACAACTACAATTATCTGTGATATGGCCTCTGGCCTTCTCTAACCCTTTATTACCCTGTATCATCAAATTCTCCCCCTTATCCTTTCAATATTTTTTACTAAGTGCTATATATTCTTTTGAATGCTATATTTCAGGGAAACTTCCTGAAATTTGGATTAAATTGTTTGATTATTGAATTAATTAATAGTGATCTTCTCTCCCACGAAAATTTTAGTCAGAATCTATCAAGGAATGCTAACTAAGTTTATTATCTGGAAGAATTGCCTAATTCGTTTGTTGAATAACCTTGAATTACACAAACACATATTTTGAGAGAGAGAGAGAATTGTGTGCATCATAAAATCCTATCAGTGTTTACTATAAACTATATAAATGTATATCACATACACAGACAAATATGTAAACCAATCAATTATCTTATATCTTTCTAAAACTTACATTGAATAATGTTCAGAAATATATGATCATACATTTTTTTTCTGAAATATAGTATTCAGAAGCAGAAAACATGCCTAAACGTACGTCCCATTGTGTCGATTACAATAAGATTTTTGCGTAAATTCGATGATTTCAACGCTCAACACTTATTTTTGTTCGTTCAAATACTTATGATAAGTTCTGGTTAAATATAAGTTCGGATGTAAATATATCGAAAAGTTCAAGCATGCATAAAAGCCAATCGTACGTGAACGTCATTATGTATGTTAGATGCGTGTATTTGTGTATTCAATCCCAAATAAATATATGCGTAGAGTGAATACATTTGCATTATAAGCATAAAAGACAATGCATTATTTTTTGAAATTATGTATGTTTACACATCTGTATGTACATACGCTAAGACACACATATACATACGAATACATGCATGTACTTTGTGACTGAAAATACTGCCCATATTATCGGCCCGTCCTAACCCTGCATCCATAGGTTTCTTTCATCTCCCTGTTTTTAATTCCCTGCAAGAGATGAACAATAAATAATTGCATCAATTTAACTCTACAAATGCGATAATGCAGTTTGGGAAAAAAGAAAGATACAGGAAAGGAAAGTGCCCTCTACTGGGTATCATAGATATTTGAGAATAATGAAAAGAATCAATGAGAATGCAGGGAAGAAAATGATAAAGCAATGCTCATCTTTTGAATACAGTCCTCTTCTTTTAATCAGTCTCCTCTCTAGAACCTCTGAGCATATATTAACTCCGTTCCATAGAAATTAAGGTGCACTTTTAAAAAACTATATATGTCGTGCTATTATATATATATAATTTTCTTAGAAATATATGTATTTTTAAAAAACTTTGGTTATGTTGGCAACTTCATTCTCCTTTCCTATTCTCCACCAGTTTAAATGCAGGCCCTAACGATTAAATACGTATGGAATGGAATCGGCGAACCACGTTCAAATTCAAGCAATGTTTGTGCAGACTTTGCAATAATGCCCTTGGAAAATGTAGGAATTCCTGCTACTAGACAATGGCTGGCAATTGTGAAAGGTGGGTGAATGTCAACTTTGACTTTCTTCCATCAGATCTATCAGGCAAAGGAGTGCCAAACGTATCAGTTTGCCTTCGAGACTATTGCACACAAGTTTGCGCATTATTTATACATTACATTGTGGAAAAGGTCATGCCAGTGTGAAGAGCTTTGTCGTTATTTCCGAGGAATTATTCAATGTTGACCAAAATATTTTGAGTCCGTCCTGTTCGTCCCAAACAATGTAATCATCCAACTCCGTGGGTGTTTGCAATTAGCTCTATCAATAATAAAAGAAGACTTCAGTTAACATGGAATAACTCTTCACAGAAAGAACGACAACGTTCTTGACACCACTTAGAACTGCATCAAAGGTATATTCCACCTTCCCTAATTCACATTGGACTAACTTTCTTCTTATTTCGCTAGCCATTAACCTTCTGCTCATTCCTCACAACCTTGAACTTTGCACAGCTCATGTCACCTGTTTCATAATCCCAGTCAACTATGATCATTGATGAAATCTATCACATACAGAACAAATAATTTATTAATGGAACATGATTAAATTCCTCCTCTCTTCATAACATTGAATAACAGACACAAACAGATTGCATCCTAGTCTTGAATCATGATGGTTTCTGTAACGATGTTATTCCAATCATAAAAAGATTCTATAATAAAGTTTTATGCACACAGTTTCCAAATGTTGAGTAAAACGACTTCATTAACGACTACAAGTGGGAGTGCTAAAATACTAACAACTTGAATTTGAAATAGTTGAATGAATACATCCAACATGGATGTATCAAACCCAGACACCAGTAATTTCCTCTCTTCCTATCTTATCACAAAATCCATTGATACCTCATTCCATCTCCGAGAAAGTCCTCAATTAAGGACAAAATGTTAGCTATCATAACCAATAAAGGATTTGAGATGTACTAATAATTCTCAGGACTTTTCTATTCCAAATTGTTAATCTTAATCATATTACATATATATGTATGTGTGTGTATGTGTATCCATAAATTTTCTTCGTATGGAATAACTAGTTCTACAATAATTGAGATGTGCTAATATGCCTCAAGTCTTTTCATTTCGAGCTGGTCAACTTTCTCTACATCATATATATATATATATTACAATATATATAACAATATATATATATATATATATATATATATATATATATATATATATATATATATATATATATATATATATACACACAGTAAGATTGATATGTGTATGTGTGTGTATTCGTGTGCGTGCATGCATATACATACGCTATTGATACAAACTTCAAATCAATCTGTTATTTTCCTTGTACAATAACATTGCAAACATGTACTGATATACGATCGTTTCATCCATCCCATTAAGAAAGTAAGATGCAAGATCGCTTTACAAATGAGAATAGTCACCTCAATTTTTTCTTCTCGAAAGGCCTTGGTATCCAACCTGTCCAGATAAAAAAGAATGCTCCCAATCATAACATTGTTTGCAGTTGAAGACCGAACGTTGAATACCCGTGCAGAAAGAACCATACGCTGCTAACTCACATAGAAAGAGGAATGAGAAAGAGAATGGAGAGATTTTCATCCTTATTTAGCGTCTTATTGTCATGCTAATTTTTAACTTGTGTTCAAACAATTACTGGAAGGGAGATCCAAACCTCTTAATTTGGTCTCTCTCATCCGCCCTTAACCTCTAAGGAGGGGTAAGGGGACTACAAAATTACGCGGTCTATTCCAGTAAACAACATCTGGGAAAATCCATCGATCATTATACGCTAGAAAATGTCAGAACATATAAATTCAAACGAGACCTCCGGCCCTCAAATGATAAGAACTTTACCTCAACTACAAACGGCAGCTGGGGTCAAATGCCTAAGTTACTCGTCTTTGAGCCAAGAGATTTTAGATATCTGTGTGGGAACAGCCAAGTTATAATTTGGTTAAACAGAACCTTAGTGTTTCTTAGGATTTTTCAGATGAGGTATTATCATTATTGCTATTATTAACCGGACTATCCTCGTCGTGGTTGTTTTTCATACAACGTTTCGTCCGTTGTACTCTATGGCCTTCATCAGATATCATCTGGTAGGTGTGGGGAAGTAACGAACCGAACCCTTCATTTAACCGACAGGGGTATATTGAAAGCACTCCCCTCTTAGCAGTGGTAATATTTTCGAATTATTATTGTCTCACACTGGGATTGAACCTAGAAACATTAGATTACTTGCAGTAATTCTGTTTGATTCTGTAACCACTACGGCTGAAACGTTGTATGAAAAACAACCAAAATGAAGATAGTCCGAATAATAATAGAAATATTGATTAACCTTGGTTAAACAACTATGCACCCCTTATTATTTTATGTCACAAATGCCGTGACTGCAAAACAAACGGTATGAAATGATTTCAATTTATTTTAGTCTACTTTGCAGTTTTATTTTATTACATATTTGATTTTTGTGTATTTTAATCTTTTATAACTTTTGTCAATTTCAAAGTTGCATGGTTTTTGGCAAGTATCAGATTATTTTTGTACTCATTCAAACTTTTATCCATGTAGAGACCTGAATGCTTCTTACATGGGAAATAAAATCTGTTTCCACTTCCGTCATTGGACATAGACGTTCCCCAGGATTTGCCACACCACTTTATCGTGGGCGTCGCAGAGATAATATTTTATGAACCTGTCGAGTTTGTCTCGTCCAGACGGTCGCTCTTTACTAAGACGGTTGCAATCAAAGTAAGTAGAGTTGCAATTTAAAGCAACTGAAAAATTTAGTTAAAAGGAAAAGACGAATAAAAATGAAAATAAAAATCATTGACATTAATTATGATCACTTCAACTTGTGAAAATAGTTTATAAAACAATTGTTTCATGTTGAGGCAAAGTTTTAATCAATATCATATTGATTTTTTTCTTATGACATATAATTGACAAACTTTTCATAGGTTTGACCGTCTGTCTAACACAGTGAGTAACCTGTGTGGACCTGAAATGGAGAAAATATCTTTGTAAGATCCAACCCTACATCTCTTTTGCTTTGCAAAGCCTGGTTATTCGTGCCAGCTTCTCTGACAACTGAGCTACAAAGGTTTTATGACTGGCTGAAGATTACGTCTAACTATATAGACATAACCCTATATTTTCGTCCAATTGCTCAGCGTGCTATTTCTTCTTGTTCTACGTACTGTAATAGTATTATTAGTGGCAATTTTATTTTGCTTTCTTTTAGTCAAATGAAGTAATTCAAATCATTATTATTATACTGTTATTCCTTTCATCCTAATACCATTGAAAGATCATAATTATTCATGTCACATAATACTACTTAATAGGTAGAGACGCGTTAAATAATACGTTGAGTCGTATTGAGTCAAAGGTAGTCAGGTTTTACTAAGCATGGAAGCCTGCAGGAATTAGTTTTAATTCTCGAATTAGTATAAATTTCTGATATGAGAATGTCCTAATTGATTTCCAATTGATAAAAGTTCTCCCGGCCAAAATTTTAAAAAATTCAATTATTCAAAGAAATAATGAGTTGGCGTAGAGGCTCAAAAAAGGTAAGATCTTTTCCCAAGCGATCCAACCTTCCCATGAGGCTTTTCGTAGAGGCACTCTTAGAGAGGGTCAAGGTAGTAGTTTTGCGTAGAAGATAGTTGTCCCTCGCCGTCCCTATTCTATTTAGCACTTTATCTGCTTGTTCGTATGGGTGTCTCTCTCTTTAGAGGACCTTACTCTCTCTTTTTTCCAAACTTGAGCAACTGATATTTTCTGATGATGATGAATAAAGGAGAATAAAGAATCTTCACTTTCAATAAAAGCCTAAAATGCACACCCTACAAGCAATGCATAAATGTATCCCTGCAATATGTCTGCATGCTACCTTCAAGCCGTCAGTGTACGATCCATAATGATTACTACCATGGTCCAACGTTTTCAAGAGTTGTAATGAAGTAAGACTATGATTGAATTTGAATGAATAATTGTACAAAAATCAATAATGGCTGATTGATATCTCCTAAAACACTCGCTGTAACAGAGTATATTGAGCTAGATTCGACCACTGTTTGGAACTAAAGATAAGAAATCAAATCTCAACAATGACCAGGATTCTAAATGACAATTTTCAAGTCATCTAATGAATCCAAATTTGGAATCATGGAGTATCAGTCTTTTTAGCTCAATTTCCTTCAAGCTGACAGTGCATCGTAGTAAACTATGATTAGTAAATATCATTACATTCAAAAATTTGTATGGTGTAAGGTATTTTAGGATACTTGCTGTAGCTAGCTGCTATTATTGTTAGCATTCACGTGCATGAGATGAAAAATAATGATGAGTGAATGTAGCTAGCTGGCTCAGACGTAATATGAAAATAAGCACGATTGAGTTGGAACAGTCATACACACAGAACTGTGGAAAAACCCTGGTTAGACTATATAGACAAATTGTATCTGCACAAATCAGAAGTTGCTCTGGGAAAAATAGAATAATCTTGGACCCTAACATATATATTGACCACTCCTTCCGGACTGAAAGATTGGATATGATTGTCGTGAATACAAAAAAAGAAGGCTTAACAGATCATATATATGACTCTGCCAGTAGACCCGACGATGAATACGAACTAGACTGGCAGTTGGTATAATACAGGACTTTACTGGCGAACTGAGAAAATATTTGAACAATAAGCTTTGGGTCGTACCACCGATATCAGACTGAGAGAGATTGATATTGATACAAAAAAAAATACAAAAATCAAAAGAAAGTATTTGAACTTGATTGAGCATACAATGTAAAGGCAATTGAAGCAAAATCCACATTTCGTCAATTTTGAAAATGTTTGCATTGTATCGGACATCTTTTGCACTCACTGCGATTGCGTTTGGATCATACAGAACAATGGTATATGGAAAGCTGAGAATCTTTTCATGGAAAAGAAACCCGAAAAATATTCTGGGGTTCAGTGGTTCAGAGAGATCACTCCTTCCGAGCCAGAAGACCAGGAATAGTGGTAAAACAGAAAGAATGTGGCAGAATAAGAATAAAAAAAGCAGGGTATGACAGATGGTGCAGAAAGGAAAGAAATATGGGAGAATATACATTGTAAATGCAAAGCCAAGAGTGGAGTAACTTACACCAATTGGATTATGATTTCTATGAACTCATATCTGCGCTGAATTCCTGAAGAGCAAAAGTGAATATTTCCTGACCGCCTAGCAACTCATAGGAAAGGAAGGATTTTACCTCTGCTCTCCCCTTACAAATGTTAGCAATGAGAGACATCAGATTAGATTCAGAATATTTCACATGACACTTTCATATTTCAAGATATAAAGATAAAAATTCTCTCACAATCGCACAGCCAAATGCATGTGTACAAAACTAGAGTCAGATTCTTTATCATAGATGGTTATTGTTAGACATCAGTATTTTTTGCTGCATTTCAGTCAAGGAAGGCTGCCACAAGTAACCAAGCCATCATACAATGACCTCATGTCAATGAATATGATAGGAAGTCGTTTAATCATCCCATTCATCATCCTCTTCAGTGGAATCATATTGTTGAAAATATTATAGTATACTTTGAAAATGAAGCCGAACCATAACGACTAGAATTTTCTGCCAACACTGACCAAAGAAATGGCAATCGTTACGAAAAATGACGCGACAATCGGCCAATGGAAAATCTCTGGAGCTCTCTAGAGGAAAGACGATTATGTAACAATCAAACATTGCAAAACAATTTATCAAAATTCAAATCAGATAATATCAACAGAAATCGAATGAGGAGGCTTGCAATCATAAACTAATCAGAATTTAGCTTAACTTTCACTGTGAAGTTGCCAATTTAGCCATTTTAAAATCGATTTGAAACACAAACATATCATCATAGTTTTGTTTTGTCGAGTTTCTTCCATAAATTTCCCGTAATATTTATATAATAAATAAATAGCCCTTTGATGAATTTCTAGTATTTAGAAAGTTTTTTTGGCTTTTCAGTGTAATATTTATTGTACCAGAGGGAAGTTTCTGATTTATAGAATCATGTACAAACAATTTCTCGAAGTTATGTTATTATGGAGGAGTTATATTTTACAATCGACCGAGGTATATATCCTCTTCTTAAGAACAGTTGTTTATAATAGCCTGTGGGTCAGTGATCCGTAGGAAACATGACGAAAGCTTAGCCAGAAAGATGTTACAGTTATTTCATATTCTTAGAACTACTGTGTACATTTTGCTGGCTTAACTAAAGGCTTTTGAAGATACACTTTGTTTTTGAGATTATTTCAAAACTTGCAAATCTTTACCTTTTCAAATGAGCAAAGCATCCCCTTCTTAAAATCATCTTTGGGCTAATTCCGTTGGTTTTATCATGTCCATGTTTCATATGTTGTGCCTTGCGACTATAACAACGAATAAATTAACATAATTTACAATTCATTTCTTGACATCTTTTTGTTGCGATCCTATTTCTCCGTGGGTCTGCCGTCAAATCAGGCTAATACAGTAGATCACGTGAACACGTAAACATTTTGGTCGTAATATTTTTATAGTATTTCCACTTGGAAATGTATGTTCATACATTTGTATTAATCCGCATATATGTACTTATACGTGTATATACATTCATAATGATATGCATATACAATGGTTTATATCGTTTAGAAATGGATATACAATCTGACGAAAAATTATGAATGCGTTACATTACCTTGAAACTCTATTTGAAATTATGTTTCCTATTCCACGGTGCGTGTACCACTGGCCTAGACAGCGTCAATACAATAAAAAAATTAAAGATTGCTCGTTTATGTCTGAATGATATAATTGTTTACGCTGAAAAACAAATATAGCAGATATAAACAGTGGAAGCATTCTCGAAAAAGGTAGGGTATTCAGAACTACTGGAAAATATCTCAGTACTGGAAGAAAGCTAATAACTTGTGTGCTCCAAGTGAATGGAAAACTGCCATGGAAGAGGGACCAAATTTTACAAAAAACCTCATTCCATCGAGCAAAAGACACAGAAAGAGGACTGGAAACACAAACCAAGAGTGAACAATTCGAGGATTTCCCAGACGTTCTCCGCATAAAGTAAGGCAAACAATCAAAGAGACAAAGAAAGGGAAAGCCCATGGGCCCGATAACATCATTGACTAATTGGAAAATTCATCATGTGTCATTCTATTTGAGTTATGCTTTTAACAATATAAAGTCCCCCAAAAGTGGATGTTGTTATACAACAGAGGATGTCTGAAAGACCTCAACAAGTACAATCCAATAAGCCAAATGAATTGCATTTGCAAACTCACCACCTAAATGATGACCAACCGATCACAATAACACTAGATTAAAACCACGGGAACAAGCGTACTTCAGTAGGCCAACAAAAAAGAAAGCAGCAGTACATACAATGCCACTGGCTATAGCATTTGCTGACGTTAAAGATGACCCCAATTCAGTTGAAATCCCCGAAATCTTTGATGCAATAAAAGGACAAGGTGTACACCCCATATATGTCAGGGTACTGCAACATATTTATTGACATAATAGTTCCTTCATAAGCCCTTTCAACTATAAAAAAGAATGAGACGAGGTGACCCAAAGTTTCCACTGTCTGCTTCAAGATGATCTTCCAAAACTCACGATGAGAACACAAAAAATCTGAATAGACAGCAAATACTTAAGTAACTTCGGATTTGTTGACGATATCGTCCCTTCCGTAAAGAACGTTAACGATCTCCAAAGAAAGGTAGACGAACTAAATGAGCAAGCTAGTTAGCGTCCACATGAACTTCAGCAAAACAAATGTCATGTACAACGAACATCTTGGGAACAAAGAGACAATGATCAAAACCTAGAATGCAAAGTTGGAGAAGTGGACCACTATATCTATCTAGGGCAGCGAGACTCTATGAAGTCGTCAAAACGAAAGGTGATGAAAAATAATAATCATACTAGATTGGCAAGTTTTCGGCAGAGCAAGCCCGACTTTTAAAAACACACAAATCTCTCTATACCTGAAAAGAAAGGTATTCAACCAATATATCCTCCCGATAGTCACCTAAGGAGCTGAAACATTGCAACACAAACTGAGAACCATGCAACGTGCACATGAGAGAATCATAAGACAGCACAGTATGTAAGAAAAAAAGACAGAAGTATGACATATCATGAAAACAGTCAGAGAATTCAAATATCAATGGGCTGGACATGTTGCATGAATGTCAGGTCATCGCTTGACAGCGCAACTCAACACATGGAACCCCAAGGATCATATGCGAAATTATGGAATGAAGAAAGGTGCATGAAACTGCGTGAGATGACGTTGTGAGCTATATAAATTCAGAAAGTACTGGCTCCATGATGCTTATGACAGAGAAGTTTGGCGATTTTTGGGGAAGTTTATTCCAACGGCGGATGCTGTAAGGATGATGATGATGATGATGATGAACAAAAAATGAATTTAGAGATAGAGGAGTTTTTTGGGCTTTTGCATCATCAACAATACTACGTCAGTGCGGCTACCAGTCGTTGGCAGGTTCGATTCCCGTAGGAACCTTCTTTCTTTCAGGTGTTTATTCTATTTAGTGATCAGAACAACAGCTATGATTGGAAAATAGAGAAACGAGCCCCATATTGGGTTTGAACCAACGCCAATTTGTCCATCGTAGCAAACATGTAACCAAAGACAATGTTATCTGATTGAGGCAAGTAAGAAATACATAGAAGAGAGATGACTCTAGGATGCTTTTATATATATATATATATATATATATATATACATATATATATATATATATATATATATATATATATATATATATATATACATACATATATATATATATACATATATATATATATATATATATATATATATATATATATATATATATATATATGAATATGAATGAAATCTCGAACATTTCAGACTTCTCTTTCTTCTCTAATATACAGTGTTCTATTATGATTTCTCCATATGAAGCTTAGCATGATTCTCTCATTGTCTCGTTGCATAGTTCTCAGTTTGAGGAAGAATCTTTGGTTAGTTTTCAAAAGATATCATCACCCAAGGGATGAGTAAGGATGTGATTTTTGTCGAATTTCTTTTGACGAATGTAAAAAGATTTACCACGATATATATATATATATATATACATATATTCATATATATATATATATATATATATATATATATATATATATATATATATATATATTGCAGTAAATCTTTTCACACGTATCTAGAAAAATTAGATAAACAAACACATCCTCAGGGTAGTGATATATTTTCTGTATTCTTATGGCCGACTTAAAATCGTGATCCAATGTAATTATAATGTTACTCAAAGAGCGTCTCCTGAAATTACAAATTTTTCCATCATAAGTAACAGATTTTATGTTTCTTGTGGCAACTGTAAAATCTTATGAATCGTCATTAATATTATTTCATTAGAAATAGGACCAAATAATTCTGTTAAACAATCGAAGAATAACTTATTTCCCTGATAGAATACAAAAACCAAACGAATTTTGATCCCCTCTGATATTCTTTTTTACAAATCAATTTTCTTCTTTCTACAACTCCTGTCTGGAATCCTTTAATTTGACTGATAACTTCTCAAAATAATAAGAAAATTCATTATTCATCTATACAAACAACTTATGCTACTGATGTGCATTCAGTTTGGACTTTCATTTTAATCTGTTGTTTTCTTTAAAACGACCAAAAATTGATCAATGCATGTGTCTCACATTTACTGTTCGTTTTTCTTCCTCCCAAGAGAAGTAATATCCATAAACTGACCAAATCATAATCCAAACAATCTCCTCAAATATCGTATTCACATTTAGTATTAGCTTTTCCATTAATCCATTCTCCAAGTATAAATCCTGTAATCCAACCTTCAAATGCAAATGAAATTTGATACAAAATTTGCATCCATTCTCCACCGAACATTTGTATTTTGGGATATCGAAGATGTATAATATATTGTGAAGTGTCTTTTGTTAATTTCGTTCTACTTTCTCTCTCTGTCCCTCCTCTACTTGTCTGTTTCTCTTTCTCTTTCTCTCTCCCTCTTCTCCCTCTCTCTCTTTCTCTCTCTTTCTCTCTCTCTCTCTCTATATATATATATATGTATATATATATATATATATATATATATATATACAATCTGATTTAGGTGTTGTTTCATCTATGGTGATAGTGCTCAATATCTTGAAATTCAAAATAGAGCGTAGATAGTGAAATAGATATTAGCATCACCATTGTAAATTTCAACCCTTCCGCTTTCTCTCTGTTTCCCCTCTGTACGTAATTTTTCATGTATGACTATGCCGACCAAGGCTTGTTGATCATAGCAAAATCCATCAAATACCGACCGGTGTTGGCTATCTCAGCAAATAAATATACATTTGAACCTGACTCGACTTAGATATTCACGGTGTGCAGAATAACATAAATCTTATTATTTGTGGTCGGCACTATATTTGGAAGGAACGCATTAAAGTTAACGTCTGACTGAGATGTGTGTTGATATCGAACATTCCTTTGAAAGATATTACCTTGTGTAGTACTTTGCATGAGTTGAACGGACAGACATTCCCGCAATAAATCATTCTGCTGGTGCCATATCAGTAGTTGATCTGTAGTCTTGCAAATATGAGATTTAACCGGAAAGTATATGGTCATTTCAAATATCTCAAAAACCAATTGCATGATCTTCATGTAACATTGCAGCAGACTAGAGGAAACGTTTCTGCGTGTGATAATCCGTCACCATTAGTTGAGCTTGTATTGCTTTCACAATCCCCATTCTTAATATCACGCTTAGCGTTCTTTTGGCTGCAGTCCAAATTTAGCTCCTTTGTTTTCGACGAAGAGATTTTAGAACGATATTAACGAGGATGTATCGAGGCGATCAATGGTGTTTCCCAAAGGATATTTTGCAGACTGTTTTCAAAAACTGAAAGGCCGCTGAGATAAGTACAACGGGCTCAAAAGGATAAGATATTTTGAGGGCTGAGACGTCATTACTGTAAGTGGGCTTCTTTTAGGACATTTCTGGACAAACCTTGTGAATATTCCCAACCAGGTGTACTTTTTGGGGGTACTTTTTGTTCAATTAAAATCATGTAACATCATCATACAACCTGTTGCATGTTACATAAAGGGAAGATAAAGTACTTCGTGTTACCCTCTCTTTATGACATGGTCCATTGATAAGATACTGGATCGGAAAATAATCAGCGTTTCGATGGAAAGTATGCTCTTTGATATTTTGTAAATCCACTTTAGCCGGGAAGATGACCATAATTATAGAGTAGTTAGAATTAAATTATACCCTCTCACAAATACAAATGAACTCTCATTATAAACGTTTCCATGTTCAGCTCAGTCTAGCGCAGTGCTTTAATTATGAGACACTCAGTAAAGACAAAATTTAATTTCAAAGCTGACAGCTGTGCAAAATGAGCTGGGGAATTATCTATAAGAGTAATTTGATAACCATCGCTCCAAAACAAACTCTCTGGAGTTAATAATGTATATGTTTAATCAGATGAATTTGATCTTGTGGGAGACTAGGTCACCCAGAGATGATTAGACATGCTTCGTCATTCACTGAGAGATCACTAAACATTAGCAAACCAATCTTAACATACTTGTTCAATCTTTCACATTTCTCTATCCATAAAGAGCAGAGATCTTTTTTTTTATCATTTGTCATATTCTTACTTTTCATCAAGTAATAAAAAAACAAAATATGTCAAAAATGTTGCTTCTATACTTTCAGAGGGAACCAAAATCTATTCAATTTGGGAATCAATAATATATTTCGATTTTTTCTGAATATATCTTAAAAATACACGCTGATATGACGAATGTCACAATAGGTTCCAAATCAACTTCTTAAAATAGAGTTTGGAAAAATAGAAGTCTCTCAATGCAACTCAACCGCAAAAAACAAACGAGTCTTCTAGTTCAACCAATATAAGTATATATTCAAACAAAATCAGATTAGCAGGGATTATAATCTCCAAAATTTAATTACTTATGGTTTACATATGCTGTTTTCTAATAAATAATGATATTCCTACAATTATAACAGAATTACTAACCATAAGTCATATTTTAAGAAAATAACCGCATACCCATATTTTGCTCGCATGAATGTCTGCTACCCTAAACAGTAAACTCAAGAGGGTATATCTCTCGTGATTTTGACA
The DNA here is from genome assembly GCA_963457665.1 of Thysanoteuthis rhombus. NCBI lineage: Eukaryota > Metazoa > Mollusca > Cephalopoda > Oegopsida > Thysanoteuthidae > Thysanoteuthis > Thysanoteuthis major. The sequence goes on along the minus strand of OY735221.1, from coordinate 19,593,659 downwards.
TTGACACAAAATTTACTATCATTCAAAAAATAGAAAAACACCATACCTACGTTAGAATCTAAATGAGCAAAAATTGATTCTTAGTCTACAAACATAATAACTGAATGGCATAATCAGTAAATTGAATCATCCACAGAATATTATCACTTGAACATTATGAATTAGCGATAAACATTTGAAACTCCTTGGGACATATATTTTAGTGTGTAAAAGGTATACATATATTAATTATGTAAACGGACACGTATCCTGGGAACATATTTGCAAACCATTTAGTGACTTTGATATTTACGGTGGATTAGTAAAACATTTAATCTTCTTTTAGATAGAAAAAACTAAGATGAAGGGGTAGGGGCAGTTGAATATGAGAGTGAAATTACTTCCCTCATATCTATTATTAAGAGTATATGATAAAACTACGACATGTTTTCGAATTTATGATGTTTAACAGGAAGATTACTTTGGTTACATATTCATTATTTACATGGTTTGAAAAAGAAATGAAGCATTCTTGAAAAAATATTAAACTTTAATCTTTTAAAAACAACTCATTACATAGTTGCCGTAGGTTAAGTACTACAACTTTAACATATATCGTCTGTCAAACTAGAGCAATTTTTGATTAATAAAGTACATCTTTCGCAAAGAAAAAGGAGTTTGGGTAGCATGTATTACATTGATTTCAATTATGGATTGTTCAAAACATTTTTAAAGTATTTGATTTACTGTGTTGTTTCTCCAACTAAATGTCGATTTTTTGGCTTGAAATAAAGAATAAAGGATAAAACAACATTTGTATAATAAAAAAAGAATTCACTGGGCGTCAACACTTGAACACTCATGGACAAGATCAAAAACCGTTAAATATTTACTAAAATGATAAAGATACGTCTTTGTCTACTTTGAAACGAAAATGGAATATTTAAGTCGACTACTAGACGAAGACGAAAAGAATCTCGACTGGCAGGTACTTGAAAGGTTAAGAAATCTGTTCTTACAAAAGAAAAAAAAATACAAGCAAGGTTGTAATTTTGTAAGGAATACAAGACTAGACTATAAAGAATTAGGGAAAGTAATTTTTAAGCAATGAATACAACAGTCTATATGCTCCCCGCGGTGGAAACCATATTATTTGGAAGAAAAAAAAATGAAAGAATTGTAAACTCTGCATTCACAGCAAAAATTCTTCTGTCAATTATAGTATGGGGTCACATGTCACCAGAAAGCAAAAGTAACCTACATATCAATGACTTTTAGGTTTTGAAGAGTAAACTGCTACTGTTCAAACGCTCGCTACCGATATTACAGATTGATATTGCCACCTATCACGTAATACATTCCGTTTCAAATTGGTTTTCCTGCAAGGAAATCATCTTTGCCGTAAAACTTTCCCCAATGTAAATACAAGAGAAAATGTTGGGAAGAAAATCAAAATGCTTCAGATTTTAATAGCAGCGATTCAGTTCACCTGGGGAAAATATAATAACACCTGAATAAATATATTCCTTGACATGTTGATGCCTACAAAGATTGAAGGGAGCACAAAATATTGACTGTATCAAATTTTATTATCAAAATGAGAATCATTTGCATTTCTAATGTGGTTATTACTTAAATAAGATATATCTTTCGAACATTCTATGAACGAAATCAGTGTGGTACATGCTATTAGAACCCCCTTTTCCACTAACCATACATTGTATTTATTGAAAATGTTCGTCTGACAACCAGATAATCTACTTAGATGATAGTACTGAATTTATGACAACTACATAATAAATTGTTTGAAAGTTGTAAACTCAATTATGAAATTTCTGTATCCCAAAATAAATATGATATAATTTCAAATTGAGCAGCATATACATCGCATATACATAACATTTATATACATATATATCAGACAGTACAGATCAAAGGATGCAATATAATGTGGTAGGATAAAAGTGCTTGATACATCCAACTTTGAGAAATTAAATTGGTTTAGAGTAGTGCTTAAAATATAATGGGATATATATATATATATATATATATATATATATATATATATATATATATATATATATATATATATATATATATATATATATATATATATAAAATGGAATAAGGATTTGCTACGCAAACACGTTTATATTTCTGCCCTCTATGAGTTTCTTCCGGCTGAAGGTGCCAAATAGGATAGCATCATAAACGTCTTGGTGTAGCGAATCCTCATCCATTATATATATATATATATATATATATATATATATATATATATATATATATATATATATATATATATACATCTGTCTGTTTTTGTGCTTCCACAGTGATCAGAAATTAAATATTCTGTGAGTTAAAATAGCCTGGAGCAAAGAAAATTATCATTAATTCATGTGAGAATAGGGTTCCCGGACTCAAAAAGGAAACCACTTCTATGTCAGCTGGTTTTATGCTGAGTATTATATTCTTATACGCTTCCATGATTTTTTAAATACTTTAGGACATATTTTTCTTGCAGAGGCACAAAATAAATCTTAATACACCTCCATATGCTAACAGACACCGTTCAAATCTTTGAATAAATAAATGAATAAATAAATGAATATATATATATATATATATATATATATATATATATATGTGTGTGTGTGTGGGTGTGTATTCGAAATTGTACAAAGGTTCTCAGTCCAAATTCTGAAACTGCATGTACAATAGCATATTCCAATTCATGACCACTTACAGATTATCCATTTTTGCCGCTGATTTGAACTTGTTAAAGCAGTATTGATGACACAAAGACAGATTTTCAAGCTTTGTTTTCTGCCTATGAAGCTATACCAGCATAGTACACATTAAAATATCATGTATTGTTATATTTAATGAGTCTCAGTTTATAAAGCATTTAGATACTCTCAGCTTTGAACTGTTGCTTTCTTGAAATCCCTTAGAGATCTCATTCAAAGTTCATTACCCTCAGCTATTCAGCCAATGAAACAACAACTTCTATCAAACGATCGCAGTTTAGCTCAGCCAAGCGTGAGGAGATGGACTTTGCTGCAAGTTTTGCCTCGGAAAGAGCGATATGCGTTAGCCTTACGGAAGACTAGGTTTTCGTTTCAGTCATCCAACGAACAACAAGGATCTTATTTTGATGGATGAATGGCAAAGCTGAATTGAACTGACTTTTCACATAATTCAGTTAAGTCCATACACGAAGATGAAAGATTTTGTCTCAAGTTAAAATAGCTCTTTGTAAACTTCAGCCTGGATTAAACCGATTTGATCCAACTGAGGCAATTGCCTGAGAGATTTTAAATCGGGTCATTAGAATCGAGACCCTGAATAGAGCTCAGCTATATGTCAATAAAGCCGTCAATTTGATCCACGTCATTTGCTATGAACCCAAATACAAGGCGTCTCGTTCAGTATCAAAATGTAGAAATCCAATCACATCGATTCTTTCGACAGCAAAAAATTGGTGACTCCAGATTTGTTCAGTGTGGAAAATAGCTAGAGAAAAAATGACTTGAAGAAGTATCATTAAATGTAAGTGAAATAAGTTCTTGTATAACTGCGATGCAGGGACGGTAATTGTATGCATTTCTCCATCAACAGAAAATCATAATCAATTATTTCATTGATCATAGCCCCCTCTCCAATAAAATGACATTTGAATTTTATGTTAAGCTTTACGACGTCGACAATGGAATAGGCCAACCTATTTCAAACTCTGATTGAGGGAAGTTGTTTATATCAAATTCTCATGAAATCTGATGGGAAAAGGCATGAATCCATCTGCTTTCCCCACAACTATAAGTAAAACAGATGATTATAATGGGCTCCCTCCTAGTGAGAAGTCAGCGAGTCTTGGTGAAGGACGATGCTGATGCCAAACCAGGGATTAGAGCTCCAACAATGATCCCAACTTTGATGTCCTTCTGCCAGCTCTTGCAATTGAACTACTGTTATACGTATTGCTCCTCTTTCTTTTGCATTACATCAGCAAGGCTAAGAGGTAGATTATGTCTAATTAGTATTGTACAATTTCCATATGCGTCACCTTGGCTTCCACCTTAGACTGGTCACTCTGGAGTCGTTCCATTGTCTATTGAGACAAAAGCAGACCTTCTGATGTTTCCTGAAAAAAAGCAATGCATTTATTTATCGGGTGCATTGTAGAATATAGAATTATGGATTTGAACTCTTTAAGACCAATTCTACTTTTTGTAAAACTAGCTAGCGTATCTGGTGGTGCATGGGAAAAAAACTTCTAGTTTTTAGCACTGAAAAGCCAACTATATTTTAAAGAGATTCTAAGAAATCAAATATTTTGGTGTGCTTGCCGGTGGTGCCAGTAGACACTTTTAGGCAGACTCTTGTTGGCCACGGCTTAACCTCAGATAGGCCTGCGTATCTACTTCTAAAACCTTAAAAAATGTTTTTTCTCAAAACTTCATCGATCATTTTTGGTATTACATCATCGGATTTAAATTGTGTTTGGATCAGGATTAGGTTAGTAGGTGAACTTGGGAGTTTAGTTCTAAAAGACTGTTTTTTTCAATGGTCAGGTTCCAGTTGAATTCATTCAAAAAATACTGCCTACTGGTATAAGCACTGAGAAAAGAAAAACTCATATCCATGGTCACCTATGAAGAAAATGAGAATCAAAGTTGCAGGTTAGCAAATTAGTTTTATCGTAAATAGAGCCTTCTTCTAAAGATATTTAATTTCACAAATCTTACTAATTTCCAGAGGGTTCAGAAGTCTAATAAATAATAAGTGAAGCATATGATAATGAGATAAAAAAAGATGAGAAAGAAAACGAATAAAATTTCAAAAGGGATTGAACTTGGTCCGTCGATTGTTGTATGATTACTCTCTGATTTCTAATGTTTCTTTTTTTTTCATGTGAGCGCTAACACTAACTCCATGGGAATCGACGATTTTGTTTAGGAAAATCTGATGTTTAAATTTGTGCTGAGAGTAAATAGTAGCCTGCAGATTTTTGGATATGCCTCTTTAGAGCTGGACACACATTCATATGTTAATACTCTTTTATATTATAAACACAGAGAAAAAATCCCCACTCACAGTTTTTGTTTGACAAATTGGAGTTGGGCGCCCAGTTTAGCATTGAGTTGCATTATTAATAGATCCACCTCCTGGAAAAATCAAAATGAAAAAAGTAGAACTTTATGTCAGAATTTGAACCAACGATTACATTACGGGCTTTTGATCAGTCGACTATTGAACGACCATGACTTTGCAGCGCACACATTAGAGCCCCAAAAGAAAAAGAACAAAAAACAGCTCCTCAGGCCTTGCTGCCACAATATATATATATATATATATATATATATATATATATATATATATATATATATATATATATATATATATATATATATATATATATGTATATATATATATATGTATATATATATATTTATATGTATATATATATATGTATATATATATATATATATATATATATATATATATATATAGCTTTTCTTCTATAGATGATGAGGATTCAAAGATTGGGTTGATAGCTATTTATTCATGGAAGTTAAGCATAGGGTGTCTCTACAACATCAGTAAAATTGAAAAATAAATTAAAGTTATAGACACAAACACACACACACATACACACACACACACACACTCACACACACATATATATATATATATATATATATATTTATATATATATAATCTAGAAAGTTTACCGCCTTAAACACTGAATATATAACCAAAATCTATCTTTCCGCAAATGTATGTCATTTCAGTCAGTTTTTCTCCAATATTTATATCCATAAGTTTATCTTATGGCCCTTGATCAAGAGTCAAGAGTACAAAGTATCTTTAGGTAGACTTTTTCAAAGAACAAACACCCTTTAGTAATCAACGATTTATTGTATTTCAAAATCCAATCTACTGATGATTGGTGTAGATAATTTGATACCTGCAGATTTCGGCTATGCCTTTGTTTTTCTCCAGTGGTGCATAGTTCTCGACTTTAAAGAGTACACAGATATATACATATATACTTCAGTATTTTATAATATATCTAAAGTAAAGTCCTTGAAAATTCACATTTTAGCTTTAACAGTGTCACCAAGAATAGGAAAGGCGGAAATATTCATCTGACTCCATATATTAGCAAAATTTTCTAACACATCTCTGTGGTCCAAAAAAAAGAGTTCGTATAAACAGGAGTCTGAGAGAAAACCTTTTTTTTTATCAGCGAAGAAATTTTGTGTTCAATCACATTTGTACTTGAATCGCTGGCAGATTCATGTTTATGATTAGGTCGAACTCACTTGGTTCTTGTGGTGGCTTGGTTTAAGCATAAGCTAGAGAGTTTACTCTGCCTTTTTTTATTAACTCGCACATTTCTGCTTTAATTGGACAAAGTGAAAATTGAAAATAGTTTAGCGTTTGTTTCCTAGCGAGCCGTGCTGTGCTACAACCAAGTCCATTATTAGTCCTGCAATCCTTACACACAACGACACTGTTTAACCTACCATCATCACGATTCAGGGGCTTGGATATTAGCTTTTATGCTTTACGCTATTTACGGTAGCGGAGTCTTTTTTTTCTTTTTAAAAAAATAGGAACGATTTACTTTCAGATATTGAGAGAATCCTTTGAATATTCATCACGTATTTTCATAAGTCTATAAAAGAAAAACAAGAGGCGATAACGTTATAATTTTTTTCATACATAGCGTCTACTTTTCACGAAGATGCAATCATTTTCAAGCCATCCAGCATTGAAAATATCTCGATACGTATTCCATTTTCTTCTAATAATCAGAGAAAATACGATCATATTAGTTCTTGTGATAGAATTTCAACTCAAGGAAGAAAATATCATGAACATCACGAGGACGAAAGAGTTCAGTTATAATTTGATTATGAGTCTACAATTATCATCAGATCTTTATGAATTTATAGTGATAGCCGCCAATTGTCTTGCGAGGAAAAACTTTCGATTATTGCAGAAGACATATGAGATTCGAGTACAAAGAAAGGGAAAGGAAGAAATGGATGGAGTGAATGAGAAAGAACGAGGAAAGAGGACTGAATGTAGAAGAGGGGAAGGGGAGTAGTGAAAAAGAGTAATTGAAGAAGTAGAAGGAAGAGTGGAGAAAAGAAGGGTGTATGAAGAAAATGGATGCTGAAGGAGGATGGTATGAAAAGAGAGGAAGAAACCTAACTGGGGAGAAGAGAGAAAAAAGATGAAGAGCTTAGGGAGGGGGGATGATAGAAGGGAAAAAAGTAGAGGAAAGAGGTTGAAAAAGTGTCTGATGCGTGAGAAATGTATGAAAAAGGTGGATGACAGCAGGCAAAGAAAAGAAATAAAGACATGTGCCAAAGAGAACAAGAAGATGAGGGAGAAGGGGGAAAACAAAAACAAAAAGCAGTCAGGTGAAAAAGATGAGTAAAATGAGTTGAAAGAATCTTTTATCTCCTTCTCTGTGATCATCATGAATAAAAAATGTTTCTTTCTTAATTATTGATTTTATACTGGAAACAGAAGGAAAATTTTTCAAATAAAACAGTGACCATTTTGCTTAAATATAATATATCTGAAGATGGTGTGATAAAAATTCAGTTTTGTTGCTCAACTTCCTTCTTTAGTTTCAATTTCCTACAAAAGGTAGATGTCATGCTTTTATTGTTTGAAGTTGAATCAGGGCGAATGACCAAGAAACCTCTTTTTAAAAGCACAAAGATCCTGCAAATTGACACTTAACGATAAAAAATACTCTCCTGCTATAATGAAAAAATAACGCTATGATCTTTGAACATTGGTCTGACCAAGAACTGATCTCTACTCTCAGCGTTTCTTTTGTGCATTAAAAGAAAACGCTTCATGAAGAAGCTTGGGGAGAGCATCAAACTTTTTCTGAATCATCTTCAGATAAATAAAACTTTCTGGTAAAAATGGCTTGAAATACCCTTATGGTCAAATGGAAATATAAAACAGGCAATTTGAGGACACCCAAAAATCAATGATATCTCAAACAATATTTCTGACATTCATCATCGTCATCATCGTCATCATAATCATCATTTTTTTTAGAGTCTGTCGTTGGATATAGACTTTCCTCAAGATTTGCCACACCTTTCTATGGAGCCAATACCTTCTTAATCTGTCTAGTTTGTCTCTCCTTCGTGTACTCTGTCAGTCTCATGATTAGGTTCTATATTTCAGCCCGATGGGTGACTATCGGGAGAATGCAATGGTTTTATATCCCTTCTTTTTAATAAAAGCTATTGGATCTTCTTGTTTTTAAAGGTTGAACTTGCTCTGCCATAGACTTACCATTCTAGAGTGATATCTGCTTGATTTCTTCTTCTTTTCAGTATTTCAAGGACATTCGTTGTTCTGGATGAATGCAATGGTTTAGTTACTCCAGTTCTATCTCCAATTCTGATAATTTTGTTTTCACTTTCGACAAGTTGCACATGAACTTTGTTTTGCTGAAGTTCAGTGTAGGCCGACTTTCTTGTCTTCTCCATTTAGTTCATTTATCATCAGTTTGATGTCGTGTAAGTTCTCTGCAAAAGGGTAATGTCAGCAAATCTAAGGTTACTCAGATATTTGCTATCTATCTAACTCACTTATTATTTTCCAATGTAGGTTTTTGAAGATCGTATCGAGGCAAGATGTGAAAAGTTTGGGTGGGTTGATATCACCGTGTCACGCCTTAAGGGCTGAAAGGGCTCCAAGTCTCTATGTGGCCTGATAAAAGAGCTGCTGTGACTATATATGTTGCAGATGTCGTACTATAATGTACAGAGGATCTCCATCTGTAGAGTGATGGCTTCCATGACCGAGGGAATTTCCACAGAGTCGAAGGCTTTCTTGAAGTCTGTAAATGTTACAGCAAGTGGTATTTTGTATTCTGTTGTTTTTTTCTTTTATTTCAGCTGATTTATTGAATGGAGATGGACTATGGTCACAGAGTTTCTTCTAAAGCCAGCTTGTTCTCGTGGATTGGTTTTCATTTAGTGCTTTTGTGATTTGGTTGATAATAATTTTTGTTAGAGGTTTGTTGATGCAATTGATTAAAGTTATAGGTCTGTAGTTGTTGAGGTCTTTCGGGTTTCCTCCTCTATGTAACAGCATTATGATCGCTGTGTTCCATTTTTATGGGAAATCACTTTCTTTCAGCCGTAAGTTGAATAGAATAGCTAGTTTCTTATGGATGATTTTGCCAGTTTTTTAGAAGATCGATGGTGATGTAATCTAGTCCAGGAACTCTCCCTTTTTTAATGTGTAACTTCGAGAAAAATTTTCGAATGATTGCTAGCATTTGCGTATCCTGTTGGTCGTTTTGTAGACTTTGTCTGGTGGAAAAGAAGTTTTGTTAGAATTTTTCGTACACTCGACCACCATGTCTATGTCACTTATCAGTTTTTTTTTCTTGAGTATGCTTGTTTCTGTTCTATAATGGGAACTTTGTTTGAACTTCTGAAGCCACGACCTTTTAAAATGATAAAATGACAAAACTATGAGGGCCTTATCTAGAATATAGTTTGAGTGAAAAGCTCCCAAGTGGCCATCATTTTTCTGCGTTCGGGATTTTCAGCCATTCTCAGAGTCTTGTCAGAAGATACATAAATTAGATTTTAAGGGAAAAGTTAACCCTAGTCACAATGTTTCAAAACTGTATATGCCATATTGAAGGAGCTATAAACGACAGAATTTGAACAGAAAGGCTCTTTCGGCAAAATACATCAAATTTGGCAAAATTTCGGAGATTTTCGATTTCAAATCGCTCAGAAATACAGACCTAATATTTTGGATTTCTCCATAAGTTTGATATAGGAGCACGTGCGGATTGTTTCAGTGTAATCTGAGAGGATGACACGAGGAAAGTCTGTAAAGTCTGGTGATTTGATACGGAATGACTCATTGCACATAAAGGTTTCACACAAGAAGCAACGTGTGGCTTTCATTGGAGATAAAGTGACAGCAATTATTCTCAGTGAACTTCACTCTCCTGAATATTATACCTGTTTTTGTCATTGGTGTCGTTTGAAGACTTCCAATACTTTCAAGGATTTCCAATTCTTCCAATGTTTTCAAAAGATTTTCAAACCAGCATGACCAGGAGAACCCAGACCGAAATGGTCAGAAAATTCCAAGATGATCACGTACGCAATTGGTAATACTTTAATACTATTAGACATTGAGTATTGAAAATCATATGTACACAATGGTCACAATCTAAGCCTGCATTGTCTGATTCGTAGATTAAAAAAAAACTGACCAATCATGAGGGAAATAATTTTGAAACGACGGAATGTGAATAAAACAAACGACAGAGACTGTCTGTTCGTGAAAGTCAAGATCAAGATTCAGTTTACCAAATTAGAGTAATGTTTTATGAAAAACTATAGAAAAAAATCACTGGAGATTTTGTAAATAAACAAATTCCTAATTTCATCAAAAACATTTCGATCAATATAAATCATGTAATTTGAATCAAGAATAAAGGATAAAATAAGACGATACAAACGTGTATAAAGCAAGGGAAGAGCACAGTTTGATTTTCGATGTCAACATCCGGAGGATTTTGACAAACAAATTCTGTACCATTTCACTGACGCCTGGCACCAGCTCCATAACATCTTTTAAATCGAGTGAGTAAAATAGACTAGTGTACATTTGCAAATGCATCTTATTTTCGTGATATGCAAATAAATTTGATTTATAACCAAAAGTTTAAATATACCACGTAGTATCTGGAGAAATATTTTCGTCTCTTGTTTTTCCGATTTCTATTGTTGACCATTGTTCTCTGACTTCACCCATGAATAGCGATCAGGCCACCATTCAGCTCGAGAGTTATAGATTTTATCGTTCTGACTATACTCGAGTACACAACGGGTAAGGAAGTTGGTGTCATCTATCTACCTGTATTTCTATTTCTATAGACATTTTTATAAATCTATATTTCGATATATATCGATACATATATATATGTTGGATTATATATATATCTAACGATATATCGATATATATTCAAATATATTTGTTTATATATATATATATGTATAAAAACCTGATATATATTTATATATATGTATCGATCTACATCCATCTATCAATATATATATATATATATATATATATATATATAGTTTAGAAAGTTTAACAGCGTTGAAAACTAAATATTGAAAATTTTTGGCAAATTGATGTTGTTTGACTCCATTCATCCATTTCCCAATAAGTGTCGATGTATGTAATGTTCTTCGGTGTTTTTTCTCCTATTTTCTGTGTGTGTGTGTGTGTGTGTGCCATACATGTAGTTTGTCATTTTATGTGTATTCCCAATTGATAGTATTTTATAGTACATATTTAACTTTTGAAACCCGGCCTACTTGAGAAGTTTACCGAAAAATGCAATACGATGAGAAATCAGAAAATATAACAACGGACATGACTCGCTGTTTGAGTCATTTCTATTCTATTTCTATTTCACCCATATGAATATTGAATCCGTTGTGTCGGTTTTAATTCCAGACTGCATGCAATACAACTTGTGACATCATTTTTAGAATACTAATTACGCGGAGAAAACTTTTCTGAGTCAACCAACACATTCAACTGAAAAATTTGACTATTTTCTTCCACTATACTTCACGTTAATTTTTCCACGTCAAATAACATCGAATTGTTTCTCAACACTTCTGATTATTCCTAATTTTTTATTTCCAAAATATATGTTACTAAAAGTTCATTCTCTCTTTTTTTAAATTCATTTGGCAGAGTTAGTGAGATGTCTTCATGATCAAAATTTTTGGAAAATTTATATCATCGAATCCTTTATTTCCATGAAAAATAACACACTCTTTCTCTATTGGTGGTTTATAACAAGATAAAGCAGCTAAAAGTTGGTTATTTCGATACAGGCATGATTAGGCCACAATGTCTCTATATTCAATTAGATGCTTATATGTATATGTATATAGTCTATAGCCACACTGAAGAATTGTGATTCAATGAAACGACTACTTGTGGATGACACAACCATCAATTATAATTATCCCTCTCTTATTTTTAGGATTAGGCACTATTAGATGGGGCACCCATCTGCTATAAGCGACTATACAATGCTCTTCAAATTCTGGAATAGAGTGTTTGTTAGATGGGGAATTATGCGTAAGCAAATGTATCGCTCAATTGTCTGACTGTCCAGTTCTGCGTTGGGAAGGGATGAACCATCTGCCTCAGGGTCTGAAGCGAAGGTTTCAATCCTTCCGTAGCGGTACTAGAAGGGGCATCGAGTCTATAGCCAAACTGAAGAGATATTATACGACTAAACAACTCTCTCTCTCTCTCACTCCCCCCCCCCTCTCTCTCTCTCTCTCTCTCTCTCTCTCTATATATATATATATATATATATATATATATATAAAGATAACTATTCCGTGGTAATCGCTCCTACTATTTGTACATATTCATTTCTGGATTTAGATTACTCAGGGGGTGTTTTTTTTTTTTTTTAGGTTTCCTGTATTAAATCCCACAACTTCCAAGTTATATGTATTTTGGGCATCCGTTTTTTGGTGGTAAGTTCCACCCGTCTTTCATGGAATTCGTTTCTGATTAATGTTTTAGTTTCAACGAAAATTGATTGTCTTCGTCTGTGATCATCCATCTGAATCAGATTATAAACGGAATTTGAGCTTACAGCAGACAAGCCACTGATTCGCCCAACATTCTCTTCCTCTCCAAATGTGTTTCAGTATTAAGGAATAATTCTTGAAATCTTTCAAGTTGGGACAAAGTTTCAGACTTCTTTGTCGAATGTGTTCTGTTCTCAATCCCCTTAAAGTCGAAGAAGCTTTTCTCAAAGTTATAAGATTGACAAAGTGAAGGAAATCGCTCAGAGATACTTTCATATTTTCCCAAATGAATAACTGTCAGAAACAATTGTCTTATTGAGATTTTTGTCGAAGGCCTTCTTACCCTGTGTCTGTTAATACTGAAAATGACCTGCGATAAAACTTCTATTTCGATTTTTCCGCAAATGTATGACCAGGCCATAAGGTATGATGCTATAATATACATACATTTACTTATCTATCTGTGCATGTGTGTGTGTGCGTGGAATTAATTATTAAACAATCACATTTTATATCCAATAATATTACAGACACATTTATGGAAAACATTGCTCTCTCTCCTCCACCCCTCTCTCTATATATAAATATTCATTACATGAATATCTTTCCTTATTTTCATTCTTTTCTTTTGTTTTTCATTTTTTTCTCTTTCCTTTCCTTCATTTATTATATCCGTTCTGATTTCCATTTATTTCTCTCCTCTTTCTTAAACCATGCCATGTTTTTTGCTCTGTGTTATTTGCCTTTGTAGATGAGAACCAGCAAAAGTTAGAAAATCCCCTTTGCTGCATTAATATAAACATCCCATGGGAATTCTTTTCTGTGCAGGCATCAAAGTGAGCGAATTATATATCCGAAATTGATTATGGATTCCAACGCGATGATAAAAGATTTGTCGGTTGTGGTGCTTCAATTGACATTTGGGAGGTTTTAAATCAACAAAAATAATAAAAGAAAAAGCGGACATTTTACATTTGTTCTTTCACAACAGATGGAAAGTCATGACACTCTTTCTTTGATATACATCAATGATGTTTGATCTATACTCAAGTATTCAGACAAGCCTGTGCCTGCGTATACACACACACACGTATATATATATATATATATGCATTTACTCACACTTATATAGAGAGACATATATATTGTAAATTATATAAAATATATCAACATCACTTCATATTCTAGTCTAACTTGATCACGTAAGATGTTGAATATCTTATCTTAGTCTCTATTACTGTCTGTTCTGTCTGTTTTTATCTTTCTCGTTCCTTCTCTTTCTATCACCCCTCCTCTCGCTCTCTGTATATACTGAGCAACATTAAAACAGATATGAGCAGCGGATAAACAAAATAAGCATAAATTTGCCTATTCGTCTGGTCGTTTAACACAATGGAATGAGCGACGCTACGTTAAAGTGGCTATGTATCGATTGCAGGTTCAATTCCTACAACAGCCTTATATCAACATATATATATAGTAAGTTTTTCCACTGTCACATAATCGATTCATTTTCACTCAGAAGTAAGGCCAGAAATCATGAGGGTGGAACACATTATCTGAGTTTAGATTAGTAATGGTGTGCTGGACTGACACCCTAACCAAAAATTAAACACACTCATGGACGTGCAGGCACATGTATTTAAATGAGTTCGTGCGTGTGTGTGCGTATGTATTTGTGCGTTTGTGTGTAACTATAGGTAAGCGTTTTAGTCCAGCACACCAGAATCAATTCAAACTCAGGTAATTAGTTTTCTTGTTATCAAAAAGTACAGTAACCATTTGAAAGCCAATATAAAAGAAAACAATAATTGAACCATAATCAATTTATCAACGTAATGGAAAGCCTTTTGAGTATTGATAGACCTTGGAATCGTTGACCTTTGGCGTTGCAGAGCCAACACTTGTGTGCTTCGTCATTGGTAATGCATGTAATCAATGTTGTGAGTCATGATGTCCAGCAGTTGTCCGCCATTCTTGCAACATGACCAGGCCATTGCCATTTTAGTTTTCTAATGGATTCTATGATGTCTCAGACTCCTTGTTTTCCTTTAATATGCCCTACCGTCTTATGATCTCTCGATGTAATGTTAAGCAAGATTCTCCAAGATACACTTTCGGTTATATTCCATGATTTAACTCCATGTGTGACTATAGGGGGACTATTGGCTCCATACTTTTCTTTTTAAGACAAGTGATATACATATATATATATATATATATATATATATATATATATATATATATATATATATATATATATATATACAGATAAATAGATTGATAAATAGTTAGATTACCATCAGTTCACATTTTAGTCTAATCTAAAACGTCATTATTGATATTCCAATGTTGGTCAGTTTTTTCAAAGTTACTGAATCAGCCTTCCTGGAGAACCAAGGGGTGTGAAACTCAAAAAACCTTGGATAGATCCATGCATATGTATATATGTGTGTATACAACGAGGAATGTCACCGGAAAAAGAGGTTGAAAAAAGAGGTATCTGATAATACCATCAAGAGCAATGTATAATAGAAACTAAGCTTGGTTGTTGAAGTTGAGATACAGTGTCATACTTAAAGATTTTGAGATTAGTCTGTTCAAAACGGTGTACACAATTTCATTCCATCACTGTATATAAGTTCCGTTAATATTTGAGCCTTATTGTGCCTGACACGGTTGCAAGTCAGTTTCTCTAATGTTCTGTCTCGGGAGAGATTTTGGAGACAACGTCATTGTTAGTACTTTTGAAACTAGGGATATTTCCATGCATATGAACGAATGAAAAAGTGTACAAACTGACCCCCCCCCAAAAAAAAACTTGCAAAATTTTACTTACAATAATTATAAAGGTGTGTATGAAGAGAAAGATAGCGTAGTATATAAGCAACACCAGCATCACTATCAACTCAAATCTAACCTATAACATTGGCATCCAACATCTGATGCTAGATTTTATAAGTAGCTGAATATACCTTTCTCTCACGTTCATGCGTCACAGTACGAATGCCTTCTGAACTCTTCTTAATCATAACGCCATCTTAATTGTTCGTGAATTGCAATCGGGCATATTGTCTCGGGTGATCTACGATATGAGTAAAGATTTAGTAAATAAATAGGAAGACTTTCCATGCTCAAGGAAAATGGAGACCTCAAAACGGATGAGCACTGAATTGACTAACACGCATTTAGATTCTACGGAATCACCTATTCTTCCAAGTAAGAAACAGAACAATTAACAAGATATACAAGCCATGAGTAACCATATCGAAAACTTCCATGATATAACCCTGTCAGAGGTGGAGCAGGCCTTCAAACAAAGAAAGGAAAGCCACAGGACAACATGCCTAAAAATTCTACAAAAGCTACATTTCTCCAAACAAGGATCACAAAACGATGAGCAAAATAAGCCATGAGTAACCAGTACGAAAACTACCCAGATGTAACTCATTGGGAGATGAAGAAAGCCTTCAAACAAAGAAACATCATAAGTCAACTCAAAAAAGCTTGTAAAGTCATCACTAGAAAATTGATCATTCTATTCAACCTATATCTCAAACACGGTCAAGTCAAAGAACACTGGACAACCGTAATCATAATGCTGTTATATAAAAGGAGGAACTCAAAGGTCTAAACAACTACAGGCTAATAAGCCGACACAACCTCTACAAATTTATCACTAAAACGTCAACTAACCGTATCATAAGAAACTCCCGATGAAATCAAACCACAAGAACAAGCATGTTTCAGGAGAAACCACTCAACCATCAATCGACTCCACTCATTAAAGAAACGAAGAAAATAAGCAGCAGAATATGAAATTCAATACATTGTAGCATTTGTTGATTTCAGATGGCCTTAAACTCAGTGTAAATCCCTAAAGCCATTGATGTTATCATATAACAAGGCATAAACCCAGAGTTTTGCAATATATCTACCGACAAAATGTCAATGGTGATGTTGTCGATGATTATGTGATGAGGTGTGATGGATCACGTGTTCATTTTTTACAGAGTTTCTAAGTATCACTGGTTAAGACTGTCTCCAGAAATGACTAAAATTTGCCAAACTTTCAATTTCCAGCTGACATTATAGCTAAAAATGTTATACCTACCTATTTGAATCCTACTTATCAGATAAAATAACCATACACCCCGGATTACATAGTAATACCTTCACTATTTTGTTTAAAATTTCTTTGAAATTGGGATTAACAGATAGAACAAGTTGAATTTACGGTATTTATTAATTCTAATGTATTTTCAATTTGCTTTTAGTATTTTAAAATTTTGTTGCTGTAGTTAGAAATTGTTTTTAGTATTTTTTGAAACTCACATGGTGTTTTGTTTTAAAACTTTGGCAATGATATATGAAAGATCTTTTGCAAAAGAAAATGATGATGTCTGATCACACTGCAATAATTGTTACAGTTTAGGGTGAGAGAAAAACAAATGATTTTATTGAGTCAAAAATTCCTGATTGAAATGAAGTAGGTGACTGAAGAGAAAGTTTTAGTTTTGTACAAAAAGTAATGAATCAATAAAAATAATGGAGGAATAACAGGAAGTACTGGATTAAGGGATGAAAGAAAATCGTATAGAATGGAGATGAATGCAAAAAAACCTCGATGTTAGTATCAACGATGGCCCTGAGTATAAGTGCATGAAAACGTCGGAGAATGAACCGGTTTGTAGTATTGAATGTGCAACAGCGGTGGACAGGAAACAGTGTCATCGAATGTTAAAAGACATGGAAACTAAAGAAGAAGAAGAAGAAGAAGAAGAAGAAGAAGAAGAAGAAGAAGAAGAAGAAAAAAAGCCCCAATAGCAACTAAACTTCTTCTATGACGGTATCTGTGAAAAAGCTAAAAAGAGATGACGAATCATCTAAAAAAATTCCCAGTTTAATGTTCTCAAAAGGAGGACAAATCGATATTTCCTTTGACTTTAAACAAAAAATACGCATGGGATTGAATTTTGTGTCCGTCACACATTCACATTCACACACACACACACACACACACACACACGTGCACATATATATCTCGATAATTTGCGGCAGAGCATTTCCAAAAAGAGTGGTCTTATAGTCACGAGATGTTGATGCACTGATGAAACATGGAGGAGACGTTAACCTTAATAAATCCCTAGATAATTTTACACTCACATTTGCCATTTGTATTTTCTTTCATCAAAATACAAAGCATACACAGAAATAGAACAGTTGCCCTAATTCATATTGCTATATACAAAATATATCTCTGATACATAATAATGTATATTATTGTGTAGCAAATCCCCATTTCCTGATGTTTATATATATATATATATATATATATATATATATATATATATATATATATATATATATATATATATAAAACGTTTATATTTCTGCCCTTTTTTGGCTTCTTCTGATGAATGTATCGAATACTTCACTTATTCTTTCCATTCTCCAAGGAAGTCATTATTGCTTCCTCAGTTCCCCGAACATTTGAGTAGAAAATCTCTCTCTCTCTCTCTCTCTCTCTCACACGCACACACACACGCACATACGCATGCCCATACGCATAATAAACGTATCAAATGTTATTGCAAAAAAATTTCTTGTTGGGAGAGGTATCTTTTGGACTTTGTTTTTGATTGATTTGAAATCTGCGAGATTCTCCATTACACGAGAGCCTTGTGAATTCTCCACGGTGCATGTGACCAAAATCTTTTTTCGTTCATAGATAAGACGGCTGAATGCTTTCTAGCTCACGCAACTTTTCACTCAGTTTGATTGTTTGAATCTCAACTGTCCCAGCTTTTTTTTCCAGCAGAGTGGGGGAGGGGGGAAACGTATCGTCTCCAATCTCACAATGGAGCATGGACTATCTGTTTGGCTTCTCGATAATATAATTGTATTTTGGGCAAGTTTTTATTCTGAATATATCTTGTGTATAACTTGACAATATTTGAAGGGACGGCAACAATATAGTGGATCAAGTCTCGACAATAGAGACGATCTGTTCAAAGAGAGTACAACCTGAAGGATCTGAAAGATACTGATAGTAACTAATCAGAATGCAATGGAGCCATCGAACAGTCCAAAAAGCAAAATGTACTGACTTTTAAAACTTTTGTTTAATCTTCACTTAGTTTTTGCGAAGACTTATATATCTTTTGAAAAGAGACATAAAATTAAAGCGCCATTTGACGGAACAAAATTGGGTAAATTTAGTTCTAAACACACGTATTTGGTTCAGGAAGATTAAGTCTTAGATATAAAACGAATACTCGTTAAAGATAACAAATCTCTTATATACGAATGATAGATAAAATAAGAAAGTATTTCTACTTATTTGTATGTGAGCTTGTTCTGATATAGTTTTTTGCTTAGTTTGGTACAAAAGCTACTCAATATGAATCTATGCTGCTTTATATGATTTGGAATTTCTGTTTTTTTTTCTGAAATGTTTCATCAAAACTCAATACATGATGCATACATGTTGACTGAATAATTCTTCTGATAAATTTTCTTTTTATTTGAATATATCCACCAAGTCTTGTTATCTTTGTTTTGTTTTGTTTTCTTTTTTTTCTTTTCGACTTGATATGTGTAAGGAAGAGATAGAAAACTGTGTTCAGAGGGCGAAAGTCTCCCTAACCAATATTGCTCTTGAAATCGAGAATTGAATATTCTGTACTAATTTGGTCAAAAGGAATTTTTATGTGCCCGAAATACCCGAACAGATCGAGTTAGTCAGCAAATGGACACTTCACATGACCAACGTCTTTTGACATCTGTGTTGTGGGTAATCAATTATAACATCGGTAAAATGAGTGGTAGATAGATAACTTATTTCTCTCATCTCTCATTGCTATCCAAAAAACAAAACGCAAAAAAAAACAACAAACAAACATGAATGCTGTCGGTCACACACTAAAAGATCAATTAGCATGAGCGCTCATTGAAAAGTAACCCCCTTAAAAACCTTTCCAGGGGGGAATTTTCAAAAACCAAAAGGAAAGTTTCTTCTCGGCATAATGGATAAACATTACTAATTTCAACCCTCTATCTCCATTGATGTGGTTTTTGCAAATGATACATGCATAGTCAAAAATTGAAGAAACCAATTTTTATGTCATTTTTGTAATAAACATTAATTAATGACTCTTACTCCAAAACATACGATTTAATTAATTTTAATTTTTGAATTTACATCGAACTTGCCATTGCAGTCAATAAATGAACATCTGTAAGTCAAATTTGAAGTCAGGTAAAAAAAAACTTCAAAGAATAAACATGGTCAGCATAAATTCTATTCATGACATCACTGGCGTTTTCCATTGGAAAATATCTAAAATACAGAAAAAAAAATTAGGAAAAATCCAAATTCTCGAGAATCTAGATGTTATTAAAAAAAAACCCAGACAGAATAAGGCTCCCAAAAGATTGAAAAAAAATCAACCTTTTTTTTTCAAAAACAAAACAAAACATTATAGGAGGGTGTCTAGTGGGGTACTGGTTCGAAGTCTGTGGACCACGTGATATGGTTGGGAGCGATGGGACGCACCAACTCATAAACAAACAGATACATACAGAGACACACAAAAAGGATAAAGACATTTCGCTACGGCTGTTCAATTCGATCACTCTTTTCTATCATGGAGCAATGTCGGTGGATTAGTTTCACTGGCAATGGAAGCCGAATTTGATTTTCATATATTTCGAAGTTGGCCACTCTCCTTGATCAAATACTTGTCGGTTTCGATGACAACGTTAAATTATATGCGAGAAACTACACAATTTCTTGTAAAGGAATAAAACTTTCGGGAAAAGAATTCGAACATTTTTTTTCAGTTTTCAGCATACGGACATCGAATTCTCAAGGGGCTTCTGCCATAGAGCAATGGTCAGCAATTCACTTACGCAGGTTACAGCACGCGAGTTCGATTTTTACAATTTACCTTTGATAAAAACAATGGCTTTCTAGGATGGATTTTCTGTGGCAACACAGCAATACACTTAGAACCTAGATTCTCTAAGGAGGTTTATTATACAGCATTTTATGCTCAGTGGTCCGTCACTATCAAAACTAACTGAGTTTTAACTTGAGAGTTGTTCTCCTCATGGCAAGAGAGCCCAGTCTGCCCTGATATCTTATCAGTAGCTGAGGGTAGAGGGATTGGATTATTGCCTTTTCCAAAGAATTTGTCTGAAGTGAGAGTATACTCCGACAAGTGTAAGGACTCGTTTTGCTTATTCCATCGTCAACGTCGTTAATCGTCACGCCACCCGCGCTCCTCCATGAATTTCAAACGATATTTTGTCAAAGACTGGGCTAAGGAATAATGGATTTGATAATTGGTGCCCGTGAAAGATCCCATGCAGTTACCGTTCCTGCATCAATTCAAATAAAATTTATAGCGATATATGAGCTCAGAATGTCTTCTATTTTTAATCCCGTGCCAGACTGTCTCTTTTGTGAAGGCCTATCTTGTCTTGCCTTGCTGGTCACTGGAGTAACTGCATCAGACGCGAAAAATCTTCGTAAATCTTCTTCAACAAAGCCACGATATGATACTGCAATGAAATGATCGCTACTAATAATAATCAATAGGTCTTTATTCAACTGAAGTCCACATATACAAAGAGAGACAGTCCTGTCCGTGCTCTGAGTATGAGTTGACAGTTCCCTACTCTCTAGAATTGCGAATTATAAGAGATTATGAAGTGCTTACATTTCCAGCATCCGATGTGTAGGATATATATATATATATATATATATATATATATATATATATATATATAGAGAGAGAGAGAGAGAGAGAGAGAGAGAGAGAAAGAAAAAGAGAAAGAGGAAGAGAAAGAAAGAGAAATAAAGAAGGGAAACTGAAAAGTATTTGTTCTTTTAATGTTAGGCAATAGTTTTTTATTTCTCAACCAAGGCTTCACAAAATGATATCCATCCCACTTATTATGTTGATTGGGTGTGCATCATGTTAAACTTCAAAACTAATTTGTAATTGTAATTATATCCTTCTGCCAGGCTAACATAATATCGATAAATGAATATATACCTAGATTGATATAATGGTATAATGAATATTCAATAAATGAAAATGAATTTATATATTTTTTTATGTATCTATGTTCTAAGTTTTACATTTGGGAAGCTAAAATACTGCATATAGGTACAACTTTTGGGTTCAAAAGTTAAAAAAAAGAACGTTGATCTATCTGAGTATGTATTTAATCAGATGAAAGTATTTTTGCTCATTTTATTAAAAGAAATGTGGGGCACTGTCATAATACACTTGATTTAAAGGGTTGTCACTCAATATTTTACTACATTTAATGATTTACAAATGGGGTAACAAATCAATAGTCGTTTAGTATTAAGGGAGACCACTTTATAATTCATTTGACTCATTGATTCAGTTTTGAATTCATAATGAACTTTTCTTCCTCAAAAGGATCTAAACAAAAATCTAAATCTTCAAAGCAACGTTCTTCCGGTTTAATTTAGACATACTGGTATCCACCATCTTCTGTATCTTCATAAATAACCAGATTGTGAGAAGATTACTTGCAAATCTTCCTTCTCATATTTTTAATATTTTCAATATTTTGATCATTAATTCAACCAATATTAATTTATATATCATTGATACTACAGATTCCCACATTGTGGGGTTTGCTCGGGCATATACTTGTTATTTTAAGTTTTGTTACAGAAAAGCACATATTCATTTCCTCTACCAAATATAATATACTGTGCATTGTTCATGTGTAATGAATGCAGTATGGTTCAAAACTTTGCCCCTCGAAGCACTTGATCGGACATAAAAAGTAGGGACAGACTATGCAAACCCGGGGAAAGTCAGGTGCCCCTGCTAGTTCTTGTATGAAAATATCCTATCGAAAAAAAAGATCACACGAAATGTTGCATACGAAATAGAAAACATTGTCCTAATTTCAGATTTTGTTTCCCGACAGATGATGAGAGCGGAAATGATAGAAACCAATGGAATTATGGATGAAACTTTGTATTTTCTATATTCGCAGATGAAACCCCAGGAGAAATTTCCCTTGTGCCGTGATTGAAGGATTTGGAAAGTCCATTCGTTTGTTCACCAGGTCCTTTACTAAATCAATATACTTTTAAAACGAGATACGCACAACGCTCTTGGTAATACGTGATGATGGAAACAAAAAATACATTTTCTGTTTCTTCAAAAGAAAATGCCACAAAAACTAAAAAAAAAATGGAAAAGAAGTATTTTACTTCAGAACGATCGACCGGATTATTCCTGTCCATCCACTTTGACTTTACTTGTCATGTCAACTCAAGAGTATATAATAAATTGACAGATTTATCTGCCTATTCATCTATCTGTCCATTCATCTATTACATCACTGTTTATATATATATATATATATATATATATATATATATATATATATATATATATATGTATATATATATATATATATATATATATATATATATATATATATATATATATATATATATATATATATATATATATATATACATATTGTTTTTTGTATGCATGAAATGTCATTTTTTATACATGATAGATAGGAATGCTAAAACTGAATTTTTTATCAATTGATTGAATTTTCGGAGGCTCAATGTATATCTAATTCGTTATTATCATTGATTGGTGATTGTTGATCCCCTAATAGCAATTGTATCTATCTAAATTATTTCTATCTCGAAAAAAGACATAATACTGATCCACCTTTGATAACATCAACGGAGCATTGGATGTGCGAACTATTTAGAGATGGATCTATAGATTAAAATCTGGAAGTATATATTCCAGAACGGGTGTCTAAAATCGACTTTAAATCGTGACTTTCAATGGTGAAATGTGCTTGGTTTGACAATGGTTTCCCTCAGATGATAAATGCCTGAGCTTGCTACGAGTGTTGTCACCAATTGAAAGAGTATTCTGACTGTATGGCTAACTTATGCAGTTAAATCACAGGACGTGAACATTCCTCTGGATTGACGTAAAGAAAATGCCGATGGCTAAACAAACTGTCGCATGGAAAATGAACTCAATGACTGAATCGTCTGCCCATGGGAAAAGCTTGAACCTTCTCTTCTTTCCTCAGCTATGGGAAATAGTTAGAGAGGCTAGTCTCTTCAACATTGTCTGGTGTTGTGAGCGGTTCGTATTTGGATCAATACAGAACAAGTTCCCGAAAAGTGTGTTTAATGGGACTTTACTGAACTATGAAGTTGATTATAAGAAATTTCTAAGTAAAATGAGCCTAAGGCACCCTTTATGGCACTAACTGGTGGAAGATATAAAAAAATCAACATGAAAATAGATTTTACTGCTGTGCTTCGGATTGAAACTCGGTTCTGCCTTTTGAATTGCAATGAATCCACGAGTACGTTTATATTTTTGCATTTGTCAATTTCTATCGGGAATAAATGAGAAGTGATTCGTATTAATATTGACATCATTGCAGGCACATATGTACGCCTATGTCTTTATCCTGGATCAAATAATTACTGACATGAAAGTTTCACGTAAAGTCGAAGTACATTTATTTTGGGGCAGGTCAGCACATGACTTAATATAAGTTATGTGGGGGATTTTTGCCAAATTCCAATCAAAGTTGAAGTTGACAATGCTATCCCCAATAGCAACGAAAATGAGAGAAAGCCTCACCCAATTTAAGGGATTAACTTTTCAGTTATCGTCAATCCCGTCACGTTAAACCGAACCAATACAAGCAATTAATACATTTCACTACTGTGATTTTATATCATGACCGAGTGATTACTATGCAGCTTCCTGACTAACAGACATGTCTTATGTATCAACAATTTTATTTGTTATACATGAAAAACGGAAGTTGCTGTAATCATCTTCAGTTGGAATAGAAATACAAGTGGAGTTTGACCCCACAGCAGCAAGGTTTGTTTTACCTCAATTTCAAGCGTCAAGGCAGTTGAACCGTTGAAACTTTCTCGACCGTTTGATAACCTTGATCCTTTGAGGATCTTACAGTGAAAAGAAGATTATCCAAGGAAAGATATGATTGAATGGTTTTGATAAATCTTACGAATAAAGTCTCGATTTTACTTTCTTTTTTTAGCCTTTTGGCTGCAGCCATGAATCATAAAAGCAAATCCTTTCTTCTTCCGTTCTTCCTTCTTTCTATTGTCCGTGTCTCTTTCTCTCTTAATCTCTATTATGCTTATTTTTTCTTTTCTCTTCCCATCTAAATTCCTCCAATTTTTCTTTCTTTGTCCTCTTTTCTTACTTTTCTTTGTACCTTACGATCACCTTCTCTCTTACTTTTTTAATTCCTGTCTCTGTTTTCCCCGTCACATCGTCCTCTAGTCTGTTTTTCGTTCTAATATCGTCATTCTCAATCAAATATCTGTCATTTTATTCATCTTCATTGATTTTTTTCTTTCTATGTTCATTACTAATTTCTTTCTCTCTAATTTTATTCTTCTAATTATTTTTCTTTTCCATTCTTATCTTTCCCTTGATTTATCCTTTTTCTGTATTTTTCTTTCCTTCTATTGTTTTTCTTTCCTTTTATTATTTTGATCATATTTCCTTCATTGATCCAGTCATCATTTGAGCCTTCTTTCTTCCAAGATTTGTGCTTCCCAAGTTTTTTTTCTCTCTCTTTCCTTTCTCAGGATTTTTCTTGCGATATTTCGTTCCTTTTTATCAGAAAAACGAGAAGAGAATCTCATCTCTTTCTAAGTCACCCAGGCACGATTTTTTCCATGTGTGTATATCGTTCGAGCTAAGCATTCCTATCCAGATGCTGAAACATCACCCCAAGCACTGACCAGAGGCAAATCTTTTTATGTAAATCAATCAAATATTCACTCGTCCTTTATTTCACTAATGACCAAATCAGATTTGCCAGATCAGCTCGACGAGGAATTCAAGGATTAGATAGAAGTGTATTTCTATTGTTAAGAGTCCTCCAGCCACATCATTGCTTGAAATTAGCCTAGGGATTTTTATCCACCTAGTAAAGGTAGTGTAGTTAATAAATATGTTTCCAAATCTTTTCGAAGTTCATTTCACGCCATTTCTTTGATTTTAAGAAAAGGGCAAAGGGCGAGATCGAGGTTCAGCGTTTGTTTTGCAGCCAACCATTGTAGAGGCAGCGCACTGTACTTTTCCCTCTCTGAACATATACCTCTTGCTATTCAAGCATACGACAACTCACCTTATAATGAAATCATCGCTAGTTTTCTTTGTCTACGAACGCAGCGGAACGTTTCCCATACAAGTTAATATGAATTTCCACAACACTTTTCGTTATTTCGGGACCGAAAGATTTTATAGGAATGATTTGCTTTTATTTAGCAAAGTGAACAGGCATAACATTATACACAAGCGCTTGTGCCTCTATTTGGATATCAGAGATAAAATCTAGCTGACCTTTGTAAGGCAGTAAATAAGCGTGTCCTGTTTCTTTCTACACGAAACACCTCTTGGAAGATGCTTGCATTTGTCAACTTAATTATTCTTCATAAAGAAACCTATTTACATTGCATCCATATACATATGATATATGATATTATACATATCCATTATATATCGGAGATATATATTATTCAATATATTTTACATATAAATGTACAATAGATATATAATATATTATATATCATATTAAGCATATGCATATTAAAACACACAAACATATTTATATATATGTACATATATATATATATATATATATATATGCATATATATATATATATATATATATATAGAAAGAGAGAGAGAGAGAGAGAGAGAGAAGGGGGGAGGGAAAGAGAGCGGAAGAGAGCGATAAATAAAGAGACATAGATAGAGATACCTGTCCGAAGTGACAGGGTTATTCATGTATGGATCAGCACTGAACAATCTAAAGCTAATTCATCCTGTAATCTATTTTGAAAGGTTCAAGAATCTTAATTTCAGGATTTAAAAAGGACTCAAATAATTCCTGGCAGTTTTTGATTTGTGATGATCAGAAAGCAAGCTATGAGAGTTTTGATAAAGTGATTTCTATTTTGAATCATGATAAGGACGTATATCAGTCACTGATATTATCCCTATGAGTGCAAAGAAAACAATAAACAAATTATCAGCAGAGAAAAATTGTATATAAGCTCATTTCATTAAAATCAATATTTGTAACGACAAAATGATTATCAACCGCAGCAGATTACATATAATTCTATTTGAAATGATTTGTTTTTTCATGATGAGTGTATCATTTTGCCAAGACAATCTAAATAGAATAAACAATTAAAGAAAATTGGCCTGCTACAGGAATCTAACCTGCAGATTATTGTTATTTCCTGTTTTTGTGCCATCAAAGGAAAAAAAAATACACACTCACTCACACACACACACACACACACACACACACACATATATATATATTGGGGTTGCATAAATGTGTTAGGGTCTTGTAAGTGTGTGTGTGTGTGTGTGTGCGTGTGTGTGTGAGGGAGACAGAGACCAAGGTTGATATGAATTAACAAGCATGGATTGTTTTAATGATTGTTGTCGTTGAAATAATCATTGGAGGATTTTAAGTAGATTCTTGCAAAGAAGTATAGAATTTTATCTTTCTGCAGACACTAGAGTTAATATTTATTCAATAGGCATGCATTACCTATTAAACGTACAAAGTTTTAAAATTTTAGTCGATTGCTATTGTTGCAGATGGCTGATCTCGGAGTGTGTATTATGTCATAACAGGTCTCAGTAGTTACATAGAGCTAAGCAAAGAAATCACTGGCAATACCAGACCGGATGCCCAAAGATGGCTCAAGATCGTTCTATTGTCAGCTAACATCATTTATAAAAGCAGAAGTTGTACATCTGAGAGTAGTTTCAAGGGATATTTCGGACTATCAAGGCCTCGATATTAAACAGCGAAGGCATGTTTTTTTTTCATTGGATATGTAAATTAACCAGGTCCTAAATTCAGGTATCAGGGCGTGCCCAGAACGTTTCGATTGGTTGTTGATGTCACATGGGAGGGAATGCTAAGGAAATTTCAATTCAGGAGTTCTTTGGAACCTCTTTCCCGTTGCAGAAAGGTGTATAAATATATGAAAGTTTGTTAGCTTTGAGTTAGTCTTTAGTCGCAGTCAGTGCTGTCGTTCTGAGCCTGGGGTCACGTGTTCTAGTGGTCTCGGTAAGTTGGAAGTATTTTTGTTGTGCTCTAGAAACTGCCTTGAGAGATGTCCGGATAAGCTGCTCGTATTAAGATTCTCTCGAATGTATAAGACAAAGAATGAACATTACTAGGATTTTGTCTGACACCCAACCTTAACATTTTTCCGATGCAGCCTCACGGAATAGTGGCATCTTCAATCGATTCTTACTGATGAATTCTTTTAAATAAACAACCCTTTATTACAAACTCCAGATGTCTGAGTTCCTGATTTCATTTTATCTTCCTACGTGGCTTATTACCAGATATTCAAACCACTGCGACAAGTCATCTTTGGATCTAAATTCATACAAGGTTTGGTTTAGAGGGCTTCTGATGTGAAATGTATGACTGATGGCGGGACATTATTTATACCAAAAGATCTGTATTTCGAATGTTGTGCTCGCAGTGGATGTAGACTTTCACTTTGCCGTTGTTTCACACTGTTTTGGGCCTGTCTACAACGTGTAGTTGTGAATTGACTGATGTGTTTCCTGCACCCTTTTCCCTTGTATTTGCAAGCGTTTTCGGCAATTCACCCGATGACTGATTAAAAAACAGCAACGAAGTTTTGCCTAACTGAGAAAAACTTCAGCTGACACTGTTCTCATACTCTGAAAAACCAGTAAGGATGAAGATTAGGTGAAACATAAGTACGCATTCGCTACCTGCGTTTCAAACGTTTCAAACTCGTTTCTTCATAGAGATTAAAACACAATTGCTGGAATTTATACCACGATTTTAGAGAAAAAATTCAGAATTACCCACATTTACTCGTATATGTATCTTCTAAAGATCATTAATCGTGAAAGAAATAGAATATAACTCATTTAAATTACACTCTCAACTTATCT